>CM069405.1:24984184-25487696 GCA_035609135.1 Eleutherodactylus coqui | reverse complement strand
CCCTACCCCTCAGCATGCTGTATTACCAGTGATTTCCCAGGCAGGAAATAAATTGGCGCAAGCCTGCAGGACAAATACAATTTTTCCCTTTTTGGGAAACGGAGGACCCACTGACTATATTCAATCAGATACGATATGTGTTGCACAGAAATGCAGTTATATGAAGTGCAGCACAGCAGTTACTTTTCCCAGCCAGGAAATAAATTGGCGCAAGACTGCAGGACAAATACAATTTTTCCCTTTTTGGGAAACGGAGGGCCCACTGACTATATTCAATCAGATAAGATATGTGTTGCACAGAAATGCAGTTATATGAAGTGCAGCAGAGCAGTTACTTTTCCCAGGCAGGAAATAAATTGGCGCAAGACTGCAGGACAAATACAATTTTTCCCTTTTTTGGAAACGGAGGGCCCACTGACTATATTCAATCGATATGTGTTGCACAGAAATGCAGTTATATGAAGTGCAGCAGAGCGGAGACTTTTCACAGGCAGCAAATAAATTGGCACAAGCCTGCAGGACAAATACAATTTTTTCCTTTTTGGGAAATGGAGGGCCCACTGACTATATTCAATCAGATACGATATGTGTTGCACAGAAATGCAGTTATATGAAGTGCAGCAGAGCAGTTACGTTTCCCAGGCAGGAAATAAATTGGCGCAAGACTGCAGGACAAATACAATTTTTCCCTTTTTGGGAAACGGAGGGCCCACTGACTATATTCAATCAGATAAGATATGTGTTGCACAGAAATGCAGTTATATGAAGTGCAGCAGAGCGGAGACTTTTCACAGGCAGCAAATAAATTGGCGCAAGACTGCAGGACAAATACAATTTTTCCCTTTTTTGGAAACGGAGGGCCCACTGACTATATTCAATCAGATAAGATATGTGTTGCACAGAAATGCAGTTATATGAAGTGCAGCAGAGCGGAGACTTTTCACAGGCAGCAAATAAATTGGCGCAAGACTGCAGGACAAATACAATTTTTCCCTTTTGGGGAAACGGAGGGCCCACTGACTATATTCAATCAGATACGATATGTGTTGCACAGAAATGCAGTTATATGAAGTGCAGCAGAGCAGTTACTTTTCCCAGGCAGGAAATAAATTGGCGCAAGACTGCAGGACAAATACAATTTTTCCCTTTTTGGGAAACAGAGGGCCCACTGACTATATTCAATCAGATAAGATATGTGTTGCACAGAAATGCAGTTATATGAAGTGCAGCAGAGCAGTTACTTTTCCCAGGCAGGAAATAAATTGGCGCAAGACTGCAGGACAAATTAAATTTTTCCCTTTTTTGGAAACGGAGGGCCCACTGACTATATTCAATCAATAATATATGTCTTCTGGCCCTGCCTACACAATTCTCTCTCTGTAGTATTACTGCAAGGCACAATGCTCTGCAGACAGCCGATTTTGAAAAGAAAAAATTATGCAACACTGCTAACAGCAGCCTGCACAGTACTGCACATGGATAGATGTGGCCCTAAGAAGGACCGTTGGGGTTCTTGAAGCCTACACTCACTCCTAACACTCTCCCTACCTAACCACCACTTCTGTCCCTGTAGTATTACTGCAAGGCACAATGCTCTGCAGACTGCCGATTTTGAAAAAAAAAAAATTTGTGCAACACTGCTAACAGCACCCTCCACAGTACTGCACATGGATAGATGTGGCCCTGAGAAGGACCGTTGGGGTTCTTTAAGCCTACACTCACTCCTAACACTCTCCCTACAGCAGCACCAGCAGCAGCACTTTCCCTCAGCTAACTCACAAGGCATCTGAGGCGAGCCGCGGGAGGGGCCGACTTTTATACTCGGGTGACATCTGATCTCCCCAGCCACTCACAGCAGGGGGGTAGTATAGAGCTTGAACGTCACAGGGGGAAGTTGTAATGCCTTCCCTGTCTTTCAATTGGCCAGAAAAGCGCGCTAACGTCTCAGAGAGGAAACTGAAAGTAACCCGAACACCGCGTGGTGCTCGTTAAGAGTAACGAGCATCCCGAACACCCTAATATTCGCACGAATATCAAGCTCGGACGAGTACGTTCGCTCATCTCTACCAGCCACCATTTTGGATGGAGATGAATGTTTTAGTAAGGTTATTTAACTTTATTCCCAAGTAGATCTCTTCAGTGGGCCTGGAACTTTTCTTAACATGCTGTACCCAGCTCCTGCCTACCTTTTGAGATTGATAACACAAACAAGTGTAAGTTTGAAAAAAGCATATAAACCATAAAGTAAAATATGTATGCCAATTGTGTACCAAACCAGCCATGCACTTATCCTTGAAGGTGCCATTTATCCCTTTTTCTTTGGTAAAGACTAGAGATGAGCGAACGTACTCGTCCGAGCTTGATGCTCGGGCGAATATTAGGGTGTTCGGGATGTTCGTTATTCGTAACGAACACCACACGATGTTCGGATGTTCGGGTTACTTTAACTTTCTTCCCTGAGAAATCATTTCTATATGCGCTCAATGGGGCCGGCGGCAGCAGCGCCAACCCCATTGAGAACATATAGAAGACAAATCCTTCTTCTCTGCCACAGCTGTAACAGCTGTGACAGAGAAGAACGATGTTTGCCCATTGAATTCAATGGAACCGGCAATACAGCCGACTCCACTGAATGCAATGGGCTGCCGGCGATCGCGGGATGAATTGTCGGAAAGGGGTTAAATATATAAGCCCTTTCCTGCAATTCATCCAGAAATGTGTAAAAATAAAAAATATATATATACTCACCTGGTGCCGGCAGACTGAGTTCAGCGCGGCAGGCTGCAGTTCTCCTGAACTGCTCTGAACAGCTGTGAGTAGTATTCAGCAGCCGGGGATTTAAAATCCCCGCCTGCTGAATAAGATGCCTCTGAATGGTCACAGCCTGACCAATCAGAGGCCAGCCCTCACTCACACCCATTCATGAATTCATGAATGGGTGAGTGAGGGCTGCCTCTGATTGGCTCAGGGGCAGCTCTCATTTTGCCTTCCTCTAGATTAACAACATAGGAGGATAAACAGGCTGGACTAAATGGATATTGTCTTCATTCGGCCTTACATACTATGTTGCTATGCAATTGAAGCCTTTTCATTCCAAATCACCTTTGTTAGCATAGGTGCAATGTCCATTCATCTGATTCAGAGACCCAAATTTAGAAGATTTCTCTGGATTATTGCTTTAATCACTAAACATAATAATTTAAATGGGAAAATTGTCAGTGCTGAAACAAAATATCAATTTTTTTTGTATAGAATATTATATTTGTCTATGGATGTCCAAAAATTAACTTCATTAAACCTGGAGCAGGAAAAAAAGATGAATTGATTTACTTTAAACATTTATTTTTCAAACCCCAAAAATTCAACATTTTAAATTTCAACATAATATTATGCTGACATTAATTCATCTTTCACTTGCTCACTGTGAAATGTTTCTCATCTATCTTATCTATGCAACCCTCTCACAAGTCTGCTTTAGCTGTGATTTTATGTATCCCTTTCCATACTGCTGCCTCATTATTAATGCAGTTGTCTGATCATTGTTTTTTTTTGGGGGGGGGACCGTCTCTTATTCACACCTGAAGATACAACCTTATGGCAGACAATTCCAAAAGTAGACATACAGGTAGCCAAATTAGTCAAGAAACTTCTCTGCCATTCAAAGATGGCTCTCAGTTAAGAGATCCAATGGATCAGAAAATAGAAGGCTTCCTTAAGGGAGCTTGGGAGTCAACATCAACTGTAATTGAAGCAAATATCGTGGAAACATCTGTGGCAAGGTCAATGTATATATGGTTGGATCAGCTAGAATCGCATCTCCAGCAGACAACTTCCAGAGACAAAATTCTAGATTTCATTCTATTGATCAAAAACACAAGAGCTTTTCTGGCAGATGCCTCAGCCGAATCAGTAGGATTCTCAGTGAGAAACGCTGGCCTTGGGATTTCTGCCAGAAGAGCTTTATGGTTTAGAGCCTGGTCAAGAGATACAGTATCGGATAATAAGTTATGTGCCATCCCCTTTCAAGGGGAGTATTTAAATCGGACCGATTCTGAACAAAAATCTAGAAAGAGCAGTTGACAAGGAAAAAGGTTTTCCAACTAATTTTTTCCCAAAGAGAACGCCATCCTTCCGAAAGGAGCTGGAACAACCCAGAGCAAGAAACAAATGGAAATCAGGCAGGTGGTCTTACCCAAAAGGGGGGAAAGGAAAAAACTCTGTTTTTCCACTAAACCCGAGCCAAGATAAAGTGAGCACGGTGTGTGTATGTACATATTCACCCCGACACAAACACCTTTTCACCAAGAGCGATTGGAGGAAGGAATTAATAATTTTCTAAGATTAAAAGCTATTAAGCCTGTCCCTGTAAAGGAGCAGGGTAAGGGTTACTATTCATCCTTAATTTAGCTCTGAAACCCAATGGAACATTTAGGGTTATTCTTAATTTAAAATCCCTTAATAAATTTGTTAAAAATGCTACTTTCAAAATGGAAACCATCAGATCCACAATCCTGCTAATAAAACCGTCTCATGTTATGTGCACAATTGATTTAAGGGACGCTTATTATCATATACCTATCCATGCCGCATCCAAGAGGTTTTTGAGGATTGCTGTAAGAATAAGAGGGGCTATTTTGTATTTTCAGTTTGTTTGTTTGCTGTTTGGCATTTCCTCTACCCATAGGAAATTCTCAAAGGTCATGATTGAACAAATTAGTTATTTACGGGAAAAAGGCATCAATATTGTCCCATATTTGGACGATTATTTGTTAATAGCTAAATATACAGACTCTATGTAGTTTCACGTGGATTAAACTCTTAAATTATTCTCAAATCTAGACTGGATAGTTAACTTCTCCAGAAATCCAGTCTGCTCCCCAATACTAGTAAGTTTTTTTTTTGTTGTTTTTTTTTTTGGGGGGGGGGGTCCTCTTAGATTCAGTAAAAGGGGTTTCTTTCCTCCCAGATCCTGAGATATCAGAGATTATAATTTAATTCCGAAAGTTTAAAAAGGAAAAACATGTCTCCATTAGAGAGGCAATGAAAATCTTAGGGCACATGATATCTTGCATACCCACTTGGGCACATTTTCATTGTCAAGTACTCCAGCAAAAGATCTTGTCGACTTGGGATACACATCAGGCCTCACTGGACATAAAGTTTAAATTACCAAATTGGGTAGAAAAGTCCTTAAATTGTTGGCTATCACCATCCAGGCTCAGGAGGGGGGTACAATGGTCATTCATAGAACCAGTAGAACCAGTTGGGGAGCTCAGGCAGCAGGTAAAGCACTACAAGGCTCCTGGTCAGACTACGCCAGTGCCCGAATATCTAATTATAGAGAACTCAGGGCAATCTGGGAAGCATTAGTCCAGTCTGAAAACATTCTGAAAGGGAAACACGTGAAGATGTTGTCTGATAATATAACTACTATATATTTTATTCGCCACCAGGGAGGCACTCGATATCCGCACTTGCAACACATGACACGCAGAATTTTATCCTGGGTGGAAAACAACGTCCTGTCGTTATCTGCAGTCCATTTAAAAGGGTCCTTAAACCATGTAGCAGATTTCCTAAGCAGGAAAAAGCTGGATCTAGGAAATTGGACTCTCAACATAGAAGTATTTCATCATCTTATGACTCAGTAGGACCAACCACAGATCGATCTGTTTGCAGGGAGGGAAAACTCCAAATGCTAAAAATTCTTTTTGCTAAATTCTGCAGATCATCTGGTGCACTAGACGCACTATCTCAGGACTGGAATATGATTCTGGCATATGCCTTTCCCCATCTCCAGTTAATTTGTCATTGTCTACAAAAAATACAAGAAAGCCAAACCATGGTAATTGTTACTGCTCCAGCCTGGACAAAGAGACCATGGTTTCCAATGCTGACTTCTCTGGCAATGCAATCCCCCATAACACTGCCTCTCAGGGAGAACTATTTATCCCAGGGTCCAGTCTTCTTCTAGAATATTTGATGGCTAAGATTGACAGCCTGATTATTGAGAGTCAAAGACTAAAAAGTCTATGTTTGGTACAAACCCAATAGTCCAGATACCAACAATCCAGATTATTCAAAAATTTTAAAATTGTTTCAAGCAGGGTTAGATAAAGGATAAAGATGAGCGAACACCAAAATGTTCGGGTTCGCGTTATTCGAAACGAACGTCCCGCGATGTTCGGGGTGTTCGTTTCGAATAACGAACCCCATTGAAGTCAATGGGCGACCGGAACATTTTTGTATTTCACCGATGCTCGCTAAGGTTTTCATGTGTGAAAATCTTGGCAATTCAAGAAAATGATGGGAACGACACAGCAACGGATAGGGCAGGCGAGGGGCTACATGTTGGGCTGCATCTCAAGTTCACAGGTCCCACTATTAAGCCACAATAGCGGCAAGAGTGAGACCCCCCCCCCCCCCGCACTGTCAGCATAACGATCGTTCTCCTCTGCCACAGCTGTAACAGCTGTGGCACAGAAGAACGATGTTAGCCTATTGAATTCAGTGGAGCCGTCAATACAGCCGACTCCACTGAATGCAATGGGCTGCCAGCGATCGCGGGATGAATTGTCGGAAAGGGGTTAAATATATAAGCCCTTCCCTGCAATTCATCCAGAAATGTGTAAAAATAAAAAATATATATATACTCACCTGGTGCCGGCAAACGGAGTTCAGCGCGGCAGGCTGCAGTTCTCCTGAACTGCTCTGAACAGCTGTGAGTAGTATTCAGCAGCCGGGGATTTAAAATCCCCGCCTGCTGAATAAGATGCCTCTGATTGGTCACAGCCTGACCAATCAGAGGCCAGCCCTCACTCACACCCATTCATGAATTCAGAGGCATCTTATTCAGCAGGCGGGGATTTTAAATCCCCGGCTGCTGAATACTACTCACAGCTGTTCAGAGCAGTTCAGGAGAACTGCAGCCTGCCGCGCTGAACTCCCTCTGCCGGCACCAGGTGAGTATATATATATTTTTTATTTTTACACATTTCTGGATGAATTGCAGGGAAGGGCTTATATATTTAACCCCTTTCCGACAATTCATCCCGCGATCGCCGGCAGCCTATTGCATTCAGTGGAGTCGGCTGTATTGCCGGTTCCATTGAATTCAATGGGCAAACATCGTTCTTCTCTGTCACAGCTGTTACAGCTGTGGCAGAGAAGAAGGATTTGTCTTCTATATGTTCTCAATGGGGTTGGCGCTGCTGCCGCCGGCCCCATTGAGCGCATATAGAAAAGATTTCTCAGGGAAGAAAGTTAAAGTAACCCGAACATCCGAACATCGTGTGGTGTTCGTTACGAATAACGAACATCCCGAACACCCTAATATTCGCCCGAGCATCAAGCTCGGACGAGTACGTTCGCTCATCTCTAATAAAGGACTCTTGTGGCAGCCTTAGTTCTCTGTTCGATATTCATCTTATCGAGAATATGTGGATTTATAGGTATTTAAAAGGGGCAGATAGAATGAAACCATTTATAAGGAGTCTGGTTTCCTCATGGGACCTTAATGTGGTACTCGAAGGATTATGTGATCCTCCCTTTGAGCCTATTCAGGACATTTTGATAAAAAAATAGAGATGAGTGAGCACCAAAATGCTCGAGTGCTCGTTACTCGAGTAGAACTTTCAGTGATGCTCGAGAGTTCGTTTTGAGTAACGAACCCCATTAAAGTCAATGGGCGACTCGAGCATTTTTGTATATGACTGGTGCTCCGCTAAGGTTTTCGTTTGTGAAAATCTTAGCAAATCACCAAAGTCATGTAAAAAACACAGAAATGGATAGGGCAGGCGAGGAGCAACATGCAGGGCTGCATTTCGGGCTCCGAAGTCTCACTATTAAGCCACAATAGTGGCAAGAGTGAGACCCCCCCCCCCCCCCGCACTGTCAGCATAACGATCGTTCTCCTCTGCCACAGCTGTAACAGCTGTGGCAGAGCAGAACGATGTTAGCCCATTATATTCAATGGAGCCGGCAATACAGCCGGCTCCATTGAAAGCAATGGGCTGCCGGCGAGCGCGGGATGAATTTTCGGGAAGGGCTTAAAAATATATGCCCTTCCCTGAAAAAGAAACATTTTAGTGCAAAACAAAAAAAGAATAAAAAAAAACGTACCTCTCCGCCGCTGCTGTGACCCCCGCGGGCATGAAGAACACACCTGCCGCATGCGGCAGATGTATCCTTCACCCCCGCTAGTTAAAAGAATTCCCTGCTGTTACATCTGCCACATCTGTGGCAGATGCAGCAAAAGGAATTCTTCAGTTCTCAACCGCAGCTGTCACACATGACAGCTGCGGTAGAGAATCCTGCTGCCGGCATCCTGTCAATGGCTTTTCAGGGAAGGGTTTCATAAGCCCTTCCTGAAAAGCCATTTAAATTAGTGCAAAAAATAAAAAAAAAACAATTCTCACCTCCCTTCAGTTGCCGGGGCTCAGCCGCGACTTCTAGCGCTGTCCCAGGCTCTGTAGTTCTGAGCTATCAGCAGCCGGGGATTTAAAATCCCCAGCTGCTGATAGCTCAGCAGCGCTACAGAGCCGGGGACAGCCTTTTAAAATAGTAAGAAAAAATTAAAAAAAATATGTACTCACCTCCCTTCAGCTGCCGGGGTACAGCCGCGTCTTCTCCTGCTGTCACCTGCACTGTGTTGCTGAACTGCTGATCTATCACCAGCCGGGGATTTATAATCCCCGCCTGCTGAAAGAGCTGAATGTAATTGGCTGAGGTGCTCCCCGGCTAGTGATAGATCAGCAGTTCAGCACCACAGTGCAGGGGACAGCAGGAGAAGACGTGGCTGTGCCCCGGCAGCTGAAGGGAGGTGAGTATCTATTTTTTTTGTTTTTTAAATCACTTTTAATTCATTTCCAGGGAATGGCTTATATGTAAAGCCCTTCCCTGAAAAAGAATTCAGGTGTGCCAGCAGACCATTGTCTTCAATGGAGTCGCCGGCAGCAGCAGTGGCTCCATTGAAGAGAATGCCTGCATTTTTATTTTTACACATTTCTGGATGATTTTCAGGTAAGGGCTTATATTTTTAAGCCCTTTCCGAAAATTCATCCCGCGCTCGCTGGCAGCCAATTGCTTTCAATGGAGCTGGCTGTATTGCCGGCTCCATTGAATTCAATGGGCTAACATCATTCTTCTCTGCCACAGCTGTTACAGCTATGGCAGAGGATAATAATCTTTATGCTGACATTTTTTTATTTTTTTATTTTTATACATTTTAGGATGATTTTCAGGTAAGGGCTTATATTTTTAAGCCCTTCCCGAAAATTCATCCTGAGATCGCCGCAGCCCATTGCTTTCAATGGAGCTGGCTGTATTGCCGGATCCATTGAATTCAATGGTCAGTGCTCGTTTAATCGAGACGAGTACCGCGTGGTGCTCGTCTCACGTAACGAGCATCTCGAGCACCCTAATACTCGAACGAGCATCAAGCTCGGACGAGTATGCTCGCTCATCTCTAATAAAAAACTTATCTATCAAAGTTGCATTTCTAATAGCCATAATATCCGCTAGAAGGGTTGGTGAATTACAAGCTCTATTCTGTAAGGAACCTTATCTAAAAATACTAAAAGACAGTGTAATATTTAGAACCAGTCCGGATTTTTTCTCCAAAAGTTGTTTCTTCTTTTTACATGCAACAAGAGATAATTCTACCTTCCTTTTGCCAAAATTTTAGAAATAAGAAAGAACAACGCTTGCATAACCCAGATGTACGTCGGGCCATAGTATGCTATCTACAAACCTCTCAGATGTTTTGTCATTTGGAAAGATTTTTTCTTCAGTTTCTGGGACTTAACAGAGGCAAAGCGGCATCAAAAGATACAATAGCAAGGTGGATTAAGCTAGCAATCCAAGAGACCTACAGGATTAGGGACCTGTCGGTTCCAGAGAGGATAAGGGCCCACTCCACAAGGGTCCTTGCTTTCTCGTGGGCCGAACATGGCGGAGCATTAGCAGATCAGATCTGTAAAGCGGCAACATGGTCAAATGTCCATACTTTTGCAAAACTCTAATTCAGAGCTGGCTTTCAGACGAAAGATCCTCTAGACAGTAGCCCCCCTTAAGATAGTGGTGATTCGGTATTATCCCCATGTGAGCTGTCAGGATGGACGCTATTGAAAGACAAGAATTATTTCTTGCTGATAATTTATTTTCCATGAGTCCATCATGAGAGCACATACTTTCCCACCCGGGAATAATTTAGGCTGTACATGTGAGCATAATATGTTGTTCATATTTTTCAGCAATAATGAAAGATTTGGGCCACGGATCCGTTGTGATGATTTGAAGTCACTGGAGATGGATGTGGGAGGTGGCCTTAAGAACTCTCCTTCTTCCTGTCCCAATGAGCACAGGCGGGGCAACTTCCATGTGTGCTGTCATGATGGACTCATGGAAAAGGAATTATCGGTAAGGAATAATTCTTGTCTTTCCTTTTTACTTCATCTACATTTTTTGCAATTGACAAATAATTTTAATTCCAAAGTAAAATGCAATCCAAAATTTTATGCCAACATTTCCAATTTACTGGGCATTTTATACTTCGTTTTGCTTGATTGTAATTTAATTATACATTAATTTAATGTTTTACAAAATGTAATATAAAATGTGATTCATTTACATTTCAAAATAAAGATAATAACTTGACCACATTTTTTTCAGTGATTGTACCCTAAAAATGCCTGATATACAAGATCACAATGACTATTTTGGCCCTTTAAGGTATAAAAAAATCTTGTCCTTTCTAGTGTTTAAAGGAAAGTCTCCAACAACTTCCAGAGACTATAGATCCCATGGCTGGACACTCTAGGTACAGCCTAATTTTCTTTGATACATGACTGATTTTGTTCATATGATGGCTGCAGCTGCTTCAGGTCTCGTTTAGATGAGCTGTGTTTTTGCATTGCTAGTAGCGCTCAGAAATGCAAATAAGGGAGATGGAATAAATCCTCCACAGTGCCACCTATTGAAAGCAGCATTTCTTCAAGCCAAAGTCAGACTTTTTATACAAGCCTTGTAACAATGACCGGGAATTAAAAGTAAAGCCAGACTCCAGAGGCTTGTATAAAAAGTCTGACTTTGGCTTGAAGGAATGCTGAATTTCAATAGGTGGCACTGTGTAAGATTTATTCCATCTCCCTTATTTGCATATTACCCAGAGGAGCGTGCATGGCCATTTGAGTCTCCTCACTCACCATTTATAGTTGCTCTCCCTAAGGAGAAAAAATAGCATTTCTAGCATACAGAAAGCTTCTAATAGGAACTGATAGGTTCCTATAGAAGCATTCACATGAGCAAATGCTAGGCATGCTGAACCAGCGCACCTAACAAAAGATAGGACATGTCCTAATTTTGCTGGGCACTTTCCATAGGCTCCTATGGGATCCTTGAAAGCATGCAGCCTGCACCATGGAACATGTGAACGAGATACTTCAGGTAGCTTGAAGTAGCCCATTCACGCAATCTTTTCAGCACTATAGCAGCTATCTTTTCTTGCTGCTAACAGCTCAAAAACAGTGCTTGTCTGATCAAGGCATCACTCAGAGAGTCTCTAGAGGTATTCAGTCGGGTTATACATATTACATTGTACAGGTTCATTTCTAAGTGTTGCTTCTCAATACTGTTGTGTTATCATTTGCAGATATATGCTGGTTGTACCGAGTGGAAGATATTAGTGCAAATTAATTACACCAAATTTCACCAGATGTTGTATGTTGGGAGTTTTTGATTTATATTTATGAAAGACAAACTAAAAATCTAAAGTAAACATTAGAAAAGAAATATCTGATTAAAAAAAAATGTAATTTCTCTTTGTGTGAGGGTTCTATTAACACAGCAAGTCTTAGCAAAGGTTAAATGGCAAACTTTTAGTCATGTATTAAAACTTTGCATAATTTGAAATGGAAAAACAGAGGAATCACAGAGACTCTGAGCTGGTACAGGTCTACAGATGCAAAGCAGATCACATCACAGCAGGAACAACAGAGAAGGAGAAATTAAAATGACCTGTTCACCTGTTGGGTCCTTATATGCCATTTATGTAAGCCACAGTTAAGATTCATTTATTTGCTGTTTCTGTCAATTCAAGACCTTCTTTAAATTATTAAAGTTTCTAAAGTTACCACCTTAGGCCTCAGTCACACGGGTGTTTTTTCGCACGATTTGCGGATCGCATCACGGATGCGCATCCGCAAATAGCGTGACCGGGGCCGACGATTTGCTGAAAAATCTGCACCTAGCAGCGCTTTCAGCGAAACGGCCCCGCTATCCTCTGCCAAAGCGGTGGCACAGCTGTAGCATAGCTGTGGCAGAGGAGAACGATGTTCGCCCATTGAATTCAATGGAGCCGGCAATACAATAGCTGAGAGCTGCCTCTAATTGGTCCCTGCGCTTAGCCAATCAGAGGCAGCACTCACTCACCCATTCATGAATTCATGAATGGGTGATTGAGAGCTGCCTCTGATTGGTGAGGGCTGTGACCAATCAGAGGCAGCCCATTCAGCAGGCGGGGATTTTAAATCCCCACCTGCTGAATACTACAGAGAGCAGTTCAGGAGAACTGCCGGCCCGACGCGGCTGAACTCCGGCTGCAGGAAAAAGGTGAGTATTAGAGATGAGCGAACACCAAAATGTTCGGGTGTTCGTTATTCGAAACGAACTTCCCGCGATGTTCGAGGGTTCGTTTCGAATAACGAACCCCATTGAAGTCAATGGGCGACCAGAGCATTTTTGTATTTCGCCGATGCTCGCTAAGGTTTTCATGTGTGAAAATCTGGGCAATTCAACAAAGTGATGGGAATGACACAGCAACGGATAGGGCAGGCGAGGGGCTACGTGTTGGGCTGCATCTCAAGTTCACAGGTCCCACTATTAAGCCACAATAGCGGCAAGAGTGGGCCCCCCCCCCTCCCAAAAACTTTTACTTCTGAAAAGCCCTCATTAGCATGGCATACCTTTGCTAAGCACCACACTAGCTACAACAAAGCACAATCACTGCCTGGATGACACTCCGCTGCCACTTCTCCTGGGTTACATGCTGACCAACCGCCCCCCCTCCCCCCCACAGCGCACACCAAAGTGTCCCTGCGCAGCCTTCAGCTGCCCTCATGCCACACCACGCTCATGTCTATTTATAAGTGCGTCTGCCATGAGGAGGAACCGCAGGCACACACTGCAGAGGGTTGGCACGGCTAGGCAGCGACCCTCTTTAAAAGGGGCGGGGCGATAGCCCACAATGCTGTACAGAAGCAATGAGAAATAGAATCCTGTGCCACCGCCATCAGGAGCTGCACACGTGGGCATAGCAATGGGGAACCTATGTGCCACACACTATTCATTCTGTCAAGGTGTCTGCATGCCCCAGTCAGACTGGTAATATGTACCTTAACAGTAACCGCGTTGGTGGTAATGTGGTGGTGACTGCGGACCTAGTAGCGCGGTTTTATTTTGTTGGTTTTCGGAATGTGGCCAGGATTAAGTGGGCCGTGGCGGGGGGATGGTGGGGGGGCTCTCTTGTAGTGTCGGTAAAGGTGAAATTCTTGGACTGGCACCAGACGAACCAATGCAAAGGCATTTGCCAAGAATGTTTTCCCTGTTGGAGGAGGAGGGGGATGTTTTTGAGGCACTACGTGTCCTCTCCACGTGTCCGTGGTTATATGCACCTTAACAGTAACCGCGTTGGTGGTAATGTGGTGGTGACTGCGGACCTAGTAGCGCGGTTTTATTTTGTTGGTTTTCGGAATGTGGCCAGGATTAAGTGGGCCGTGGCGGGGGGATGGTGGGGGGGCTCTCTTGTAGTGTCGGTAAAGGTGAAATTCTTGGACTGCCACCAGACGAACCAATGCAAAGGCATTTGCCAAGAATGTTTTCCCTGTTGGAGGAGGAGGGGGATGTTTTTGAGGCACTACGTGTCCTCTCCACGTGTCCGTGGTTATATGCACCTTAACAGTAACCGCGTTGGTGGGAAATGGCCTCGCCGCCATCATGTCTTTGGGAAGCCTCTGTTTCCACACCCCAGAGACATACCATTAGCAGCGGTATAGGCAGAGCCCAGAATTCGTAACATTTCAGCCGTAGCATTAGGACAGGCCCCACTAACATATCACTAGCAGCATTATAGGAGGAGCGCAGTCTTCGTTCCATGTCAGCAATAGTAGCACTCAAGACAGGCCCCAGTAACAATTCTGAAGCAGCAGTATAGCGGGAGCGCAGTCTTCGTTCCATGTCAGCAATAGTAGCACTCAAGACAGGCCCCAGTAACAATTCCGAAGCAGCAGTATAGCGGGAGCGCAGTCTTCGTTCCATGTCAGCAATAGTAGCACTAAGACAGGCCCCAGTAACAATTCCGAAGCAGCAGTATAGCGGGAGCGCAGTCTTCGTTCCATGTCAGCAATAGTAGCACTCAAGACAGGCCCCAGTAACAATTCCGAAGCAGCAGTATAGCGGGAGCGCAGTCTTCGTTCCATGTCAGCAATAGTAGCACTCAAGACAGGCCCCAGTAACAATTCCGAAGCAGCAGTATAGCGGGAGCGTAGTCTTCGTTCCATGTCAGCAATAGTAGCACTCAAGACAGGCCCATTAATCGCTTTGGTTAATGTGGCTTAAGTGGTAACTAGGCCTGGAGGCAGCCCAGTTTAACGAAAAATTGGTTCAAGTTAAAGTTTCAACGCTTTTAAGAGCATTGAAACATATAAAAATTGTTTAGAAAAATTAGATGAGTGAGCCTTGTGGCCCTAAGAAAAATTGCCCGTTCAGCGTGATTACGTGAGGTTTCAGGAGGAGGAGCAGGAGGAGGAGGAGGAGGGTGCTTTAGTGGAGGAAGCATACACCTCCGCAGATACCACCACCGAGCTGGGGCCCGCAATTCTGGGGGTGGGTAGGACGTGAGCGGTCCCAGGCTCTGACTCTGTCCCAGCCTCCACTAAATTCACCCAATGTGCCGTCAGGGAGATGTAGTGGCCCTGCCCGCCTGTGCTTGTCCACGTGTCCGTTGTTAAGTGGACCGTGGCAGTAACCGCGTTGGTGAGGGCGCGTACAATGTTGCGGGAGACGTGGTCGTGCAGGGCTGGGACGGCACATCGGGAAAAGTAGTGGCGACTGGGAACTGAGTAGCGCGGGGCCGCCGCCTCCATGATACTTTTGAAGGACTCAGTTTCCACAACCCTATACGGCAGCATCTCAAGGCTGATGAATTTTGCTATGTGGACGGTTAACGTTTGAGCGTGCGGGTGCGTGGCGGCGTACTTGCGCTTGCGCTCCAACAGTTGCGCAAGCGACGGCTGGACGGTGCGCTGAACTACACTGCTGGATGGGGCCGAGGACAGCGGAGATGAGGGTGTGGGTGCAGGCCATGAGGCGGTAGTGCCTGTGTCCTGCGAGGGGGGTTGCATCTCAGTGGCAGGTTGGGGCACAGGGGGAGAGGCAGGGGTGCAAACCGGAGGCGCTGAACGGCCTTCGTCCCACCTTGTGGGGTGCTTGGCCATCATATGCCTGCGCATGGTGGTGGTGGTGAGGCTGTTGGTGTTGGCTCCCCGGCTGAGCTTTGCGCGACAAAGGTTGCACACCACTGTTCGTCGGTCGTCAGGCGTCTCTGTGAAAAACTGCCAGACCTTAGAGCACCTCGGCCTCTGCAGGGTGGCATGGCGCGAGGGGGCGCTTTGGGAAACAGTTGGTGGATTATTCGGTCTGGCCCTGCCTCTACCCCTGGCCACCGCACTGCCTCTTGCAACCTGCCCTGCTGCTGCCCGTGCCTCCCCCTCTGAAGACCTGTCCTGTGTAGGCGTTGCACACCAGGTGGGGTCAGTCACCTCATCGTCCTGCTGCTCTTCCTCCGAATCCTCTGTGCGCTGCTCCCTCGGACTTACTGCCCTTACTACTACCTCACTGCAAGACAACTGTGTCTGATCGTCATCGTCCTCCTCACCCACAGAAAGTTGTTGAGACAGTTGGCGGAAGTCCCCAGCCTCTTCCCCTGGATCCCGGGAACTTTCGAATGGTTGGGCATCAGTGACGATAAACTCCTCTGGTGGGAGAGGAACCACTGCTGCCCAATCTAAGCAGGGGCCCGAGAACAGTTCCTGGGAGTGTTCCCGCTCCTGAGCAGGTGTCATTGTAGTGGAGTGAGGAGGCTGGGAGGAAGGAGGAGCAGCAGACAGAGGATTCGGATTTGCAGCAGTGGACGGCGCAGAACTGCGTGTTGACGATAGGTTGCTCGAAGCACTTTCTGCCATCCAGGACAGGACCTGCTCACACTGCTCATTTTCTAATAACCGTCTCCCGCGTGGACCCATTAATTGGGCGATGAATGTGGGGACGCCAGAAACGTGCCTCTCTCCTAATCGCGCAGCAGTCGGCTGCGACACACCTGGATCAGGAGCTCGGCCTGTGCCCACACCCTGACTTGGCCCTCCGCGTCCTCGGCCGCGTCCACGTCCTCTAGGCCTACCCCTACCCCTCAGCATGCTGTATTACCAGTGATTTCATTTCACAGGCAGGAAATAAATTGGCGCAAGACTGCAGGCCAAATATAATTTTTTCCCTTTTTTGAAAACGAAAGGCCCCACTGCCTCTAGTGAATGAATAATCTAAGTTTAATAACTGTGCTGTGGCCCTGCTAATGTGGCACAGAACTTGAGGGTAGCAGAGTTATTGTAACTCTGGCAGAGCAGGTATTTTTTTTCCAAATTAAGGAAAGCAAATGGCGAAGCCAGGAGTAAAACGTAGCTGGGTGCGTCTGATTTTTAAACGTTGCACACGCAGCCGACACGTGTCCACCGCCCTTAGGACGGACAGAGGCAGGACAAATAGAATTTTTTTCAGTTTTTTTCCACCAAAAGGCAGCACTGCGTATATTCAATGAACATGAGAAGTTTAATAACTGTGCTGTGGCCCTGCTAATGTGGCACAGAACGTGAGGGTAGCAGAGTTATTATAACTCTGGCAGAGCAGGTATTTTTTTCCCAACTAAGGAAAGCAAATGGCGAAGTAAGCAGTAAACCGTAGCTGGGTGCGTCTGATTTTTAAACGTTGCACACGCAGCCGACACGTACACACAGCCCTTAGGACGGACAGAGGCAGGACAAATAGATTTTTTTTCAGTTTTTTTCCACCAAAAGGCAGCACTGCGTATATTCAATGAACATGAGAAGTTTAATAACTGTGCTGTGGCCCTGCTAATGTGGCACAGAACTTGAGGGTAGCAGAGTTATTAACTCTGGCAGAGCAGGTATTTTTTTTCCCAATTAAGGAAAGCAAATGGCGAAGCCAGCAGTAAACCGTAGCTGGGTGCGTCTGATTTTTAAACGTTGCACACGCAGCCGACACGTGTCCACAGCCCTTAGGACGGACAGAGGCAGGTCAAATAGAATTTTTTTCACTTGCTTTACAAGCAAAAGGCCGCACTGCGTATATTCAATGAATAATAACTGTGTTGTGGCCCTGCCTACACAATTCTTTCCCTGCAGTATCAATGGAGGGTGCAATGCTCTGCAGAGGCGATTTTGAGAAAAAAAAAATATGCAGCACAGCTAACAGCAGCCAGCACAGTACTGCACACGGTTAAACACTCTCCCTGCCTATGCAACACTTCTGTCCCTAATGCCGGGTGCAACGCTCTGCAGAGGCGATTTTGAGAGAAAAAAAAAATTGCCACTGCTAACAGCAGCCAACACACAGCTATCAGTGGCCCTAATAAGGACCTTTGGGGGTCTTGAAGCCTACACTAACTACAAATTCTTTCCCAACAGCAGCTCCGGTACAAACAGCACTGTCCCTCATCTAACTCACAAGGCATCTGAGGCGAGCCGCGGGAGGGTCCGACTTTTATATTCGGCGGACACCTGATCTCGCCAGCCACTTGCTGTGAGTGGCTGGCGAGATCAGGTGTCCGCCGAATATAAAAGTCGGAACCCTCCGCGGCTCGCCTCAGATGCCTTCGTGAGTTAGATGAGCGGACAGTGCTGTTCTGTCCAGGAGCCTGCTAGTTGGAAAGAATCCCCCTTGTGTTCGTGTACCTAACGACCCCCAAAGGCTCCTAATAGGGCCCACGGATAGCTGTCGTCGTTCGGCTGCTAGTGAGTATACTTTTTTTTTTCTTTTTTTACACATTTTCAGGATGGTTTTCAGGGAAGGGCTTATATTTTAAGCCCTTCCCCGAAAATTCATCCAGCACTTGCCGGCAGCCCATTGCTTTCAATGGAGCCGGCTATATTGTCGGCTCCATTGAATTCAATGGGTGAACATCGTTCTTCTCTGCCACAGCTGTTACAGCTGTGGCAGAGGAGAACGATCTTTAGTATATGTTTCCAATGGGGCCAGCGCTGCTGCCGCCGGCCCCATTGAGCGCATATATAGAACACAACAATTTGCAGAATGCAGATAGGCACGTTCTGCGAATCACTGTGTCCTATAATTTATCGCACATCCGCATAAAAAGCGGACATGTAACCGATCCCATTGGAATGCATTGGGTCTATAGATCTGCAGATTGCAAGCGCGTCTGCAGATCGGACCAAAAAACGCTCGTGTGACCAAGCCCTCACTGATAATGATAGCAGCAAAGAGAAGCTCTGCAAAATCAGTAAAGGTACATTTACATGATGCAACCACCTGAATGTCACTCCTGTGATTTATACAGAAGTGGTAGTCGTTCAATGAATTGAGGCAGAGCGGGCCGATTGTTTTTTATAGCCACCCACCTCCATTCACAGTACACAGGAGTTTAGACAGTCTGATAGTCACTTGGTTCTTAGTTCTGATAAAACACCGTAGACCCTGACAGGTGAGCAATTTTTCACTCAGTGCGCTGTCTGCAGCCATTTGTACATAGGAGTATTATCACCCAAATTAGCTGTTTCCAGTTATTTCCCCAGACTTCTCTTTTCCACCAACGAAAAGAAGCGGAACCTAATGATTCTTTTCGCTGCAACAGAAGAAAAATGCATCCTCAATCACCACAAAAAAGAGGGAATTAGCTTTGTTAATCACTCTCGGGTAATATTACTCCCCCTCCTCCTCCTCCTGAAACATCATGTCATCACGCTGAACTGCCAATTTTTCTGCAGCCCAAAATGCTGTGTTTAAAAGTTTTTTACAATTTTTCAAAGTTTCAAAAGTATTGATACTTTAACAGAAACCAATTTTTTTCACAGGGCTGCCTCCAGGCTCTGTTACAAATTAAGCAACAGCGCACTGTATCTTTAAAAAATGTTTATGGGTTTCACCTGCCTTCGCGGTTGAGCAATTTTTCAGGGATGCACTTGTACTCTTGGTACACCAATTTTTCTGGCCCTCGCCTATACTGTTATCTAACTAATTTTTCTGACCTTTGCCTCTTGGTAATCAAAATTTTCAGGTGTTCGCCTATACTCTTGGTACTCCAATGTTTCAGGGGTTCACCTACACTCTTTCTACTGAAATGTTACAGGGGTCTGCCTATACTCTTGGCACAGAAATGTTACAGGGGTAATATAGTTAAAGGGGTTGTCCCGCGCCGAAACGGGTTTTTTTTTTTTTTTAAACCCCCCCCCCCCCGTTCGGCGCGAGACAACCCCGATGCAGGGGTTAAAAAAACAACCCCCACAGCGCTTACCTGAATCCCGGCGGTCCGGCGTCTTCATACTCACCTGCTGAAGATGGCCGCCGGGATCCTCTGTCTCCATGGACCGCAGGGCTTCTGTGCGGTCCATTGCCGATTCCAGCCTCCTGATTGGCTGGAATCGGCACGTGACGGGGCGGAGCTACACGGAGCTACACGGAGCCCCATAGAGAAGAGGAGAAGACCCGGACTGCGCAAGCGCGGCTAATTTGGCCATCGGAGGGCGAAAATTAGTCGGCACCATGGAGACGAGGACGCCAGCAACGGAGCAGGTAAGTATAAAACTTTTTATAACTTCTGTATGGCTCATAATTAATGCACAATGTACATTACAAAGTGCATTATTATGGCCATGCAGAAGTGTATAGACCCACTTGCTGCCTCGGGACAACCCCTTTAACTTGAAAAAAAAATAATAAAAATTTCCTTTTTAGTTAGAAGGTCCCCAGACTGCTGTGAGCCCCCTGACCAGCTATAATCTGTTGATACTAAGCAACAAATGTTCTCTCTTACCTGCAGAGTAAAATATGTATACATAACAAATTTTAGAAGCAATTATAATAAGGGGCAGGGAAACTAGCAGGGGATTTTGAAAAAAAAGTGCTATAAACTGCCATGCCTAAGGCAGATATCAACAACAGTTGCAGAATTGTCTCCCTCATGCATGAGATTCTATACGCAATTCCTAGTCAGCAGCACTGCAGATATGCTACAGGTTGTCCACTACTCATCTAAAGGTATTGTAACCTTGATTCTAGGGTGGGTGGACAGTAATTTGTTTGTTAGAAGTGGGTATGGCCCATATAGGATTATAGTGCGGGCAGATAGGAGGATGCATCAAGGGAATTTTAAAATGATAAAAGGACCTATCTACAAAAGTATCTGCTGATATTCTATTCTATATTCCAGGTTGTCTTGATCTCAGGGGTAATACAAATATGTGGCAAGTTTAACCCCTTAATGACCAGCCCATAGTGTTTTTACGTCCTGCCCAAGTGGGCTTTATTCTCCCCCGGCATTGCGATCGGTGCTATCCATCGCAAAAAAGTAAATAAAAGTGCTTGAAAAGTAAAAGATTCAGCTGCCCTGATGGATCGGATCCATCAGGGCAGCTGAAAATACTCACCCAGGTTCCCCGATGTCTGCCGTGGAGAAAGGGTCCTCTGGGACCCGGCGCGGCTCTTCTGCGCATGCGCGCCAGACGAATGACATCGCGCGCGTGCGCAGAAGAATGGAAACCCCGGGGTGTTTAAAATCTCCTGGTTCCCGTCTCCTGAAGGTAGCTGGGAACCAGGAGATGTCCCCTGGGACCGCGGCGAGCACTCCCCGGACCCGCGATCGCCGCTATCCAGTGGATAGCGGCGATCGCGAAAAAGTTTTAAAAAAGTAAAAATCAGCTTAATTTCCCCTCCCCTCATGGATCACATCCATGAGGGAGGGTGAAAATACTCACCCCCGGTCCTCAGCAGCGTCCCGGTCTTCCGGGACCTGACTCCCCTTCTGCGCATGCACAGAGGGGCTCAGGACCCGGGAAATTTAAAATCCCTCTGCTCCTGACTGCCATGTGTAGCCAGGAGCAGAGGGATGTCACTGCAGAGATGATCACTGTTATCCAATGGATAGCAGTGATCATTTAAAGTAAAATAAAAGTGTAAAAAAGTAATTAAAAAAAGTGTAAAAAAGTTAAAAAAAAAAAGTTTAAAAAAGTTAAAAAAAAAAAGTTTAAAAAGTAAAAAAAAAGTTTAAAAAGTAAAAAAAAAAGTTTTTTCCATGAGGGAGGATGAAATTACGTACCTAAGGCCGCCTTACCACAGCTTCTGCGCACGCGGCCGTCGCCAAAGCGGCAGACACATGCGCAAAAGCCGTGGATTGCCAGGATAACTTAAATTCTCCCTGCTCTTGGCTACAAAACTTAGCCGAGAGCCTAGAGATTTCACAGGGGGCCGCGGTGAGCGGTTCCTGATCACGTGTTCACCGTTATCCAATGGATAACGGCGGTCACGTAAAAGTTAAAAAAAAAAATTAGTTTCATCTCCCCTCACCGATGCGATCGGTGAGAGGAGATGAAACTTTTTACCGGAGGCCTCCGTATTTGCACCCCAGCGCGATCTTCCTCCATGAACTTTCCCGGATTCTGCACATGCGACCGCCGGCAAAACACCGGACACATGCGCAGGAGTCGGGGAGCCCAGGAAACTTAAAATCTCCTTGCTCTCAGTGACCAACGGTCGCCGAGAGCCTGGAGCAGTGACGGGTGGCTTCGTTGAGCGGTCCCCGGTCACGTGATAAAAAGGTAGCGATCTACCTTAAGTCGGACCCACATGACCGGATACGAATTACGGATTCCGCATGCGTTTGATTAGCGGTAATACGCAGATCAATCGCATTGGATTACACAATTCCGCTCACGTTGGAATTGTGTAATCCACTCGCAGAAAAGAGAACGCAGCAGGTTCTATTTTACCGCGGATATCCGCAACATAGAGCCCATTGTGCTCCATGGTCGCGGATATACCCGCAGCCCATACGCAACTACGTTGTATACGGGCTGCGGGTACCCGTGTCATCGCTAAGCGATGGTGCGGAAAATACAAACAAAAAAAAAGTACTGCGCATGACCGCCTGTGTGAGTAGGCAGTTATGCGCAGTACATTACTTTTCAAAATGGGGTCACTTGTGGGGGTTCTCCATCGTTTTGGTCACTCAAGGGCTCTACAAGTGGGCAATGGGGACTAAATCTCCTTCAAGCAAAATTTCTGTTCCGAAAGCCACCGGTTGCTCCTTTCATTTTGGGCCCCATTGTGCATACAGACGTAATACTAGGGCCACAATGGGTATATTTCTGAACACGGGACAAACGGGGGTACCCATTTTGGGGTGAACGTCTTCATTCCTATGTACACTGTACAAAAAAAACTGTTTTTAAGATGACACAGTTGCCAAAAAAATGAAAATCGTAATTTTTTCTTTCTGCTTGGCTTAGATTCATTCAAAAACTGTGAAGTCAAAAAAGTCATCGTACCCCTAGGTAATTTCGTAAAGGGGTCTACTTTTCAAAATGGGGTCCCTTGTGGGGGTTCACCATCATTTTGTTGACTCAATAGCTCTACAAGTGTGCAATAGGGCCTAAATCTCCTTCAAGCAAAATTTCTGTTCCGAAAGCCATCGGTTGCTCCTTTCATTTTGGGCCCTATTGTGCATACAGACGTAATACTAGGGCCACAATGGGTATGTTTCTGAGCACAGGACAAACAGGGGTATCCATTTTGGGGTGCAAGTCTTCATTTATATATGTGCTGTACAAAAAAACTGCTTTTAAAATGACAATTACCAAAAAATGAAAATCGTAATTTTTTTCCTTCGGCTTGGCTTAGATTCATTCAAAAACTGTGAAGTCAAAAAAGTCATTGTACCCATAGATAAATTCGTTAAGGGGTCTACTTTTCAAAATGGGGTCACTTGTGGGGGTTCACCATCATTTTGGTCACTTAATAGCTCTACAAGTGTGCAATAGGGCCTAAATCTCCTTCAAGCAAAATTTCTGTTCCGAAAGCCACCTGTTGCTCCTTTCATTTTGGGCCCCATTGTGCATACAGACGTAATACTAGGGCCACAATAGGTATGTTTCTGAGCACGGGACAAACAGGGGTATCCATTCTGGGGTGTAAATCCTCATTTTCATGTGTACTATAGAAAAAAGTCCTGTCTTTAAAATGACATATTTGCAAAAATATGAAATTTTAGTTTTTCTCTTCTAAATTGCATTGACTCCTGAAAAAAACCTGTGGGGTTAAAATACTCATGACACCCCTCAGTGAATACGTTAAGGGGTGTAGTTTTTTTAAATGGGGTCACTTGTGGGGGTATCTATCATTTTGACTCCTATGAGCCTTTGGAATCTTGGCTTGATGTAGGAAAACAAAGTGTTCCTTACAATGCTGAAAAGTAATGTTAAATTTGTACGTCTCCTAAATGGTTAAAAAACACGAATGTTTTTCCAATGTGCGCCCAAAATAAAGTAAACGGATGGAAATATTTATCTTAGCAAAAATTTCTATATTATGTTTGCACATATTTGAGATATTGCAGTTGGAAATGTGAAAAAATGACGATTTTTTCAAAATTTTCCCAATTTTGGTGCTTTTAATAAATAAACACAAATTCTATCGGTCTTTTTTTTCCGCCTAAATGAAGTACAACATGTGGCAAAAAAACAATGTCAGAATCGCTTGGATATGCAAAACCTTTCTGGTGTTTTTCCATGTTAAAGTGACACATGTCAGATTTGCAAAATTTGGCCTGGTCATTAAGGCGCAAACAGGCTTGGTCACTAAGGGGTTAATGGAAGCCATTGAAGTGTTTATGGAGGTTGTGACCAACTTACACAGACCATTGGAAGGTCTGTGGGTGTGGCCTCTAAATTCTGGATTATTGGAAATTTCTGGAACATACAAAATTCATTTTATGGGTTTATAAGAGTAGAGATCATTCCAGAACATTAGGAGCCTAGAAAGTAATTGGGTGATGCACATTTTGAATAATACCATTGTAGTAATGCCTCTAGATATCTACATTGTGTGAAGAGATAGGGCATGCAAATGGCTTACATTAAATTCAACAAGGTTATATATGTTTATGCTTCATATGATGATTTCTCATGCATTAGCCCCTTAAACATCAGTGTGGAAGTTGCAGACTGATTAAACACAGGCAAATGTTCACTGTCCTTGACCAGGACATTCAGAAGCAAGTGTACTCTTTCTGTGTTTAGCTCTACAAATAGGTTAAAAATAAATGATGCGTGATTTTATGAGAATTATTTAAGCTGTGTTCGGATATTATTGTTGTTAATTGTTGTTTTTATCATATATGTCCAAAATCTGTCTCATCACATTATGTTAATTTTGCATAAATTCCCCTACAACCTTGGGGTTATATATGTTTGTGCATATTTTAAGTGTCAGTCTTCACTACTAGAAGCATTATATTCCTGAATTCAGATGTTCAGGATAAGCAGTGTTAGGTATTTGTCTAGAACAAGAATAACTATAGTGCATTTACTCGTAGCAAGAAGCATATTAAGTGAGTTTTGTCAGTATGATATAGTTTTTGTTTTTAATAAATCTTGCAGTATACGTTCAAACTTCAGAGCTAGTTATTTCATTAATTGATACCAGTAATATAATGTTACTCAATGGTAGGGACACAATTAAGAACTGATGAGAAATTGGTGGCACATAACTGAACAACCCCTTTGGTACTCCCTGCTCCCAGTTCTGCTTGACCGTCGGAACTACTGGTCATACATGGGATCCTTGTGCAAGTCTGTGTGTAGTAGTGCCTGGAAATGGGAGAACGTGACACCAGAGAGCAGTAAGCCAGATTCACTAATAAGTGTTGGATCACTTCTGATGGAAAAGGCCAACTTTGGGCCTCCTGTGTCCAGGGGATTGTGTACTCAGGTCCCATGAATGCTATGGGCAACTGGTTAGACAGAAATTGGGAAACTTCTGGTCCAACTTGACTTGATCATATTAAAAAAAGGCTGTTTCGTCTTACTCCTCAGGGCCCCCGAGTCCTGGTGATAGGTGTATGTTCATTGTAATATTTTGCTAGGAGCAAAATGCTAATGGGAGAACTTGGGGTAATGTTGACCCTTTTGGATGGACTGCCAATAATTTTCAGTAACCAATTACAGGATGACGAGAACTATCTGCAGCTACAGCTCGACTTTTCCTTTCCTTTACGTGGCCCCTAAATGTTTTGGAAATGGGCCTCCATGTGAGGCTGAAACAGTTTAGATTCCACTACTTTGGGCCTAAAGTGATGGGGATTTCCCTGAACTTTGAACTTTGGGAGTGGACTCTGTGGATTAGTATCACATGGGCAAACTGTATTTTAATTAATTGATCATAGATAGTTGCAACTAGGTCAGGGCCATAGAAATGAAAGTAGCAACATTGAATCCCACTATATTATTTTTGCGTTTATTCAAACGGGGGAGGAAGTGGGAAAGTAACCACTGACCAGCCTGAAAATACTCTTTGATTTTTTTAAATCACTAGATCCAGTAGAACCAAACTGCATCTGAGCATGTTAAAAACAAACCAATTATAAATGCAAGGTCTGAGTTTTTTGTAGATTGTATCCTGAATATCATGATGGACAAACAGAACAGGGTATGCATTGATGACCAATATTGGTAAGCTGGAGGAATACCCACTCCTTTCCTAGGACATATCCGAGGAGGTTGGAGATTATGCCACTTGCTGCAATGGGTGGACTGGCTTAAGGTGATCATTGACCTGAGTTACACTTTTGGAATTGTATTCGATTTCCCACCTTTTGTGGCAGAGTGGAAATTTTTGTTGTTTTTTGTTGAACCATTGGTTAAACTAATCTAAAAAGCAGAAGCAGTGTTTTGTTATTTTTACACAAGTCCACACAGATCTTCCCGGAGAGCCTTGTGTGGTGCAGAACATTGGGGCAGCAGAAATGCAGTCCTAAGCTCTCACTCAAAACCTGAAGGTAGCAGGTTCAGCTCCTGCATGCTTCAAGTAGCTAGCTCAAGGTTGACTCAGCCTTTCATCAGTAAAATGAGTACCCAGCTTGCTGGGGTGGGGGTGGGGGGGGGGGGTAGAATATGACTGGGGAAGGAAATGGTAAACCACCTGCAAAGACAGTCTGCTTGCACCAGGGGCCTTTGTCTACCTTAAATCTCTGCCAAAGCTCACATCAAGGCTGTAACTCCTGTGCTCCGGAGAGTAGATGCAGTAGACAGACTCTCTATAACTAACTAACTAACTTGGTAAAACCCAGATTGGGTGCAGATATTTTCTCTGTTGCTTATATTGCGGGAACGAGTCTCAGAAGGAGACTATGACTGGTTGAGGAAAGAAGAATGGACCACACACTGACAGGGTCTGGATAAAGGTTAAACTACTGTGCTTTCCCTGCATGTTCTACATGATTATGTCATGAGCTGCCCCATCACTCTGAGGAGGTATTATATGGTATAGTTTCTTCTGTTTGGGGAAGAGGCAGTAGTGTGACCCGCAGCCATTGAATGGCCTTCGTTCCACCTCGTGTGGTGCTTAGCCATCATATGCCTGCGCATGCTGGTGGTGGTGAGGCTGGTAGTGATGGCTCCCTGCTGATCTTGGTGCACACCACTGTTTGTCAGTCGTCCGCACTCTCAATAAAAAACCTTCAGACCTTCAAACCCCTAGCCCTCTGCAAGGAGGCTTGTCGCAAACTGGGAGCCTGATCCATGTGGACCAGTTTTGGGTCAGTCGCACGTCTGACAGAGGAAGACGCCCTCTAGATACCCCGGGCGGGGTAGTGACTATGACCTGGTGGATTGTGAACCCAGGATTGCACATGGACTGTGTTTCTATATGCTGTTTGCTGTGAAATAAATGCTGGCAGGTGCCAGTCTTAAAGAGAATGCACACCTCATGAAGTGTTTCTGCATGTGTTGTGGCCATTTTCCTGTCAGAGAGGTCAGCGAACCAGAGGCAAGCAGAACCAAACTTGCCACAACTGCTGTTAAATAGCGCCAATTCACAGATCCCCCAGAGACTGCTATAAACTGTACGCTCTCAACAGGCCCAGAAACATTTAAAAGTATATACTGCTGATGAATAGTGCCCCCAGAGACTGGCAAATAGTGTCCTTGAAGAAAACCTGTGCGCACTACTGGTCCCAGAGAGCCAAAATGCTGATGCACACAATGACAGGAGTAGTATTCCTAAAAAGGACTGTTGGGTTATGGTAGTCAGTATCCCTGCCTAACCGCAAGCTAATCCCTCTAATCCCTACACTAACACTTCCCCTGCCTAGCACTGCTAGCAGCAGCTCTATCCTTAGTCTCATGCAGCATGCGTCTGAGGCGAGCCATGGGTGGCAACATCTTTAATGCAGAGGGTTGGCATGTCACAGCAGGAAGTGGTAAAGCCTTTCCTGCATGTTTATTGGATACAAAATGGCGCTAAAGATGCGGGGAATGGAAATGAAATTTACTTAAGCACCGCGTGGTCCTCGACTCGAGTAGTGAGCATATACAGTAGTCTAATACTCAATTGAGCATCAAGCACGGACAAGTGTGCTCGCTCATCTCTATTTATTAGTCCATTTACAGGCCAAAAGCCACTGGGCAGCCGTAAACACTTTTCCCAGGTCCCTCTCCCAATTGAAAAGATGAACTCCTTTTATGTCACCCATGTCACCAGAAAGGGCATCATAACACATTCTCTTGAGGGAGCGGGAAGCCGGGGATGGAGCTGTTAAGTACCCTCGATAACTCATATGGAAACTCCGTTTTCCAAAACTGTGAAGTGTGTAGGAGAGAGTGAACCTGTAAATATTTAAACCTGTCCTCCGCTGGGATATTAAACTGTTTCACTAGGGCCAAGAAGTGTAAAAGATTAACACCTTGCAGCAAGTCCCCTATGTTTACAACTCCCCTCCCTATCAATGCCTTAATGCGTAGGTCAATGATAAGAAATT
Organism: Eleutherodactylus coqui; assembly: GCA_035609135.1. Lineage (NCBI taxonomy): Eukaryota > Metazoa > Chordata > Amphibia > Anura > Eleutherodactylidae > Eleutherodactylus > Eleutherodactylus coqui. Next base: position 25,459,585 of record CM069405.1, on the reverse strand, counting down.
TGAGTATTGTCAACAAAATTTTTGTTAAGAGGTTTCCCTGAATACTGTTTAGTCCTCTGAGTTAGCCAGATCCAAGATTGGAGAGAGGCCTGCATAGGCAGGGACAAGTGGAGTTCTTGGACCGAGGGCAGTGATGGGATAAGGGAAACTAATATAGAGTCCAGAAGGAGGCAAATAATTGGTTTTAGCTGGGTTTCGAAATTTCCACGCTAGATATTGGGAGGGTGATTGTGCAAAAGAGATAAAGAATTTTGGGCAAGATTAACATTTTGTAAAGTACAACACGCATAAGCCACGATGATTCTCTTTTTGAAAGGGTCTCCAGTTCTTTCTGAAGTTCAATTATTAAGGGTGCATTCCCACGAACGTATATTGGCTGGGTTTTCACGCCGGGCCAATATACGTTCTCCTCGTGTGCAGGGGGGGGGGGAGGATGGAAGAGCCAGGGGCAGGAACTGTGCTCCTGCCTCCTCTCTGCCTCCTCTCTGTGAATTAGCCCCACCCCTGCCCCGCCTCTCCCCATTGCAAATAGTGCAGAGGGGCGGAGAGGAGGCAGAGAGGGGGCGGGAGCTCAGTTCCTGCTCCTGGCTCTTCCATCCCCCCCCCCCCCCCTGCACACGAGGACAACGTATATCGGCTCGGCGTAAAAACCGAGCCGATATACGTTCGTGGGAATGCACCCTAAGGGTGAGAAACTGGCTGGAACGATATTTCGCACAGGGAGGCATAATTTAATTCCTAGATATGGGATAGTTTTCTCCTCCCTTTTGAAAAGGGAACTCTCTTTGAATGTTGCCTCTTAGGGATTTATTTGGATTGATACCCAGAATCTGCGATTTATCAATGTTCAATTTGTAATATGAAACTCTGATTAAGCTCTGAATTGCCCTTACACAGATTTAAGCCTAAAGATCCACTCGGTTTCTTTTTGCAAGAGCCTTTTATCAATGTTTCCTCGTCTGCCGTGAGATGTAACTTTTTCTAGGCCCTGAAACTTGAGTTGTGAGATGTCGCCATGGTGGACTGATCGCATATGACATAGTCACATGACCTCCTGACTATGTAACAGTTATGGTGATGAGAAATCTGCATACCAATGAGAAAATCAGTCCTCTCTTTGAACATGAAGTGTTGAGGTGATCTCACCGCCGCTGTGGATGTAATTATATCAAAAATTGTCTTACATATATAAATAATTCCACAGGAGATAAACAATCCGGTTTTATCACTTTTATTAATTTCTCTAACGCTTCATGATGCGTTATATGCAGATTCATTAATATGATACAGAGTACTAGATTAGACTGACTGTCACCTCTATTTTCGGATGGTCTCGGCCATGGATTGCCTATTTCCGATCATCTCCTCCCCTTTGTGACGTGATCGGAGCGCAGTCAGAAGTTTGAGACACCAGGGGAGGTCCGTTTGAGACATTACGTCCGACGTCATTACGCATCAGCGTCCCTCTATCTACCTTACACGCAGCGCGGTCATGTGACATAGTCACATGACCTCCTGACGCTGCATACCGGAATACCTCAGAGGCTGTAAACACCGGACGCATGCCTATGACGCAGCCCTCTGCGCTGCACAGGCTGGAGAGGTTTAACAAGCGATCAGACAGGAACCTGAGTTTAGGTCAGTAGCAGCTAAGTGACTACATCCAGCAGAAACCTATGTGGATCCTCTTCAAGGAGTGAGATGGGGTTAAGTAACCCACTGCTTGGATAAACAAGGGGCGGCTTCTCTAATACACATGGCTAATTATGTAGGAAGCCGTGATTGGCGGCAGTCACATGACCTGGGCGGGGTTACAGCCTTTATAAGGCGAGACAGCTGCAGTTGTATTCAGATGGCCACCTACCCACCATCAGGGCAGGAGGCTACATAAACAGAAACGCTTTCTATTCAGCCTCAATACCCAAAATATGGGCACCTAGACAGGAGTATCTATTTAAACTGAGACCTAGATGAAGGGATATCGCTCTCTATTTTAGGTTGAATTTTGTAAGCGCTAGGCATTGAAAGTGAGGCAACTCAGACGGATTATTTTTGTCTGAGAGGGGTAACCCCTACAACTTGCCTGATCTCCTTATATTAGGAGACTAGCCAAATATCCGGCAACCTATTTATTTAGGAAGGGAGTTATAATCACTACCTGGTATCGCATTGTATTTCGGAGGATTCATTATCCAATAATAACAATTAAAAATTAAGCGATACCAGCTAGTGTTGTGGTTCATAGCAAGATCAACCTTTTTTATCTTAATTTCATTCTATCTAATATATGTCTGTTAAGTGGATGTACAGACAGACATATTAATATCTCTTAGATTATCGACCATACGGTTCTTGAAAAGTCGAAGGTCCGACAGAAATGCATCGAACCCTTTATTCATTCTGTATCTTCAATTGATCTAGTCGTTGATCTATTGATTATTTCATCAAGTTGAACCAATGAAATAAACATAAAATCAGCGGTGCTCGGATAGCTAAACTAAGTAACTGGTTTGCGACAGGGTGGTAAGACGTGACGTCAAACAATCATACTTAAGCCATCCTAGTTATATATGTGGAAAACATCTATTTTCGCAAGTGGAGACCTATGCAGCCATACCTCATATGTATATGACTGTGATTTGAAATCTCCTTGGATAAGTTGCACCAAGTCCCACACGAGCACACCCTTATGTGTTTCTATTCGTTGTCTTGTCTTTGTCCTATCATCAGTTGATGATTAAGCCCACTGTGTGTATGTTTTTTAGGATAATATAATAAAATTTTTACTTTTTAAGGGATCTTCTGTGATTTGGGCTTTTATGTAAATTAGTTCCCTCTGCCTCTGTGACTCAAGCACCCCAGAATGGATAAGCCTGTTTGTCCCGTGCTCAGAAACATACCCATTGTGGCCCTAATCGTATGTCTGGATGCACAATGGGGCCCAAAATGAAAGGAGCAACAGGTGGCTTTCGGAACAGAAATTTTGCTTGAAGGAGATTTAGGCCCTATTGCACACTTGTAGAGCAATTGAGTGACCAAAACGATGGAGAACCCCCACAAGTGACCCCATTTTGAAAAGTAGACCCCTTAACAAATTTATCTAGGGGTACGATGACTTTTTTGACTTCACAGTTTTTGAATGAATCTAAGCCAAGCCGAAAGGAAAAAAATAACGATTTTCATTTTCTTGGTAATTCTGTCATTTCAAAAGCAGTTTTTTTTGTACAACACATATATAAACGAAGACTTGCACCCCAAAATGGGTACCCCTGTTTGTCCTGTGCTCAGAAACATACCCATTGTGGTCCTAGTATTACGTCTGTATGCACAATGTGGCCCAAAATGAAAGGAGCAACCGATGGCTTTCGGAACAGAAATTTTGCTTGAAGGAGATTTAGTCCCCATTGCCCACTTGTAGAGCCATTGAGTGACCAAAACGATGGAGAACCCCCACAAGTGACCCCATTTTGAAAAGTAGACCCCTTAACGAATTTATCTAGGGGTACGATTACTTTTGTGACTTCACAATTTTTGAATGAATCTAAGCCAAGCAATCACTGAAGCAGGAGGAACACCAGATGGTCAAACTGAATTTGTCACTGTAGGGTTCAGAACTAAAATATAACTTTTATTGAATCTTTATAAAAAAGAACTTGATGAACAAGTCTCAAAAAGGACACACATATAGCTAAAAAGAGAGTACTCCTTAAACAAAATTCCCAGAAATATATATGACGGAATGGCCGTATTTCGGGATAAAGAATTTAAAGCTATACAGCTTTAAAAGGAGTGGACCATAGAAGGTTCAAAACAATCAGCGATTTGCTACAAGATTATGTAGTGTAGATATAACCTTTTACTCAAAGGGTCAAACTAGCTCGTACGTTCAGAAGTTTCTCAGAACAACAACCACCTTGAGAAGCCTCCGTAGCCCTCTAATTGAGGGGTTAACTCGGTGATTGGGTTCAGAATTTTTAGGAACTTCACATGTTACCCCAGCCTAGTTTAGTGCACAGGGGTATAAATAAATCCCTCTAAATTGCACTCCAATAGAGACTGAAGGGTAATCTCAGCAGAAAAGAGAAGATCCACTCCTCCCAGATCTAGTCCACTGGATATAGATAACTTCCTATGTGGCTATATCTGATGGAGAGTAGACCATTGATAACTCAGAACAAATTCTAAAATTGATTACTTCCAATCCAGACAAGGAGAGGAAAGATAATCCATCAATTATATGGAATAGTCTTAGGACGTTGCTTCTTAAGAAAAATTACGCGGTTCGACGCGTTTCTGCTACAGTTAGAGTAGCGTCATCAGGAACCAAATTCCATATCTGGACGTCAAAAAGTCAGTACACAACGTCCTTAAACTGCTCAACAAAAATTAGATTGTAGCGGAAGTTGTAAAGGTAATGGAGAGGTAGACGATGCTAGCATTCAAAGGGTTAAATATCCCCCAGAGATTCCCCCCAGAAAGCAATAAGAACGAGAGAAGGTAGCAGCACCAGCCCCTGTGGTAGGCTTCCGGCTAATGACCCGTAGTGTGTCTCAACAGGGTTTAAGTATTGGATAACTCCTCCCCTGATTCAGGGGTGTGTCGTCACATAGCCAATTATAGTAGAGTGCCTTGTAGCTCCACCCATTCTGACATCATGCACCTGTCACATTTACTATGATTGTTATACTGGTCAATATCAATGCTGTGGGGTAGCTAGCCATACCCTGTCAGTTTTAGATTATTCCACAGACCGTCCAGGGACTTGTTTATGATGCACCTCCTTGTTGCGATCCTGTTGTAAGCATGCCGTTGCTATGGGGGCTCGGCTCAGCGTCCAGCGCTACCATGGACCTATGTGATCAAGCGTGGTGACGTAGGACGCTGAAAGGGTGCATAGGGAGGATTGTCATTCTCTCACCGTGCGCGCGCCCACGTGATCAAGCGTGATGACGTGGAGTGCTAGGAAAATGCACTGGGAGAACTTTAATGAGTTATAGTTTCCCTGTACGCGCGGTCACGTGTCTTCTCTGATTACGGGACCGGACCTGGTAGGAGAGTAAATCAGAGGGAGGTGTAAGTATCCACCCCTTACAGCAACATGGCTTATGTTGTACTTCAACTCTGATCATGTGACCGGACCTGTTGGTGAAGCTGATGAATGAGTCGTGTCTGTAACCTCCCCTATCGGTCACATGATCATGGCCAATGATATGACTGGTGGTGTCCTATAATGCTGTTATGTAGTGCCCAAATAGACAGCACTGAGGTGGATCGTCCAAACAGTGCCCCTATTGGTAGTTTGATACCAGAGTGTCCCAACCGGTACACACAGGTAGGTATATCTTTAATAGTATGTGATCATAAGACTTCAAAGTTGGGCAAGCTCGTTGATAAACAGCTATCATATAGTGTATTGCCAGCTAATCAGGGTACTGATATAGTTGAAGACTATACCCACCCCTGTATGTTTTTAAGTATACAAGTGGCAGGGTTGGATTCTTCCATGATATCAGCATGATGATGGGCATAGAATCATGTCCCACCATCAAATCTAATACACTTGTGGTCGGAATGAATGTCCGGGGCTTATTAGATAGATACAGGCAGATAAAGTCAATTTATGATGATAACATCTGATAAAGTATTGGGCATACTCTATTAAGGCTGTATTCATGTGACGCTTATAGGAGGAGGGTGTGTTGATAACGCCTCATATCCTCTTAGTAAATATCCAAAAAGAGATTAATGATGGTAGAACAAAGTGGGCTAGATCACTAGAAAGTATTGCTCAACTCAGGCAAGAAGTATGACATAGTTTAGTCACTGTTCATATAAAGCATGCAAATGAAAGGGTTTCATTCAGGCCCTTTGGTTATATGCAGTCCATACGATAAGTTCATTGTGACACCTTTTGAAGGAGCCTCTTGTCAAGGTCACCTCTCCTCCCATAGCTCCTGATGGATTCTACCCCCTGAAACATTAGTAGGTCAGGGTTACCCCCATGATATTCTCGCATGTGGTTTGCTACAGGTGTTTTGTTGCCTCGTTGTATATTCCCAAGATGGGCAAGAATCCGTCGCCTGAATTCTTGCCTCGTCTTCCCTATATAGTTCTTCTTACAGGGGCATGTTGCCATATACACTAAATGGGAAGAGCGACAGTTGAAAAACTCTCTTAGCGTGTACATCTTACCAGTATAGGCACTCTTGATAGTGTCTCCCCTAAGGATATTTCGACACGTTAAGCAGTCAGAACACGGGAAAGTACCCATGGGTCTCGATATGGTCAGCCAGTTACCAGATTGTGGTGTCTTCAAGTGGCTCTTGACTACTCTATCCTTGATGTTACGACCCCGTCTGAAGGTTAGGAGCGGATTTGGAGGTAATATAGTTTTAAGGTCCGGGTCTTCTTGGAGAATCCCCCAATATTTGGAAAGGATGTTGCGCATGTAAGGAACTCCATTGTCAAAAGTAGATATGATACGTAGTTGACTATCTGGGTTCTTAATTTTAGGGACTAGCAGTGCTGGTCTGCTTTGTTGTTTAGAGAAATGATATGCTTTCTCTATGGAGTTAGTGGGATAACCTCTGTCTGAGAATCTATTTTTCAACTCCGTGCTTTTATCTTCAAAGTCCTTAGAATCTGAGCAGTTTCTCCTGAGGCGCAAAAACTGCCCTTTAGGTATCCCATTTTTCAGGGAGTAGGGGTGGGCACTATCCCAGGCAAGCAGGCTATTGGATGCAGTTGGTTTCCTGAAGAGAGAGGATTGTAGGTAGCCATCGTTAGTTTTGCTGATACAAACATCCAAGAAGGAAATAGAGTTCTCTTGGATCTCCATGGTAAGTTTGAGGTTGATTGAGTTGTCATTCAAGATATCAACAAACTCAATGAATGACTCCTTGGTTCCAGTGTATAGGATCAGGATGTCATCAATAAATCTCAACCAAAGTGGGATGTTATCTGTCCACTTGGTGTGCTCTTCCGTGAAGACCATCTGTGTCTCCCACCAGCCCAGGAACAGATTTGCGTACGATGGGGCACAGGGACTCCCCATCGCGGTGCCCCTGAGCTGGTGGAACAGATGGCCTTCGAACAGGAAGTAATTTTAAGTGAGCATGAAGATCAGAAGATTTTCTACGAACTGATTGTGATGCATGTATGCCGTTCCTCTCTGCTTCAGGAAGTGTCCAACCGCTTTAATCCCTATATCATGGGGGATAGAACTATACAATCCTTCTACATATAAACTTGCCAATAGGGTACCAGGTTCAGCATGAATTCCATCTATCAACCGTAACACGTCCGTAGTGTCACGGACCTATGATGGGAGCGCCATGACAAATGGACGCAATATACGGTCGATGTAAATTCCTGCATTCTGTGTAAGGTTCTCTACCCCAGAAACTATGGGTCTGCCCTTTAGGGGTCCAGGCCCTTATGGACCTTGGGCAGACTGTAAAAGGTAGAGATCCTGGGATGAGCTGGCAGGAGAAAATCATGTTCAGAGGAATTAATACAACCCCAAGCCTTGGCCTGTTGCAAGATTTTTCTGAGATCAGTTAGAAATGTATCGGTTGGATCCGATGTTAATTTACGGTAAGTATCACGGTCATCCAGAATTCGTTTGCACATTGTGATATATTGGGATCTGTCTAAAGCAACAATGTTACCCCCTTTGTCTGATGGTTTGATTATGAGGGTTTCATTTTTTTCAATTAGCTCCAGAGCTCTTAATTCATCAGGTGTAAGATTGTTTTTGATTCTCTGTGGAAATTCAATGTCCCTTATCTCATTGAAGACGATTTTCTCAAAAATGTCAATGTGCGTGGAGGTGTTAGCTGGTGGATTTTTTGAGCTCTTATTTTTAAGCTCGGTGAACGGGCCCTCCCCTTCTTTTCTAGTATTTTCTCTCTCAAGGGCCTCAAGAGCTTCCAGACCAGGTAAGTCATCAGATTCCAAACCCAATTCTTTCAGTTTTCCCCTATTTTGCACGGCGAAAAACTTCTTCCATCTAATTTTGCGAAGAAATAACGTGATGTCCTTCGTCCAGGCAAATCTGCATGCCGGGATGAAGGACAAACCTCTCTCAAGGATGGAGATTTGATTTTTTGTTAAAGTCTGTGATGATAAGTTTATAATCCTCAACTTATCCCCTGCTGCATCAGTTTCCCCATTAGGGTGGACACTGGATGTAGCGATGTTCATAGACGTGGAAGTGGAAACGGGGGTTGAAGTGCTTATCGCATCACTTGGTGATGCTATGGTCTCAGGGATATCAGGCAGAGGAAGGACGGAGTAATGACCTATTGATCTATTTAGGTCATCAGACAGCGGAGATGATACTATTTCATTCAAAGCAGCGGAGTTATGTTGGTGTCTCTTCTCTCTCGCATGAAATACTGGCCTATAGGTTGGCCTAAAATGCCTGTGTTCCGTGTTTGTGATCTGCCTTTTCCCCCGAGACTGACCCCTTGGTTTTCCCCTGCCTACTCCTAAAAAAATATTTATTAGTGGATTCCGCATGATTACCTTCCCCTTCCGACATTTCTGCCTCGGATGAACTAATTTCGGTACCTGACCTATTTTCCAAGTTGCTATACACCTTGTTGTCCTTAAAGTCCTGTAGGTCATGCATAAAGTACCTATGCTTTCTTTCTTTTATATACAGAACATATTTGTCAATGCTATCTTGAAGTGCTTTTTCTTTAGATGTGAACTCTGGGTCGGATGAGAAAGCTTTCGCTTTGTCTATGGCTTCATTCAATGCTTTTGAATTCCTCTCTAGGTTTACTTTTTCTTCATCCAGAAGGAGTCTAATAAGCTTAAGAGAGGATTCTGTATTTTCCTTTTCCCATCTAGTCATGAAGTCTATAGTGCGGCATTTAGGAGGAGGTAGAAGTGGGGAGCGTAGTCCACGGGGGACAATTTGATGTTCAAGATATTTAGTCAACCCCTGGACCTCCCACCAATTGCGTGTATATTCTTTGTACACTATGTTCAGATGTCTAAAACACGCCCTGATGTTGGTGTAGGAATGTCGAGGGTTAAACTCTTTGTCGGAGAATACTGAGTTGGCGTCAGCCAGCCAATTTGTAAGATCTCTTTCGGTTGAAAGAAAGCCTGCCATATTATCAATAGTTTAGAACAAGAAATCACTGAAGCAGGAGGAACACCAGATGGTCAAACTGAATTTGTCACTGTAGAGTTCAGAACTAAAATATAACTTTTATTGAATCTTTATAAAAAAGAACTTGATGAACAAGTCTCAAAAAGGACACACATATAGATAAAAAGAGAGTACTCCTTTGTGGTCCTAGTATTACGTCTGTATACACAATGTGGCCCAAAATGAAAGGAGCAACCGATGGCTTTCGGAACAGAAATTTTGCTTGAAGGAGATTTAGTCCCCATTGCCCACTTGTAGAGCCATTGAGTGACCAAAACGATGGAGAACCCCCACAAGTGACCCCATTTTGAAAAGTAGACCCCTTAACAAATTTATCTAGGGGTACGATGACTTTTTTGACTTCACAATTTTTGAATGAATCTAAGCCAAGCAATCACTGAAGCAGGAGGAACACCAGATGGTCAAACTGAATTTGTCACTGTAGGGTTCAGAACTAAAATATAACTTTTATTGAATCTTTATAAAAAAAGAACTTGATGAACAAGTCTCAAAAAAGCACACACATATAGCTAAAAAGAGAGTACTCCTTAAACAAAATTCCGAGAAATATATATGACGGAATGGCCGTATTTCGGGATAAAGAATTTAAAGCTATACAGCTTTAAAAGGAGTGGACCATAGAAGGTTCAAAACAATCAGCGATTTGCTACAAGATTATGTAGTGTAGATATAACCTTTTACTCAAAGGGCCAAACTAGCTAGTACGTTCAGAAGTTTCTCAGAACAACCACCTCGAGAAGTCTCCGTAGCCCTCTAATCGAGGGGTTAACTCGGTGATTGGGTTCAGAATTTTTAGGAACTTCACATGTTACCCCAGCCTAGTTAAGTGCACAGGGGTATAAATAAATCCCTCTAAATTGCACTCCAATAGAGACTGAAGGGTAATCTCAGCAGAAAAGAGAAGATCCACTCCTCCCAGATCTAGTCCACTGGATATAGATAACTTCTTATGTGGCTATATCTGATGGAGAGTAGACCATTGATAACTCAGAACAAATTCTAAAATTGATTACTTCCAATCCAGACAAGGAGAGGAAAGATAATCTATCAATTATATGGAATAGTCTTAGGACGTTGCTTCTTAAGAAAAATTACGCGGTTCGACGCGTTTCTGCTACAGTTAGAGTAGCGTCATCAGGAACCAAATTCCATATCTGGACGTCAAAAAGTCAGTACACAACGTCCTTAAACTGCTCAACAAAAAATAGATTGTAGCGGAAGTTGTAAAGGTAAAGGAGAGGTAGACGATGCTAGCATTCAAAGGGTTAAATATCCCCCAGAGATTCCCCCCAGAAAGCAATAAGAACGAGAGAAGGTAGCAGCACCAGCCCCTGTGGTAGGCTGCCGGCTAATGACCCATAGTGCGTCTCAACAGGGTTTAAGTAGTGGATAACTCCTCCCCTGATTCAGGGGTGTGTCGTCACATAGCCAATTATAGTAGAGTGCCTTGTAGCTCCACCCATTCTGACATCATTCACCTGTCACATTTACTATGATTGTTATACTGGTCAATATCAATGCTGTGGGGTAGCTAGCCATACCCTGTCAGTTTTAGATTATTCCACAGACCGTCCAGGGACTTGTTTATGATGCACCTCCTTGTTGCGATCCTGTTGTAAGCGTGCCGTTGCTATGGGGGCTCGGCTCAGCGTTCAGAACTATATAGGGAAGACGAGGCAAGAATTCAGGCGACGGATTCTTGCCCATCTTGGGAATATACGACGAGGCGAGCCAAGCAGAAGGAAAAAATTATGATTTTCATTTTTTTGGCAATTATGTCAATTTAAAAACATTTTTTTTTGTCCAGTGTACATAGGAATGAAGACGTTCACCCCAAAATGGATACCCCCGTTTGTCCTGTGTTCAGAAACATACCCATTGTGGCCCTAATCTACTTAAAGAAAACATGGCTAGGCCTATAATGGAAGGAGTACCCGTTGGATTTCAGGGTACAATGGAATAAATTCCAGGCCCCATTGCCCACTTGTAGAGCCATTGAGCGGCCAAAGCGATAGAGAACCCCCACAAATGACCCCATTTTGAGAACTAGATCCCTTATCAAATTCATATAGGGGTGTACTGTGTATTTTGACCCCAAAGTATTTGAATGAATCTAAGCAAAGCAGAAGGAAAAAATTACGATTTTCATTTTTTGGCAATTTTGTCAATTTAAAAACTCTTTTTTTTTGTACAGTGTACATAGGAATGAAGACTTTCACCCCAAAATGGATACCCCTGTTTGTCCCGTGTTCAGAAACATATCCATTGTGGCCCTAATCTACTTACAGGACACATGGCTAGGCCCATAATGGAGGGAATGCCCGCTGGATTTCAGGGTAGAACTGAATAAATTCCAGGCCCCATTGCCCACTTATACAGAAAAAAAATTGACTTCCTAAAAATAATCCACACCACCACCACCACCCCCTCCCCCCCCCCCCCCCCCCGCCCTCCCCATTTTTTGGCATTCCCTAAATATTAGATAAAGGTAATAATATAAACTGCGTTTTATGTCCGAAGATGGGTAATTACGGAGGCTGGTTGGGTTGGGCACATGGGGCAAGAAAACCGTGTATCCCCCCTCCTCTCATGCTTTTTTGGGAGTATTTCGTAACCTCAGCAGCAGGTATGGGGTGTAAAAAGTGGCGCTCTGTGAGGCTTTGTAATCTTGCTGCGGTGCAGTGGTCTCACACAGAAGGTGCTCAACAAGGTGCTCCTGGAACTGCATGAAGGCAAGCGTTCCCGGGGCTTCTTGTAAATTACGGATTACAGGTAGCGATCTGAATAACGCCGGGCTCACACGGCCATAGGTGGAATCCGCTTGCGGAGGCCCGCAGCGGATTCCAGCTGTGAGCCTGTCTGTGACCCTGCGTACGGCCGCATAATGTACTGCGCATAACTGTCTACTCACACAGGCAGTCATGCGCAGTACACCATTGTTTGTTTTTATTTCCCGCGCCGTCGCTTAGAGATGACCCGGGTACCCGCAGCCTGTACACAATGTGTTTGCATATGGGCTGCGGGTATATCCACGGTCATAGAGCACAATGGGCTCTAGGTCGCGGATATCCGCGGTAAAATATAGCATGCCGTGTTCTGTTTCTGCGAGTGGATTACGTAATTCCGACCCACTAATTGGTGGGAATTGTGTAATCCAATGCATGCGATTGATCCGTGGATTACCGCTGATCAAGCGCATGCAGAACCTGTAATTCCTCTCCGGTCACGCGTGACCGGCCTAATGTTAGATCGCTACTTTATCACGTGACCGGGGACCGCTCAACGAGGCCGCCGGTCACTGCTCCAAGCACTCAGCGACCGTTGGTCGCTGGGAGAAGGAGATTTAAAATTTCCTGGGCTCCCCGGCTCCTGCGAATGTGTCCCGCATTTTGCCGGCGGGCGCATGCGCAGCAGCCGGAAGGGTCCATGGAGGATAATCGCATCTGGATTCAAATGCGGAAGCCTCCTAGAAGATGTTTCATCTCCCCCCACCGATCGCATCCGTGAGGGGAGATGAAACTTCCACTTTTTAAAGAACTTTTACGTGATTGCCATTATACATTGGATAACGGCGATCACGTGACCAGTAACCACATACCTCGGCTCCCCGTGACTTCTCCAGGCTCTTGGCTACCTGTGGTAGCCAGGAGCAGGGAGATTTTAAATTTCTTGGGCAATATTTCACTTTTGCGCATGCGTCCGCCATCAGGCGCATGCGCAGAAGCTGGGGTAAGGTCCGCAGATCAACATCCCACCAATGAACAAATCCGGGGACCTTGGGTACATAATTTCATCCCCCCTTACGGATATGATCCGTAAGGGGAGATGAAACTTTAACTTTATAAACTTTTAACTTTTTTTTTTTAAACTTTTTAACTTTATATGATTACCGTTATCCAATGGATAACGGTGATCATATGACTGGAAATCGCATACAGCGGTCCCCAGTCATATCTCCCTGCACTCGGCTAACTGTGACAGCCGGGTGCAGGGAGATTTTGAATTTGCCGGGCTCGCCAGCCTTCTGCGTATGCGCGCCACATCGTTACATCGCAGAAGCCAGCGGGGGGTCCATAAACCGGCCGGAGGACATGGAGGAAGCGGGGTGAGTATTTTCACCTTCCCTCATGCATCCGATACATGAGGGGAGGTGAAACTTTTCTTTTTTTAACATCTTTGTTTACTTTTCCGCGATCGCCGTTATCCATTGTATAACGGCGATCGCGGTACCGGGGACTGCTCACCGCGGTCCCCGCTGACATCTCCTGCCTCCCGGCTACCTACAGGAGCCGGGAGCCAGGAGATTTTAAATTTCCCGCGCCGTCGGGCCTTCTGCGCATGCGGCTGACGTATAGCCGCCTGGCACGCATGCGCAGAAGGACGGCTACGGGGTCCGGAGCATCAGGAGAGCGGGGAGCAGTGCGGCGGACCTCGGTTAGTAATTTAAGCTGCCCCGATGGATCCGATCCATCAGGGCAGCTGAATATGTAACTTTTTTTCAACTTTCATTTACTTTTTTTGCGATCGGCGCTATCCGTTGGATAGTGCCGATCGCAATGCTGGGGGGGGGGTCTGTACAGCCCGGGATGACAGCTCCATGCTGTCAGCGACCTGCGGACACCGACAGCATGGAGCTGTCACGTCCAGAGCCCGAGGGGCTTTATTCTCTGCAGGACACATGTTTTTACGTCCTCAGAGAATAAAGCCCACTTCGGGAGGACGTAAAAATACTATTGGCTGGTCATTAAGGGGTTTAGGGTGACTACCCACTGCAGTTGTTTTTCACAGTGAAATTCGCAGCGTTTTTTTTTTCTGCAGGGGTCTATGGGACTTGTAATGTTAAAATCGCGATCGCGCAAAATCGCGATTTTGCACGATCGCGATTTTAGCTTTACATGTCCCATAGCCCAAAGACCCCTGCAGAAAAAAACCGCTGCGAATTTTGCAGTAAAAAAAGCGCTAGTGGGTAGTCACCCTTACAGTGAGATGGGTCTGAAGTTTGCTGGAGAATTTAAATATTTACCTTGCTTGGGAATAGTGATTATGGAGGCGCTTAGCATCTTTTTTGGAAATTTACTGCAAGAAATTGCTTTGTTGAACGTTTCAGAAAGATAAGGGGCCAGTTCCAGAGCAAAATCTTTATAATATTCATTTGAGAAGCCATCTGGACCTGGAGCCTTATACGCCTTTAATGATTTTATTACTGTGTGGACCTCTGCAGGGGGCGTTCAGCATTTTAATTTGGTTCTCCGTAATGGCAGGAAGATTTATTTATTCTCAGAAGTTATTAATTTGATAAATGTTAAGTTGAGGGCTGGAAGCATTGTCTTTGAGATTATATAGTTTGGAATAGAGTGGCTAAATTCATCAGCTATATCCTGGGTATGCATAAGTTTTACTCCTGTTTAATTAGGAACAGAATTTTGGATGTCACATGGCGTTGTTTTGCTAGCCTAGCCATCAATCTCGAAGGCTTGTTAAACGACCTGTAGTTCATTGTATGAAACTTTACAGACTTGTCATATTCCTCGATCAGTGCCTGGCAAAGGTTGTGCCTCAGAGACATTAATTCTTTATGAAGCGAGGCCGAAGGGGAAGTTTGAATATTTTGCTCTACATTAGATATTTGTGCAAGAATGTTAGTTATAAGAAGTTGTTTTTTCCTCTTGTAGTGTGAGCTAATTTTTTATCAGAATATCCCACACGAATGCCTTATGAGCACTCCATGTGGAGAATATGTCCATGTCTGGATTTGCGTTAATTGAGAAATATTTAGACAAGGAATTCTTGATCATTAGTTTGTATTGGGGAATTCTCATGTGGGAAATATT
Organism: Eleutherodactylus coqui; assembly: GCA_035609135.1. NCBI lineage: Eukaryota > Metazoa > Chordata > Amphibia > Anura > Eleutherodactylidae > Eleutherodactylus > Eleutherodactylus coqui. The sequence continues at coordinate 25,444,567 of CM069405.1, read as the reverse complement.
GTTTCTCCAGCTCTTAGGCACCTTTTTAAAGTTGGCTATCACGAGAGTGAGAAAGATAGGAGAATGGTCTGACCAGGTTGTAGCACCAATTTCTGCCAACAGAGCACCAGGGAGTGTCCATCTATTGATTAAAAACAGGTCAATCCTAGAAAAAGATCTGTGGTGGGGAGAGTAGTATGTGTATTCCCTAGAGGAGGAATTCAGGCATCTAAATATGTCATATAATGCCTCCCTGTGGAGCCATGGGGTCAGGACTGGGGACGAACTGTTATGAGAACTAGTGGAATCGAGTTGTTTGTCTGGAATGATATTAGAGTCCCACAAATTGTACTAGTATGAACTTTGCGGATTTTCTTGAGAGTTTTGTTTAAAAAAGTGATTTGGGAAGAGTTTGGGGCGTAAATATTTACTAGGGTCATTTGGGTGTTGTTGAATGAGCCCACTAAGATTAAATCTCTTCCATGAGGGTCTATAATCTGTTCAGAAAGGACAAAGTTGATGGGCGCGTGGCCTGGAAGGAGCCGATGGCGGACGTGTACTGAGCAGCTCCGCTATCAACATCAGCCAAAAAGTAACCTACAGCCAGCCGAGGGCACTAATTCAGCACACAAAGGTGTGAGAGGCTTACCTTCACCAGCAGTGTCTCGGAGCAGAACGGGGAAGTCGAGTCCGAAGCGCCTAATGGACTTTTACCCGGCGCGCGGCCCTGAAGAAGAAAGCAAGATGGAGTCGGCCTCATACTGCGCCGACAGAGAGGGGGAGACTGCGGAAAGAAGCAGCGGTAAGCTAACTCTATTGGGCTCCTCGTCATCGCTGCCTGCTCACTCCAATAACTCCACACTACCCTCTTCATATGCCCAAAGCCCTGCAGAGGAGCAGGGAGAGGAAAGGGAGATAGCTACTCACCAGAGCATAGTGGAGAGAGGAGGAGGCGCTGGGGGAATGTTGCCATCTTCTGCCCTGCAGCTAATACCAGGCTCTGAGAAGACTTAACATTGAATGCTCTAATCAAACGGCCTCTGAAGACATGGTGCTAGCCCTAAAGGGCTCAATAAGAAGAGACCTCGCTGAAATGAATACAAAGATTAATAATTCCATTGATGATTTGGGGGACAGAGTAGACCACCTTGAGAACAAGACGGGAGAGATCACCAGCTCACATAATGAACTTATTGACGCTCATTACAAGCTGGAAGAAGAATTTGAGTCACTAAAAAATAAAATAGCGGACCTTGAAGATTGTAACCGTAGAAATAATATAAAGTTCAGGGGAATAGCCGAATCCGTAAAACCAGAAGAACTAAATAAACATGTCCAAGACCTTATTAAAACTCTTTTACCAGACTCTAAGATAGAAGAACATATTCTGGACAGTATTCATAAGCTCCCTAAGCCAAAGAGCGTCCCCGAAAACGCACCTAGGGATGTAATAGCAAGGGTGCATTTTTATCACAATAAGGAGAATCTAATGAAAGCAGCCAGAAATCTTAAGGACCTACCTTCTCCCTTCGGAAATATTAAACTATACTCTGACTTCTCCCAGGCCACAATGGCTGCGCGCAGGAAGCTTTCTCCTATAACAGTGGCTCTAAGAGAAAGCAATATTACCTATAGATGGGGCTTCCCTACCAAGCTCTATGTCAACAGAGAAGGCACCGTTATCACTATACTAACTCAAAAGAACAGTCTAACTCTTTTGCAGAAGTGGAACCTCCCAGCACCCAAAGCTCACAGTCCTAATTATGTCTCCAAGGACCGGTCACGTAAGTAGTCAAGTAGACCAAATAAAAGTATGGCTCCCAACCGCTGAGCTTCTCACACAAGATTTCAACGCCCCATACTTATGACCCTTGCGCTAAGTTCGAACAGCGCTTAAAACACAGGCTGAACTTTGTTAAACCCCAACTAAGACCTTTTTCTAAGGACTTTTAGCCCAACAGTTGGAAAGGTCCTTTTTCTTTAGTTCATTACCATTTGCTAGGTTGCAACTCAAGTACCGTTAATCACTTCGATTAAGAAGGCTACCTTGGTTTCCCCCCTTCCTCCCTTTTTTTTTTGTCCTTTTCCCCCACCCCCAAAATAGGATGTCTACACAAACAAACAGATCAACTCTCCAACACTTCCGGACAGAGAAAGAGTATTTACCTATACCAGCATATAAACAAGGACGGTTCATTCCTGCACTATCGACCCGATTTCCCGAATGGACATAAAATTAGTATCATTAAATGTCATGGGACCCAATTCTCCCTATAATTGAGCTGCTTTATGGAAGGAGGCTCTTTCGTCCGAGGCGGACATTTTCTGTGCACAAGAGACCCATCTAACTCGTCAGAACCCACCTAAGATGTCTCAACCCAAGTTCTCCAGAACTTTCATGGCTAATACCTCGAAGAAAAAATCTGAAGTCCTGATTGCGGTTAAGGACTCAGTAAACTTTCAACTAATAGAAGAGATTGGTGACGATGATGGCAGGTTTCTAATACTAATATGTAAATTAAATGGCTTCCTTGTCTCTCTGGTCAATATTTATATCTCCAACTCAAGACAGTTGAGATTCTTGGGCAGGGTGACAAGGAAAATATAAAGGGTACAACAAGGCTCACTAATAATTTGCGGAGACTTCAACGACATAGCCGATGAAGCCTTGGACTCGAGCTTTACAGGAAGCAGTAGGGCATTTACTTTGTCACACAGGTTACATAATACTGAGCTTTTTGATGTCTTTAGGGCCCTGAATGTGAACTCCAGAAAATATACCTTTTACTCATTTAGACATAAGTCATTTTCAAGAATCAAACTGTTTCTGGTGGACTTTCAAATTCTTAACAAAATACAAGTAGCAAAGATAGGTGTGACCTCATGGTCTGTGCATGCTCCTATCACACTAAAATTGAAACTGGGCCCTCAAGTTCCACTCTTTAGTAGCTGGAGAAACAACACCTTCTTGATGAAGATTCCAAGATATCAAAAGAAAATCAAAGAAACAATTATAGAATATTTTCAATTCAATGATACCCCAGAAACATGCTGATTCATGCTTTGGAAAGCTCACAAACCAGTAATTAGAGGTGTAATGATACAGCAAGGCTCTATCTATAAAAGGGAGAAAAATGGCCTCCTCAAAAAGACTTTGGAGGAATGGAAAACTCTTGAACAAACCATCCAATCCAACCCTTCACGAACCCTATCTAATGAACTTAGAGAAACCAGACTGAAGGTCCACAATATCTTAAAAGATGAACACGATAAAAACCTAAAATCCATTAAAACAACCTATTATACCGACAATAATAAAAACACTAATGGATGGCTAACAAAGTAAAACATAAAAGAACTAAAGCAAAAATCGCCTTCATAATCGATCCAGTTGCCAAAAATAAAATATCTAATCCCATAGCTAAATTCCCATAGGAATTTAGGAAGTTCCTTGAAACATTATACAATCTTAGTGGGGATTCATCCATGGCTCAACCCACAGAAGCAGCTATAAATGACTTCCTATCCTCCTTGCAACTCCCCAAATTGACAGATACGCAATTGGGAAAATTAAACTCACCCATCACCTCCCAAGAGATACTCCAAATCATCGACAATGCCAAAAAAGACAAGGCCCCAGGCCTTAATGGTTTCTCGCATGAATACTACAAACTATATTAAGACCATCTAGTAGTTCATATGAGAAATCTATTTAATAAAGCAATGACAGGTGGATCACTACCTCCTGAAATACTTCAGGCAAATATAGTAACAATACCCAAACCAGGTAAAGATACCTCATCTCCCGCGAATTTTAGACCCATATCACTTTTAAATAACGATACAAAAATGTATGCAAAAATTCTGTCCCTGAGGCTGTTACAGGTTATTCCAGGTCTCATCCATAGTGACCAAGTCGGGTTTGCTAAGGAAAGGCAAGCGTCAGATGCAACAAGGCGACTGCTGGATATTGTGGGGGAAGTTGGGTGCTCTCGAATGACTTCTCTGCTCCTCACACTGGATGCAGAGAAGGCATTCGACAGAATACATTGGGGCTACGCTTTCTCCGTACTTGGGTGATTAGGATTTAAGGGCAATATTATGTTGTCCATTCAAGCTTTATATGGGGCGCCTACGGCTCGAGTCCTCATTAATGGAGTAATCTCCAAATCATTTGAAATTACTAACGTTACCAGACAAGGATGTCCACTGATGCCCACGTTATTTATCCTCATTATGGAACCGTTAGCAGAGGCAATCCGTATGTGCAGTGAAATCAAAGGAGTACCTTTGGCAGGTAGGCAACATAAAATCGGATTATTCGCAGATGACATCGTATTAATGATCTCTTTCCCTCTGGACTCTCTCAGGGCAGCCTCAGATCTCCTGAAATGATTTGGGACAATTTCCCTATTATAAAGTTAATCCAACAAAATCAAAAATATTACCAATTAACTTACAACCTAGACTCCAAGAACTGATAAAGGAAGAATTTCCATTCGAGTGGGACCCCTCGAGCACCCAATATTTAGGTCCTATAATCAACCAACATTTAAATAATATAATGGACCACAACATTGTACTATTAATAGAAAGCATTCAACAAGACTTGAATAATTACGATAAAGTAGAGCTCTCCTGGCTTAGGAGGATTGCCATTTACAGCGTTCACCGGAAGTGACGTCAGACGCCAGGAGTAGCGACACGAGACGGAGGCACGAGCGAGCGGGGAGCTGAAGGGGACAGCGGAGCAGCTCAGCAGCCGAAGCAGGTGCGGGGGCAGCGGCAGCCGAAGCAGGCGCGGGGGCAGCGGCAGCCGAAGCAGGTGCGGAGGCAGGAGTGACCAGTGTGACCGGAGCGCAGCAGCCGGCGCCAAGAGGCCACCAGGAGTTCAGCGGAGCAGCTGAGACAGGAGGGCAGAGTGAGCGGCCGCCGGGACAGCGGGTGACGTCACCAGGAGGAGCGGAGGAGCTGAGTATCTACCTCTGTGTGTGTTTGTGAGCTGTGTGTCTTCTGTGTATCTGGTTAGTTGTGTCTTCTGTGTGTGTGTGTGTCTGGGGGTCTAAGTGTTTGTGAGGGGGGGAAAAAAAAAATAAAAAAATTTTGACTGCTTGCGCATAAGTGTCAGCGGGTAAGAGGTTGCGCGAGAGAGGCAGCGGGTGAGGGGTTGCGGCAGCGGGTCAGCGGTTGCGGCAGCGGGTCAGCGGTTGCGGCAGCGGGCCAGCGGTTGCGGCAGCGGGTCAGGGGTTGCGGCAGCGGGACAGCGGTTGCGGCAGCGGGACAGCGGTTGCGACAGCGGTTGCGGCAGCGGGTCAGCGGTTGCGGCAGCGGGACAGCGGTTGCGGCAGCGGGATAGCGGTTGCGGCAGCGGGACAGCGGTTGCGGCAGCGTGTGAGCGGAGTGTGAGCAAGTCTATCTTCACTACTTCCACAAGTAAATTGTAGATCCCCATTAGGATGAGCTCCATGCCTGGCAATGTCATCCAGTGTGCTACTTGTGCAATGTATGCGGTCCTTGATCAGCCGATCGAGGGTGCATACTGTTGCGCAAGATGCATGCACGTTGCAAATTTAGAAGCCCAAATTCTGGATCTAAATGGGCAACTGGCAACACTGAGAGCCATTGACATCATGGAAAGGAGTTTGGTGCTCACTGAGCAGGCACTCGCTGGGGTAGAGGCGGGGGCGGATGGTAGTACGGAAGAGCAGGGGGAGCAGGCAGTCAGCTGGGTGACAGAAAGAAGGAGGGATAGAGGGAAGAGAACCAGGGAGGCTAGTCCTGAACTGGCACAACCCAACAAGTTTGCACGATTGGCAGATGAGGGGGATGCCATTACAGAGCCAGCACCGCTGCAGCACGACACGCCCTCTGAACGCCAGGGGGATGACTGCTCCAGTGAGACGGGGACGGGGAGCGCAGGGCAGGCTAGACAGGTTCTAGTGGTGGGGGACTCAATTATTAGGGGGACAGAGAGGGCAATCTGCCATAAAGACCGGGATCGTCGAACGGTGTGTTGTCTTCCTGGCGCTCGAGTTCGACACATCGCGGATCGGATTGACAGGTTACTGGGAGGGGCTGGTGAGGATCCAGCAGTCATGGTGCACGTTGGCACCAATGAACAAGTTAGAGGTCAATGGAGGGCCCTCAAAAATGATTTCAGGGACTTAGGGTCCAAGCTCAGGGCGCGGACCTCCAGGGTAGTTTTCTCGGAAATACTACCTGTACCTAAAGCCACACTAGAAAGGCAGCAGGACCTTAGGGAGGTAAACAAGTGGCTCCGGAGTTGGTGCAAGAAGGAGGGATTTGGGTTCCTGGAGAACTGGGCTGACTTTGCGGTCGGCTACAGGCTCTACCGTAGGGACGGGCTGCATCTAAATGGGGAGGGTGCAGCTGTGCTGGGGGAAAAGATGGCTAGAAGGCTGGAGGAGTGTTTAAACTAGGGACTGGGGGGGAGGGTAAAATGAGAAATAGTGGGGTAGCCAGTGTAATTAGTGATCTGGGTCCAAGCAAAGGGAATGGGGGACGAGCAGGGGGTGGGGTTAGTACAGTTAGAACTGACAGATCAGCCATAAGTACGAATAGCAACAAAACAAATTTAAAAAACAAAAAAAATGAAATAAATTGTATGATCACGAATGCACGAAGTCTGATCGGTAAAGTGGGCGAGCTTGAAGCGAGAATGACTGATGAAAACTATAATATGGTCGGAATTACTGAAACATGGCTTGATGATAAGTGCGATTGGGCGGTGAATTTGCAGGGGTACAATCTCTTCAGAAGAGACCGAAGGAACCAGAAAGGGGGAGGGGTATGTCTGTACGTCAAATCGAACTTGAAGCCGAGGCTACGGGAGGATATAGGGGTAGGAGACGAACAGGTGGAATCTCTGTGGGTAGAAATACAGGGAGGAAAAAATAACAAAATCCTGATAGGGGTCTTCTATCAACCACCAAAAGCAACAGAAGAAACTGAAGACTTACTACTAAGGCAGATAGAGGAGGTGTCAAAACGAAACGAAGTAATTATCATGGGGGACTTTAATTACCCAGATATAACATGGGAGAACGAAACCTGCAAATCTCACAGGGGTGATAAGTTCTTGAGAGTAATTAAAGACAATTACCTGAACCAACTTGTGCAGGAACCAACAAGAGGGAAAGCCATTCTGGACCTAGTGCTAACTAACAAACTGGAACGTATAAAGGGGGTGCAGGTTGAGGGGCACTTGGGGAACAGCGACCACAATATAATCAACTTCCAGCTGTCAATCAATAGGATGCCTTATCAAGGAGTGACAAAGAAACTAAACTTTAGTAAAGCAAAATTTGATGAGCTTAGAACTACTATCGGTAACATTAATTGGGACAACATCCTCAAAAATATCAGTACGGAGGAAAAATGGGAAAAGTTCAAAAGGATCCTAATCGCCTCATGTGAGCAGTTCATTCCCTTTAAAAATAAAAGAAACTCAGCTAAAAGGAAACCAATGTGGCTCGACAAGACGGTACGAGGGGCAATAAACGAAAAGAAGAAAGCGTTCAAACTACTAAAGCAAGAAGGCAGCGAAGAAGCGCTAAAATCATATAGGGAAAAAAACAAAATATGCAAAGATACGATTAAAACTGCCAAGGAGGAAGCAGAAAGACGGATCGCAAAAGAGAGCAGAAACAACCCGAAGCTATTTTTCAACTACATAAACAGCAAAAGGATTTGCAGGGAGAGCGCTGGCCCTTTAAAAAACAATGCAGGAGAAATCATTGATGATGACGAAGGGAAAGCAAATCTAATAAACAGTTTCTTCTCAAGTGTGTTCACCAAAGAAAAGGAAATGCCACACGAAGTGCAGGGGAATAAAACGAACCCCTCACAAAATATCTCATACCTAACGCAGGAGGAGGTGCGGAAGCGTCTAAAGAAAACTAAAATTGATAAATCACCGGGCCCTGATGGATTACACCCAAGGATACTAAAGGAACTAAGTGACGAGATAGCTAGGCCGCTATACCTTATATTTCTAGACACTATCAAGACCGGAGTAGTACCATTGGACTGGCGCATTGCCAACGTGGTTCCAATTTACAAAAAAGGGAGCAAAAGTGAGCCTGGTAACTACAGGCCAGTAAGTCTCACTTCAGTAACGGGAAAAATTTTCGAGGGGATTCTGAGAGACGCCATCAATGAGTACCTCAAGGAGATTAAGGGAATAACTCCTCACCAGCATGGATTCATGAAGGGTCGCTCATGTCAGACAAATCTGATCAGTTTCTACGATGAAGTAAGCTCTAAGCTGGACCAGGGAGAGTCTATTGATCTTGTATATCTGGACTTCTCTAAAGCCTTTGACACCGTGCCACATAATAGGCTAATATACAAAATGAGGCAGCTCGGACTGGGCGAAAACGTGTGTAAGTGGGTAAAAAATTGGCTCAACGATAGAAAGCAGAGGGTGGTAATAAATGGTTCGTACTCTGATTGGACCACAGTCGCTAGCGGGGTGCCACAGGGTTCAGTATTAGGCCCCACTCTGTTCAACATATTTATTAATGACCTGATAGAGGGGCTGCACAGCAAAATATCAATATTTGCAGATGACACAAAATTATACAATGTAATTAATGCAACGGAGGACAATGTGCGGCTACAAACGGACCTGGATAAGCTGGGGGCTTGGGCAGAAAAATGGCAAATGAAGTTCAATGTTGAAAAATGTAAGACTATGCACATGGGCAAGAGGAACGGATGTCACAAATATTCACTTAATGGGGTACCACTAGGGAAAAGTGATATGGAAAAGGATCTGGGGGTATTAGTGGATAATAGACTAAACTGGAGTAACCAATGCCAGTCAGCCGCTGCAAAGGCAAATAAAGTCTTGGGGTGCATCAAAAGAGGTATAGGGGCGAAGGACGAGAACATTATCCTTCCATTATATAAGGCACTTGTCAGACCTCACATGGAATACTGCGTGCAATTCTGGACGCCGGTGCTCAGGAAAGATGTCACAGTGCTTGAGGGGGTTCAAAGAAGAGCGACTAAACTAATACATGGAATGACGGGACTGGAATACCCAGAGAGGCTGTCCAAATTGGGACTATTTACTCTAGAAAAAAGAAGGTTAAGAGGCGACCAAATAACCATGTATAAGTACATGAGGGGACAACACATGGATCTCTCCCGCGATCTGTTTACACCCAGGACCACGACGGTAACAAGAGGACATCCGCTACGATTAGAGGAAAGTAGGTTTCATCACCAACACAGAAAGGGGTTCTTTACTGTAAGAGCAGTTAGACTGTGGAACTCTCTACCGGAGGAAGTGGTGATGGCAAAATCCATAGAGGAGTTTGAAAGGGGACTTGATGTCTTTCTGGAGAAGAAGGATATTACAGGATATAAATATTAGGTTAAGTGTCAATCCTGGTATATAGGCAGGTAGGAACTATTAGGGGTTGATCCAGGGAACAGTCTGATTGCCATTAGGGAGTCGGGAAGGAATTTTTTCCCCAAAAGGGCTAATTGACTTCTGGCCTTGGGGTTTTTTGCCTTCCTCTGGATCAACACAGTAGGATAGACAGGCTGGACTAGATGGACAATGTCTTCATTCGGCCTTACATACTATGTTACTATGTTACTATGTATGTTACCTAAAATATTATATATATTTTTAGTGGGCGTATCTGTTTAGGCCCTATATAAAAACATTCAGACATTCCCTTTTCATTTCTCTCCAGTCCACCTTCAGGGCTGGAGACTTTGCTGCGTCCACTCAGTTCTTAGAGAGTTAGCTGCTTTGGGTCTTTAACTGAACTACGAGTTAGTTAGCAACTGCAGGTCATTTTACCATTGAGCATTGTCTCTATTCCTCTGTTAGGAGCATAGGTAACCATTTACTCTTCAATTAGATAGATGGTTGATTATTGGTGCTTCCTACAGTTTTTTTTTTTCAAACTAGTTATTGATAAGCAGTAGTTTACTTTTGAGCATTGACTCAATCTCTCTAAGTACATTGAAAGGGTTATCATTCCACTTGTTAATTCAGCCCATTCATCAGAGGCTGGGACAGTAGGATAACCTTTCCAAAGAACCTCTGTATATATCAGGGTATTTTGGGTCCCTGTTCATGTTATCTTTTATTGGTTTAATGCCTTTTGTCCTATAGGCGTTACCAATACTCCAGGGTATCCGTCTCCCACAGTTTTGTGGACGCTTTGTCAAGGAAGCACAACCATATACATCGCTTTGGTTGTCTCCTTATATTTTTACAAAAAGCACTCCTTATGTGGTTTATGTAAATCATTATCCTCCTGGATACTTTAGCCAGGCCTTTATTTTTTATATGGGTCCCTGATGAGTTATTGATCTAATGGAAACGCGTCGGACTGATCTCAGATATTTGTATTTCATCATCAAAACTTGCGAATTACTCCTTTTTGTAGGATATTTAGTTATTTACCACTACTTTCTGCTTATCATTAGAGTGCAGTAGTGGTAATGCTGCGTACCGTTTTTTAAGCCACCATGTTTGTGTAACTAGCAGTGTACATATGAAGTAATAGAAAGTACACTGGAGGTCTCGTGCTCTCAATTTAGGCCAAGCGTACTTTAAAACGTATTGGTCATTTGCTCCACGCTATTAGGTGGAGGATATTGCTCTTTATCACAACACTTCAACAAGACTTTGAAACGTTGAATCATCAAATTCCGTCCAGAAGTAGTTGTGAATTACTTTGAGACTGGTGGTTGTTTGATATCACATCATCCCAACATCTTTTTCTGACCCTTTTGGGTCCCACGTTTTGTGCGTTGTGTGTTGTGGTTTGTTGTTTGTCTCGCTTATTGTTTGGAGGCCTCATTTATTTTAATTAGTTATCAATAAAGGTTATATCTTAAAAGGATCAACCCAGTAAAATTATTTTCGGATCTTTTCTCTGATCCTTCTGACTCAGTGACATAGCATCAATAATTTTCAATGGTTTCATTGACATTTGCAATGATTTCCCTCTTGTAATGCTGCATGACAAAAAAATTGCAGCATTTGCTATCATTTTGTGATATCACTCATCGTTTCCAATGGGGCTGGTACTGCAATGGGAGAACATTGTGATCTCCTGCCATGACTTTAACAGCAGCGCCAGGGATTCCTTCAGCCCCCAGTGATGCAAGGCTGTTTCAACGTGAAAACACGTCACACCCAGGGGTATTAGGAAGGATTGTGTGGGCGATATAGAGCCATGAATCATGGCCCGATATCGTGCCCCCACACCCAGTATGAAGCTGGCTTATCCCCTTTAAAAATGCATATGGGAGACCACCTTGCAGTTAATTTACTTCATATTAAGCATTGGTTCCTGGGATTTATACTTTTACTTTTGTTTTCTTTTTCTGACCAAACCTGTGGAAGTTCAGTATTCTAAAAATATACAGTATATATTTGGCAAAGTTGAGTAGTATGTGCTGAATCTGAACATGTTGTCTGTCTTAGTAAGATCTCTAGGAGTAACAGTAGTAATGCCATCATTGTATATTGTACTTGTACTTGAATTTTCTGCTTGTGGATCATGAATTTTTTCACACATTTAATTCTTTCATTATGAGCAGCAGTAGCGCTCTCACTGTTATTTTCCTTGTAGGGTTTGACTACATGTTCTCCTATTTCTGAAATCTTATAACTTTTATTCAAAATGAAAATATTGTGTTATCTTGTCTATTTACTTTTAATAGTACTACGTTAAAGTACAAAACAAACAACAAATATATTTATGCCTGTGAGATCATTATGCATTGTTAGGCAATTAGGCCAGGTACAGTACAATTCACATAACCATTGACCAATGAATGTGTATAGTTGGTAGTCTAGCCTTCCTGACTGAGTCTACTCTTCCATCTACCATTAGTCTTCAATTCTTTCTAAACCTTAAGATTGAGATACACATTTCTTTCTTTCAATTCAATTGCTAGCAAGTTCAGGCTGTGCTCTCTGGACTGTCTGTGTGTCTCCTTCTTTAATATCTGGCTCTTAAATTGGTGTCAAATGTTCCACCTTCCTTTCTATAAAGCTCTCCCTCAAACTTTCTCCCCTTCTTTCTGCAATGCACCCTATCAGACTGTTTTATCCATGAATGGGTTGAAGGAGTAGAAGGATTATGGATTTTCCGGTGGACATGGAGTTCTGGAGCCCTGTTTGTCCCCAAATTATTGATGATAGCTGTGGAAGTCCTCTGGCATTTAATGCATGGCTCTAATAAATGTCTACTCTTGATCTGCCTCTGCACCAACCTGCACCTTCATCAATGAAGCGCTAAGCGCTGACTGTAATTGTCTGAGCACTCAGCCAATCAGCACAGCCCTTTCAGGTGCTGGATAGCAGTGCAGGGGAGCCAGCCGGAGGACGACTCCGAGCGGCGGAGAGGAGAGTTAAGTTTTTGTTTGTTTTTTTTAACCAGCTAGGGATAGTTTTCAGAGAAGGGCTTATATTTCAAGCCCTTCACGAAAATCATGCTGCGGGGTTGCCACTAAACCACTGCTTTTAATGGGGCCGGCAGCAGCGCCGACACTATTGAAAGCAATCGGATAGCATGCTGTACTTCTGCCACAGCTGTTACAGGACTTCTGCCTGTTGAAAACACTGGCGATATCACAGCGTTTTTTCTGCGCTGCTAGTGTTTTTACTTGCTCTAGCAGAGAAAAAAAAAGCTAGTGGGTGTACACTCTTATTCTGCACGTTGTTACTAGGGATGAGCGAGTATACTCGCTAAAGCACTACTCGTTCGAGTAATGTGCTTTAGACGAGTATTTCCCTGCTCATCCCTGAAGATTCGGGGGCCGGTGGCGGCGGGCAGGGAGCTGTGGGGGAGAGCGAGGAGGAACAGAGGGAAGATCTCTCTCTCCCGCCTGCTCTCCCCTGCTCCCCGCCGCAACTCACCTGTCAGCTGCTGCGGCTCCCGAATCTTCAGGGACGAGCAGGGAGATACTCGTCTAAAGCACATTACTAGAGTGAGTAGTGCTTTAGCGAGTAAACTCGCTCATCCCTAGTTGTTACGGACATGATGATACCTAATTTGTGGGATTTAATTAAAAAAAAAAATATATATATATATATATATATATATATATATATATATGCTAATATAAGAAAAAGAACAAAAATAAAAGTTTTTTTTACATTTATTTTTACATTTTTCTTTTTTGTACATTATTTTTATCTTTTTTTAACACCATTTGTGTCCCTCTGGGGGACTTGCAACATAGCACCGATGATCGCTATGATAAGGCATTGCAGGACTTTTCTCCTGCAATGCCTTATCGCTTGTTATGGCAATCATAGGCAGTGGTAATACAGGACGCCTGTAGGTGGCGTCCTGTTGCCATGGCAACCAGCTGGGCTCTCTGCGAATACATCGCGAGAGCTCGATGATGTCATAGAGGGAGTGCGCTCCCTCTGTGAACCCTTCCCATGCCGCGATCGACATAGATTGCGTCAGGGAAGGGGTAAACAGCAGGGGTTGCTTCTCTGATGCAACCCCGCTGTTGCAGCAGGAGGCCGCCTATCAGTGACAGTCGGCTGTGCTGCCAGATAGCGCAAGATCTCTTCTGATCTTGCGCTATCCACACGACGCAAGGGTACGTCGCAGCCATGACATACCCTTGCGTCCTGTGGAGGGAAGGGGTTAATAGAGGATCCTGCTTCGCCAACAGGATATTCAAAATTTGTATTCAACCCATCTGCACATTTTATATTATATTCAACCTCTGTCCACAAATTCAAATGTATTTTTTACTTTAACTACCTATCTACTGTATCCTATCTACTGTTTCCAATTCCTCTCTTTCAATCACCCACTCTAGCAATTACTGTAGCTGTGCTGATAGAGGGGTCCTCTACCTCAAAATGTGTATTAATTGTTGGTAATGGAGTTTACCGATAAAAGAGAAGTTGGATTTTACTTACTCTGTCTTGTATTCTGAAAGGTTGTGACATAATACCAGTGCTATTGCTTTTATATCCTGGAATTTAAAAATTTGATTAGTGGGTCCTGGACTTCCAACTATCATAACCTTGTGGCCAAAATTAAGGGTAAGTCATTCATTAAAGTATTGGTAACTTCTCATATAAATGTTTGGGATCCTCTTGACATTACAATTTACTGCTGTGGCTTGACTAACTCCCCTCTTGGAGCTACTACAATGTTCTCTATGTGTATACTATGTCTATGCTCTCTCCGGTTTCTGCATGTTTCCTCTAGAAAAAGGAATTCATTACATTCTGAAAAACCTTGGACATTTTACTCCTCAGTTTGGCTGTTCTGTAGATCAAGTAGGAGGAATGTAAAACTGGGAGAAATTCCAAGACAATATAAAGCCAATTAAGGTCCACACCGTAAAAAAAGTAAAAAAGGATAGAAAGAAAATGGCTAATGAAGTATATAGTGTTATATATGAAAGTGAAGAATACAAATTTCATTACTGAGTAATATGATTCCAAATTGATGGATAAATTACTGCTCATCTTCATCTTTCTTGTGTGATGATACAACGAGGTGAAGAGGACGGCTGAGGAGATGCAATAGAAAATCAGTGGAATGGAGGCTCCAATTGCATAACTATATGTATAATAATTATTAATGTAATCCATACATTGGTCAGGTATGGTTGTATTGTAGGTTCCTCCTCTCATCCAATCAGTGATCGCTGTGAAACTAGGCATCAAACAATTTAAAGCAGAGAGAAGTACTGCGGCTACAATTAAATAAACAGTCCTGTGTGCTATCACCCCCCTCAGATACAGGAACAGTCTGCTGTGGAAGTTGGAGATCTTCAGACAGAAGACAATGGAGAGCAGAGATGTTAACCAGAAATTGGCATAAATAAAGAAAACATAAACTACACCTATAGCCAAAGGGGCATTTGAATTCAAATTGCTCAGTAACCTGATCACAAATAAAAATACAGTAATAACACACTGAGCACAGATCCTTGGAATCCCAAGAGAAGTTACAATGTGGTCAACAAGAGTCACTGGTCTTCCTTTCCACCAGTCAGTAAAATTGACCCCTATAATAAATGAATGTATCATCAGTCCAGCTATGAAAGCAATGAGTGCCGGGACCAGAAGACCCAGATACTGGATGTCAGTGTTACGCTCTGTAGAATCAGCCATCTTTCTTCTGTATTGTAAGGATACTGATAGCACAGAGAGTTTACTGAAGGTTTAATGAAAACCTGTTAGTCATTCATTCAAATGTTCTGCACACACCTGCTAAATATATGTATAGCAGATCACATAACATAGCAAGATCATTTTACAGCTGCAGCAACACAGAAAGAGAAATCAAAAATATATATTTTCCTGTTGAGTCACCTTGTAAATAAACGTCATGACATTAACTATCCTGTACTGATCCGGAGTTTCATTTTGTGTTATACTTCAGAGCGACACTCACTGTTCTGCTGCATGATTTATGGTGTATATACACATGACTTTACTTATCCAACCGGTATTATACTCCAGAGTGATACTCCCTATTCTGCTGGTGTAGTTGCGGTGTACGTACATTACATTACTTATTCTGTGTTTATATTGAGTTATCAAAGGCCAGTTCTGCTCATTATGAAAGAGGCGTATGCTTAAAAGGGCTACCCAGCCTTAAAAATAATGAATACCCTCTCCTCAGGATAGGCCTTCAATATCTAATTGGTAACTTCCTCTACTCAAGACTCCCACTAATTAGCTCATTGAAAGAGCCGTGGTACTCATTTAAGTGCTGCAACTAGAGATGAGCGAGCGTACTCGTCCGAGCTTGATACTCGTTCGAGTATTATGGTGTTCGAGATGCTCGTTACTCGTGACGAGCACCACGCGATGCTCGACTCCATTACATTTCCTTCCCTGAGAAATTTGCGCGCTTTTCGGGCCAATAGTAACACAGGGAAGGCATTACAACTTCCTCCTGTGACATTCAAGCCCTATCCCACCCCCCTGCAGTGAGTGGCTGGGGAGATCAGGTGACACCCGAGTATTTAAATCTGCCCCGCCCGCGGCTCCCACTGATGTATGCTGACAGAGATCAGGGAAAGTGCTGTCTTGCTGTAGCTGCTATAGGGAGAGTGTTAGGTGTTATATTCATCTTCAAGAACCCCAACGGTCCTTCTTAGGGCCACATCTGACCGTGTGCAGTACTGTTGAGGCTGCTTTTAGAAGTGTTGCACAATGTTTTTTTTTTTTGCATATCGGGCGTGCAGACCATAGCGTCCTCAGTCTGCAGTCATTTTACAGAGTATAGGGGCAGTACTGGTGAGGCAGGGAAAAAGGTATACGGGCTATATGGGCAGTGGGCTTTTTCCCAAAAAGTGGAAAAAAATACAATATTTGGCCTGCCTGTGACTGTCTTCAGTTTACTGCATCTCTGCTGGGGGGAGTAGTCGGTGATTAATACGCAGCCTTGCGCATTATTGTTTCCTGGCTGCACTGGGCTTTCAGTACCCACAGTCATCCTCCAACAGGGAAATACAAATACAGTGTATATCAGAGGCAGTGGGCTTTTTCCCAAAAAGTGGGAAAAAATACTATATTTGGCCTGCCTGTGACTGTCTTCAGTTTACTGCGTCTCTGCTGGGGGGAGTAGTCGGTGATTAATACCCAGCCTTGCGCATAATTGTTTCCTGGCTCTGCTGTGCATTCCGTAAGCGAAGTCAGCCTCCAATCACAGGCCAATAAGCGGCACATTTAAGTACAGCATTCTGTTTCTGCTCTACTCGTAATACACCATGCTGAAGGGTAGGGGTAGGCCTAGAGGACGTGGACGGAGGCGAGGACGTGGAGGCCCAAGTCAGGGTGTGGGCACAGGCCGAGCTCCTGGTCCAGGTGTATCGCAGCCGACTGCTGCGGGATTAGGAGAGAGGGAAGTTTCTGGGGTCCCCAGATTCATCTCACAATTATTGGGTCCACGCGGTAGACCTTTATTAGAAACTGAGCAGTGTGAGCAGGTCCTGTCGTGGATGGCAGAAAGTGCATCCAGCAATCTATCGACCACCCAGTCTTCTACGCCGTCCATAGCTGCAACTCTGAATCCTCTGGCTGCTGCTCCTCCTTCCTCCCAGCCTCCTCGCTCCAAGAAAATGACACTTTCTGAGGAGCAGACAGACTCCCAGGAACTATTCTCGGGCCCCTGCCCAGATTGGGCAGCAATGGTTCCTCTCCCACTGGAGGAGTTTGTTGTGACCGATGCCTAACCTTTGGAAAGTTCCGGGGTCCGGGGGATGAGGCTGGGGACTTCCGGAAACTGTCTCAAGAGCTTTCAGTGGGTGAGGAGGACGATGACGATGAGACACAGTTGTCTATCAGTGAGGTAGTAGTAATTTCAGTAAGTCCGAGGGAGCAGCGCACAGAGGATTCGGAGGAAGAGCAGCTGGACGATGAGGTGACTGACCCCAAATGGTTTGCTAAGCCTACTGAGGACAGATTTTCAGAGGGGGAGGCAAGTGCAGCAGCAGGGCGGGTTGGAAGAGGCAGTGCGGTGGCCAGGGGTAGAGGCAGGGACAGACCGAATAAACCACCAACTGTTTCCCAAAGCGCCGCCTCGCGCCATGCCACCCTGCAGAGGCCGAGGTGCTCAAAAGGTGTGGCAGTTTTTCACTGAGAGTGCAGACAACCGACGAACTGTGGTGTGCAAGGTTTGTCGCGCCAAGATCAGCCGGGGAGCCACCACCACCAGCCTCACCACCACCAGCATGCGCAGGCATATGATGGCCAAGCACCCCACAAGGTGGGACGAAAGCCGTTCACCGCCTCCGGTTTGCACCACTGCCTCCCCCCTGTGCCCCAACCTGCCACTGAGATCCAACCCCCCTCTCAGGACACAGGCACGACCGTCTCCCGGCCAGCACCCACACGCTCACCTCCGCTGTCCTCGGCCCCATCCAGCAATGTCTCTCAGCGCAGCATCCAGCCGGCGCTAGCGCAACTGTTTGAGCGCAAGCGCAAGTACGCCGCCATGCACCCGCACACTCAAGCGTTAAACATGCACATAGCGAAATTGATCAGCCTGGAGATGCTGCCGTATAGGGTTGTGGAAACGGAGGCTTTCAAAAACATGATGGTGGCGGCGGCCCCTCGCTACTCGGTTCCCAGTCGCCACTACTTTTCCCGATGTGCCGACCCAACCCTGCACGACCACGTCTCCCACAACATTGTACGCGCCCTGACCAACGCGGTTACTGGCAAGGTTAACTTAACAACGGACACGTGGACAAGCACAGGCGGGCAGGGCCACTATATCTCCCTGACGGCACATTGGGTGAATTTAGTGGAGGCTGGGTCTGAGTCAGAGCCTGGGACCGCTCACGTCCTACCCACCCCCAGAATAGCGGGCCCCAGCTCGGTGCTGGTATCTGCGGCGGTGTATGCTTCCTCCACTAAAGCACCCTCCTCCTCCTCCTCCTCCTCCTACGCAACCTCTGTCTCGCAATCAAGATGTGTCAGCAGCAGCACGTCGCCAGCAGTCGGTGTAACGCGGCGTGGTAGCACAGCGGTGGCCAAGCGTCAGCAGGCCATGCTGAAACTACTCAGCTTAGGAGAGAAGAGGCACACGGCCCACGAACTGCTGCAGTGTTACCATACAGTGCGGCATGGGGTCCCGCGGTCGGCGCGCGTCGCTCCGGCGTCGGCTCCAGCAGCCTGGAGCCCTGTGTCGAGGTCATCCCAGCAGCTTGGGTTGGCCAGTGGGCGGCGGCGTGGGCGTGCCCGCCCGTAGGGTGCCGCCCGCACTCCTCTGTGCTTCTTATACAGCAGTGGGTGGAGTTGCCTCCTCCCACTCTCCGCCCCTGGGCGGAACCTTGTGGTTAAAAGACTGGCAGTGAAGTGAGCTCATGGCCAGTTATTGGTTCTGCATGCACCTAGCCAGTCTGTCTGCGGTTCTCCTCAGCCAGTCCCTAGTTGTGGGTGAGCTCCCTCTGGTCCCCCATTACTAAGTCTGTTTTTGTTGGTTCTGTTTGCCTCTAATCTAGTCTGCCCCAGTCAGCACTAGTTGCTATCCAGCACCCTGCCAGTTTGCCTGTGAGTTCCATCTCCAGCCTTGTAAGTTTTGTTGGTCTGATTCATCTGCCTCCCCTGTCGGCACTCTGTTCCCCCCATTAGGTAGTTTCCTGCTTGTCAGCGGCCAGGTCCCTAGCCAGCGCAGGGACCGCCGTCCAGTTGTCCGCCTGGGGTTAGCCAGGGCCGAGGCAAGTAGGCAGGGACAGTGGGGCGCGGGAAGATCAGGGCACCCCACTTGGCGCTCGGGGGGCAGAGTGCCGTAACATGCAGGGTCTGACAGAGCAGACCGACCGCTGGCTTTCGCCGCTGAGCCTCCAACCGGGCATGGTCGTGTGTGACAACGGCCGTAACCTGGTGGCAGCTCTGCAGCTCGGCAGCCTGAGCACGTGCCATGCCTGGCCCATGTCTTTAATTTGGTGTTTTAGCGGTTTCTGAAAAGCTACCCATGCTTGTCAGACCTGCTCGGAAAGGTGCGCCGGGTCAGCGCACATTTCCGCAAGTCCAACACGGACGCTGCCACCCTGCGGACCCTGCAACATCGGTTTAATCTGCCAGTGCACCGACTGCTGTGCGACGTGCCCACACGGTGGGACTCTACGCTCCACATGTTGGCCAGGCTGTATGAGCAGCGTACAGCTATAGTGGAATACCAACTCCAACATGGGCGGCGTAGTGGGAGTCAGCCTCCTCCATTTCTTTACAGAAGAGTGGGCCTGGTTGGCAGACATCTGCCAGGTCCTTGGAAACTTTGAGGAGTCTACCCAGATGGTGAGCGGCGATGCTGCAATCATTAGCGTCACCATTCCTCTGCTATGCCTCTTGAGAAGTTCCCTGCAAAGCCTAAAGGCAGACGCTTTGCGCTCGGAAACGGAGGCAGGGGAAGACAGTATGTCGCTGGATAGTCAGAGCACCCTCATGTCTATATCTCAGCGCGTTTTAGAGGAGATGGAGGGGGAGGAGCATGAGGAGGAGGGGGAAGAGACAGCCGGGCCCACTGCTGAGGGTACCCATGCTGCTTGCCTGTCTACCTTTCAGCGTGTATGCTCTGAGGAGGAGGATCCTGAAAGTGATCTTCCTACTGAGGACAGCCATGTGTTGAGTACAGGTACCCTTGCACACATGGCTGACTTCATGTTAGGATGCCTTTCTCGTGACCCTCGCGTTACACGCATTCTGGCCACTATGGATTACTGGGTGTACACACTGCTTGACCCACGGTATAAGGAGAACCTTTCCACTCTCATACCCGAAGAGGAAAGGGGTTTGAGAGTGATGCTATACCTCAGGACCCTGGCGAACAAACTGATGGTAAACTTCCCATCCGACAGCGCTAGTGGCCGAAGGCGCAGTTCTGAGGGCCAGGTAGCAAGGGAGGCTCGGAGATCAGGCAGCATGTACAGCTCAGGCAGGGGAACACTTTCCAAGGCCTTTGCCAGCTTTATGGCTCCCAGCAAGACTGTGTCACCGCTTCCCAGTCAAGGCTGAGTCGGCGGAAGCACTGTAAAAGGATGGTGAGGGAGTACGTAGCCGATCGCACCACCATCCTCCGTGATGCCTCTGCTCCCTACAACTACTGGGTGTCGAAGCTGAACACGTGGCCTGAACTCACGCTGTATGCCCTGGAGGTGCTTGCTTGTCCTGCGGCTAGCGTGTTGTTAGAGAGGGTGTTTAGTGCGGCTGGGGGAATCATCACGGATAAGCGTACCCGCCTGTCAACTGACAGTGCCGACAGGCTTACACTTATAAAGTGGAACAAAGCCTGGATTTCCCCAGACTTCTCTTCTCCACCAGCGGACAGCAGCGGTACCTAAACAATACGTAGGCTGCACCCGCGGATGGAAGCATCGTTCTCTATCACCATAAAAAATGGGGACCTTTTTGTTTCATCAATCTGTGTATTATATTCATCCTCCTCCTCCTGCTCCTTCTCCTGAAACCTCACGTAATCACGCCGAACGGGCAATTTTTCTTAGGCCCACAAGGCTCAGTCATATAATTTTTGTAAACAATGTTTATACGTTTCAATTCTCATTAAAGCGTTGAAACTTGCACCTGAACCAATTTTTATTTTAACTGGGCTGCCTCCAGGCCTAGTTACAAAATAAGCCACAGTACGCTAAGCGATTAATGGGTTTCACGTGCCCTCTTGGTTGGGCATGGGCAATTTTTCTGAGGTACATTAGTACTGTTGGTACACCAATTTTTTGGGGCCTTCGCCTACAGTGTAATCCTAGTAATTTTTATGGGCTTCGCCTGCACTCATGCTACAGCAAGGTTTGTGGGGTTGGCCTACACTTTTGCTACATAAATGTAACTGGGGCCTGTCTTACATAGTAACATAGTAACATAGTATGTAAGGCCGAATGAAGACATTGTCCATCTAGTCCAGCCTGTCTATCCTACTGTGTTGATCCAGAGGAAGGCAAAAAACCCCAGGGCCAGAAGCCAATTAGCCCTTTTGGGGGAAAAATTCCTTCCCGACTCCCTAATGGCAATCAGACTGTTCCCTGGATCAACCCCTAATAGTTCCTACCTGCCTGTATACCAGGATTGACCCTTAACCTAATATTTATATCCTGTAATATACTTCTTCTCCAGAAAGACATCAAGTCCCCTTTTAAACTCCTCTATCGATTTTGCCATCACCACTTCCTCCGGTAGAGAGTTCCACAGTCTAACTGCTCTTACAGTAAAGAACCCCTTTCTATGTTGGTGATGAAACCTACTTTCCTCTAATCGTAGCGGATGTCCTCTTGTTACCGTTGTGGTCCTGGGTGTAAACAGATCGCGGGAGAGATCCATGTGTTGTCCCCTCATGTACTTATACATGGTTATTTGGTCGCCTCTTAACCTTCTTTTTTCTAGAGTAAATAGTCCCAATTTGGATAGCCTCTGTGGGTATTCCAGTCCCGTCATTCCATGTATTAGTTTAGTTGCCCTTCTTTGAACCCCTTCAAGCACTGTGACATCTTTCCTGAGCACCGGTGTCCAGAATTGTATGCAGTATTCCATGTGAGGCCTGACAAGTGCCTTATATAATGGAAGGATAATGTTCTCGTCCTTCGCCCCTATACCTCTTTTAATGCACCCCAAGACTTTATTTGCCTTTGCAGCAGCTGACTGGCATTGGTTACTCCAGTTTAGTCTATTATCCACTAATACCCCTAGATCCTTTTCCATATCACTTTTCCCCAGCGGTACCCCATTAAGTAAATATTTGTGACATCCGTTCCTCCTGCCCATGTGCATAGTCTTACATTTTTCAACATTGAACTTCATTTGCCATTTTTCTGCCCAAGCCCCCATCTTATCCAGGTCCGTTTGTAGCCGCACATTGTCCTCCGTTGCATTAATTATATTGTATAATTTTGTGTCATCTGCAAATATTGATATTTTGCTGTGCAGCCCCTCTATCAGGTCATTAATAAATATGTTGAACAGAGTGGGGCCTAATACTGAACCCTGTGGCACCCCGCTAGCGACTGTGGTCCAATCAGAGTACGAACCATTTATTACCACCCTCTGCTTTCTATCGTTGAGCCAATTTTTTACCCACTTACACACGTTTTCGCCCAGTCCGAGCTGCCTCATTTTGTATATTAGCCTATTATGTGGCACGGTGTCAAAGGCTTTAGAGAAGTCCAGATATACAAGATCAATAGATTCTCCCTGGTCCAGCTTAGAGCTTACTTCATCGTAGAAACTGATCAGATTTGTCTGACATGAGCGACCCTTCATGAATCCATGCTGGTGAGGAGTTATTCCCTTAATCTCCTTGAGGTACTCATCGATGGCGTCTCTCAGAATCCCCTCGAAAATTTTTCCCGTTACTGAAGTGAGACTTACTGGCCTGTAGTTACCAGGCTCACTTTTGCTCCCTTTTTTGTAAATTGGAACCACGTTGGCAATGCGCCAGTCCAATGGTACTACTCCGGTCTTGATAGTGTCTAGAAATATTAGGTATAGCGGCCTAGCTATCTCGTCACTTAGTTCCTTTAGTATCCTTGGGTGTAATCCATCTGGGCCCGGTGATTTATCAATTTTAGTTTTCTTTAGACGCTTCCGCACCTCCTCCTGCGTTAGGTATGAGATATTTTGTAAGGGGTTCGTTTTATTCCCCTGCATCTCGTGTGGCATTTCCTTTTCTTTGGTGAACACACTTGAGAAGAAGCTGTTTAGTAGATTTGCTTTCCCTTCGTCATCATCAATGATTTCTCCTGCATTGTTTTTTAAAGGGCCAGCGCTCTCCCTGCAAATCCTTTTGCTGTTTATGTAGTTGAAAAATAGCTTCGGGTTGTTTCTGCTCTCTTTTGCGATCCGTCTTTCTGCTTCCTCCTTGGCAGTTTTGATCGTATCTTTGCATATTTTGTTTTTTTCCCTGTATGATTTTAGCGCTTCTTCGCTGCCTTCTTGCTTTAGTAGTTTGAACGCTTTCTTCTTTTCGTTTATTGCCCCTCGTACAGTCTTGTCGAGCCTTGAGTGCTACTACTACTGAAATTGAACTAATACTGTGCTCCGCCTATACCGCTGCTTTGGAATTGTTACTAGGGCCTGTCATCACTGTTACTATTACTGAAATGGGCGGTTGGGCAGCATGTTACCCAGGAGAAGTGGCAGCGGAGTGTCATTCAGGCAGTGATTGTGCTTTGTTGGAGGTAGTGTGGTGCTTAGCTAAGGTATGCATTGCTAATGAGGGTTTTTCAGAAGTAAAAATTGTTGGGGGGCCCCCTCTTGCCGCTATTGTGGCTTAATAGTGGGACCTGGGAACTTGAGATGCAGCCCAACATGTAGCCCCTCGCCTGCCCTATCCGTTTCTGTGTAGTTCCCATCACTTTCTTGAATTTCCCAGATTTTCACAAATGAAAACCTTAGCGAGCATCGGCTATATGCAAAAATGCTCGGGTCGCCCATTGACTTCAATGGGGTTTCTTACTCGAAACGAACCCTCGAGCATCGCGGTAAGTTCGACTCGAGTAACGAGCACCCGAGTATTTTGGTGCTCGCTCATCTCTAGCTGCAACCTCTTCATAGTTTCTATTTGACCCTGAACTTCTCAGCACTTAGAATTCCATATTATTTTTAGTCACTCGGATTGCATAAAAAGGCATCGCGCTCCAAGAGTCCAAAGTCGCACTAAGGCTCGATATTGCGATCTGTAAATATTTTATTGCTACACGTTTCGGCACTACAAATTCATGCCTTTGTCCAGCATACATTAAAAATGCATATAGATGCATATATCTAAAGAAACCTACATAGAGGCGTCCGTCAAGTGTCCAAACCGGTACATTGTGACGTAGTTGATGAGGGAGGACAGAAAATTCCCATCTACAACATGAAACATCACGAGACCTAATCATGGAGCACAGCGTGCATTCCAATGTTTCATTCAACTTTATTCAGACGTTCTTTTGCAACCAAGAACACCAATACTAGTGTATGTGTTATGGAGCGAATAAATTTTCACCCCAAATTATGAATAATTTTGACGAATACTTATCAGAGAATCAACGGCTTACCCATATATAGTAATCTTATGGACCGAGTTACTGTAAAACACATTGATCATACAGATAAAAATATTATTTTTAGTGACCATTTTGAATACTACGTGCTTGTCCCATTCACTATACTGGTAGACTTCTGTGAATGGCGCATGTATATAATGTGGCGTTCTAAGAGTGGATCATGCTCAGATGTTATCATTAAAGTGGCTGCAGAGCTGTGATGAGCATATTTACAAGGTCAGTCTTGCTAATTTTCAAAGGGACATGTACTTGGGGCCAGAACTACTTTATCAAGTTCATTCAAAGTAACGTATGCACCTCAGACACTCATACTTGTCATAGAGCTACTAGCAATCCTGAAGAGATATTTTGCTGAACGTATTGTGTGCTGTCTGAGAGAGATCTATAGCCCCATTTCTCCTGAACTCTGCTGAAACCTGTATGCGATAGGGGTGGGAGGTCTAAGTGCTTTTTTAAAATTGGATCCCCACACTGTTTTTTGCCCCATATGATGGCTCACGCTTTAATCGTATGGTGTCAGAGGGTGCAGTGGGCATTTATATTTGCAGGACACTTTTTGCCTGATTAGATTGTGCTATACACTGGGACAGTAGGGGCTCTGAGCTTTTCATTGCTTATATAGATAGTGTGGCATTTTATTAGTTTTCAATAAATGCTATATTTTAGGGGACCCAATATAGGATTATTATTGCCTTTGGCATAGGTTTTTGGATTCCTGTCTCGGAGTCATTTGTCACAATGCTGGCTGATGTAACCCTCTGTGATTGTCATCTGCAGTATGTCATTCACCTAGCCAGTCAGCTACACAAGAATATACAATATATAAAAGTGGAGTGCTAAAGCTGTTACCCAAAAGCACAAGTTGTCAAGATTCAAAGGATTCACCCCAGAATATTGCACACAGGCACGGGCATATACCAAAGTCTTAAGAGATCCATTCTCAGCTTTTTTACCTTTTAGAAAAACTGTTGCAATGTTCAAAAGAGATGACCAACCAGAGTGTAAAATAACAGCTAAGAGATGAATGAAGTACACAAACACTACCAATTAAAATTACAACAAAGTGGGAAAAGCGTCTTGAAAGATTGTCCAATAGTATTTTTTTAAAATATAGGAAATTTAAGGATTCACCTGGTGTGGGCACCTGTACCACCAAAGGATAGCCAGGTGCCACACTTGCAGTCCTAGTCCTCCTTACTAGGTGAATTCTTCCCATACCTTTGGGGCATCCAATAATGTGAAGGAGAGCTGCAAGGATTTTGGAGAGCTACATGAAACAAATGAAAAAAAAAAACTTTGAAAAAACTCCTGTGCTCATAAGATGGATATAAATAGATACTAAAGTTTGAGGTGTCAAACAGAAGCTATAACCTACACTTAGTTTGAAGGAGAGGGATATGGATCACACAGAAGCCCCCTCTTAATGATGTTCATTAAAGTTCTAGGTAAGTGAAGACATATGGAACTCCAATCTCTGGTAATGGATACTTATTGTTTATCTCTCCAAACAAAAAACAATAAGGTCACAATGGCAACATGTTTCTGTGCCTCATAGTCATCTTTAAGAAGCCTCTAATACAATAAACACAATAATGCACATTTATAAGTGGTGAGAATTTTCTGTTCAGGATAGTGTGGCTGAGTGATTCCTCACGTTGGAGTGCCTGGCACATGCTTTGGCTGTGATGGGCGGTTATATAGCGATGCCACAGGGTGACATCACCATGCCGGCATTACACGTCATTCTGCTTGGAGTTTACAAAAGGTGTGCTCCACAAATCTAGTGTAGTGCATCTCATGCATTCCAAAGGACTCTGCAGCATTACAGATCCAGAGAGCGTGCTCCCACGTGAGGAGTGCGCTTAAAACAACTTTATTAAAAGGCATGATCTGGACATTCCTATCAATCACATTAGATAATGCAGGAATTCTCTCAAACTGAAGTAGAAAATGTCTAACTATTTGTTGAACTATTGTGTTCTTACTAGAGATGATCGAACGTGTCCGTTACGGACACTTCACTTACGCACCCGGACACCGGCTTTCCCGAACACTTCAGTGTTCGGGCGTAAATGTTCGGGGGCCGCCGGGGGGCGGGGGTCGCCGTGGCAGCGCGGGCGGCAGCAGCGGGGAACAGGGGGGAGCCCTCTCTCTCCCTCTCCCCCCCACTCCCCGCCGCACCCCCCCGCGCTGCCACGGCGACCGCCGAACATTTTTCGCCCGAACACGGAAGTACTCGCAAAGTTCGGTGTTCGGGCGAAAAGGGGCGGAGCCGAACATATTCGATCATCTCTAGTTCTTACTTTAAAATCATGCCTAAAAGGTAAAATTCATCACTCATATCTTCATATTTAAATACACTTATAAATTAATTAACCCTTCTAAAGAATGAATAAATATACCAAAAAATTGCTATAAATTACTAAAGGAAGAAAAAAAAAGGATAATACATACAAAGTCAAATTCATCACTCATATCCGCATATTAAAAGATAATTATAAATGAATTAGCCCTTACATAAATAACTAAATATACTGAAACATTAATATAAATACTACGGACAAAGTTGTTAATAGGTAAAGTTCAGCATTATAAAAAAGAAAAAAAATCCTATAAATTATAACATGCAAAATGCATTTATAAAAAAATGAGACAACCAAAATTAAAAACAATTAATACATGTCTAATAGTTAAACAATACAAATAGATTTTAATGCCAATAAAAGATATATAAATTGGCCTTGGGGGTTTATACGAAAATTATAGTTTTTTCCAAGACCTCATCAGTAAGTAAGTGTCGGTTATAGCTTCCATTTGACACTACAAATTAAAGAACAGCTCATATTTTTCCAGTTTTTATTGATATTTAAACAATTTAATGTCTTAAATGTACTTTGAAGTGCAAAAGCATTTCAAAGCAAACTTTATAACCAACACACAATAAACCAATTGCAAAAGTATAAAGTTCTGCTTTAGCGATCAGCAGTTGATCGATACTACATGATAATCATCATGATAATTGGTAGATTTTACAGAAGGAACACTGACAAATTCGGAGTTGTCACATTTCATATAACCTAGAGGGTGGAATGCAAAATTATGCGTTCCGCGAATCAACTTGGGGGCATCAGTACGTGATACATATCAAAATAATTTTTATAACTCATATTAACAGCAATCACAGATGTAATGTTGTTTAATGATGTGCAGCCGTGAAAACAGGCTTTTACATAAAGGAATCAACCCCATATATAATAAAACCACTGAAGAATCATGAATATGTTTAATTCCTTAGCCATTATTTTAAGTTTAAATACTCGAACCTCTGTATAATCAATGGAACGCTAGCTGCGCTTCACCATCCAAACTTCACACCTTATTTCATTTTCCCAAATAAGATAGATGGAGTGGGATCTAAAACCGAGAAAGGTGATAAATGCATCCAAATATATGATGTAGTTACGAATAAAAATCATTAATAAAAATATGGAGTGTATATTGAATACATCATTACTTTATTTTATTTAATTTTTTTTATCTAATACTCAATTATTCAAAAATATTCAGGTAATATATACTTCAGTACTAGAGATGAGCGAGCACCAAAATGCTCGGCTGCTCGTTGCTCGAGTCAAACTTTCCGCGATGCTCGAGAGTTCGTTTCGAGTAACGAACC
Organism: Eleutherodactylus coqui; assembly: GCA_035609135.1. NCBI lineage: Eukaryota > Metazoa > Chordata > Amphibia > Anura > Eleutherodactylidae > Eleutherodactylus > Eleutherodactylus coqui. The sequence goes on along the minus strand of CM069405.1, from coordinate 25,416,354 downwards.
CCATTGAAGTTAATGGGCGACTCGAGCTTTTTTGTATATGACCCATGCTCCGCTAAGGTTTTCATTTGTGAAAATCTGGAAAACCTACGAAAGTGATGGAAACGACACAGAAACGGATAGGGCAGGCCAGGGGCAACATGCAGGGCTGCATCTCAGGTTCCCAGGTCCCACTATTAAGCCACAATAGCGGCAAGAGTGCCCCCCCCCACCAACAATTTTTACTTCGGACAAACCCTCATTAGCAAGGCACACCTTAGCTAAGCACCACACTACCTACAACCAAGCACAATCACTGCCTGCGGGACACACCGCTGCCTCTTCTCCTGGGTTACATGCTGCCCAACCACCCCGCACGACCCTGCGTCCGCAGCGCAGACAAACGTGCCCCTGCGCAGCCTTCAGCTGCCCTCATGCCACACGCTGGCTTCATAGCCACACCACCCTCATGTCTATTTATAAGTGCGTCTGCGATAAGGAAGAACCGGAGGCACACACTGAAGGGTTGGCAGGGCCAGGCAGCGACCCTCTTCGAAAGGCGTGGGCGATAGCCCACAATGCTGTTGAGAATGGATGAGAAATTGATGTTCGATCTTCATTCCAATCCTGTGCCACCTCCGTCAGGAGCTGCAAACGTGCGCCTAAAGGGGACTCAGCTGCCAGCCCAGCACTTCTACACATCTCCACAATGCAGCAATACTCTGTGTGGGAAGTATGTGAGCGGGCCCTGGGTCAGCCTCTGTCCTAGCAAACACCTTGTGTGGCCCAAGGTGCTGCGAGTGACATAGCAATGGGGACTCCATGTGACCACACAGTACTCATTCTGTTTGCGTGTCGGATACCTTATCAACAATGCAAGGGGTAAATCATCTGCACTCTGCACCCTACCCAGGTCTGTCAGTGCTTTGGGGACAGACAGGTAAAACACCTCTATGGGAAGTCTGTGTGCACCCACAGCATGGGTGGCTCCCAGGAACCCACAGATGGTACATAAAGAAATCCCATTGCAGTGCCCCGGATAGCTGAGGTAACGTGAGAGAAAATACATGTTGGCTTCGGCCCACACTCCATGCCCTAGTCAGTCTTTTTTTCATAGTGCCAGGCAGGTACAGATCCCCTATGGGAAGTGTGTGTGCACCAACAGCATGGGTGGCTCCCAGGAACCCACAGACGGTACAGAAAGACATCCCATTGCAGTATCCCAGATAGCTGAGGTTACGTGACAGGAAATACATGTTGGCTGCGGCCCACACGCCATGCCCTAGAAATTCTGGGTTTTGGTTAAAAGTGCCAGGCAGGTACAACTCCGCTATGGCAAGTCTGTGTGCACCCGCAGCATGGGTGGCTAGCAGGAACACCCAGACGGTACAGAAAGAAATCCCATTGCAGTGCCCCGGATATCTGAGGTTACGTGACAGGAAATACATGTTGGCTGCGGACCACACGCCATGCCCTAGACATTCTGGGTTTCTTTGGGGGCCAGATAGGTAGAACACCGCGATGGGAAGACTTAGTGCACCCATAGTATACACAGACCCCAGTAATATTCCAGTAGCAAAGGTATAAGCTGACCCCAGTAACAGTTATGTTGTAGACGTCTAGGGAGACCCCAGTAACATTTCTGTAGTAACAGTATAGATAGACCCAAGTAACATTTCATTAGCAGAAGTATAGGCAGACCCCTGTAACATTTACGTGCCAGAGGTATAGGCAGAACCACAGTAACATTTTAGTAGCAGCAGTATAGGCAGAGCCCTGTACCATTTATGTAGCAGCAGTATTGGCAGACCCCTGTAACATTTCAGCAGCAGCAGTATATGCAGACCACTGTAACATTTCAGTAGCAGTAGTACAGGCAGAGCCCAGTGTTTGTAACATTTCAGTTGTAACAGTCCAGACAGACCCCAGTAACATTTCTGTTGTAACAGTATAGACAGAGCCGAGTAACATTTCTGTAGTAACAGTATAGGCAGACCCCAGTAACGTTTCTGTAGCAGCAGTATAGGCAGACCCCTGTAACATTTCTGCAGCAGCAGTATAAGCAGACCCCTGAAACATTAATGTAGCAGAAGCATAGGCAGATCCCTGTAACATTTTTGTAGCAGCAGTATACGCAGACCCCAGTACCATTTCTGTAGAAGTAAAGGCAGACCCAAGTAACATGTCTGTTGCCGCAGTATAAGCAGACCCCTGTAATATTTCTGTAGCAGAAGCATAGGCAAACCCCAATGCCATTTTGTAGCAGAAGTATACGCAGACCCCTGTATCATTTCTGTACTAACACTATTGACAGATCCCAGTAACATTTCTGTAGCAGAAGTATACGCAGACACCATGTAACATTTACGTGGCAGAAGTATAGGCAGACCCCAGTAACATTCTTGTAGCAGAAGTATAGGCAGACTCCTGTGACATTTAAGTTTCAGCAGTATAGGCAGACCCCTGTAACATTTATGTGGCAGAAGTATAGGCAGACCCCAGTAACATTTTTGTAGCAGCAGTATACGCAGACCCCAGTACCATTTCTGTAAAAGTAAAGGCATACCCTAGTAACATGTCTATCGCCGCAGTATAAGCAGACCTCTGTGACATTTCTGTAGCAGAAGCATAGGCAGACCCCAGTGCCATTTTTGTAGCAGAAGTATACGCAGACCCCCCGTAACATTTACGTGGCAGCAGTATAGGCAGACCCCAGTAACATTATTGTAGCAGAAGTATAGGCAGACTCCTGTAACATTGAAGTGGCAGCAGTATAGGTAGACCCCAGTAACATTCTTGTAGCAGAAGTATAGGCAGACTTCAGTGACATTCAAGCGGCAGCAGTATAGGCAGACCCCTGTAACATTTATGTGGCAGAAGTATAAGCAGACCACAGTAACAGTTATGTAGCAGCAGTATAGGCAGAGCCCTGTAACATTTCTGTAGCAGCAGTATAAGCAAACCCCTGTAACATTTCTGTAGCAGAAGCATAGGCAGACCCCAGTACCATTTTTGTGGCAGAAGTATACACAGACCTCTGTATCATTTCTTTAGTAACACTATTGACAGATCCCAGTAACATTTCTGTAGAAGTATAGGCAGACCCCTGTAACATTCAAGTGGCAGCAGTATAGGCAGACCCCTGTAACATGTAAGTGGCAGCAGTATAGACAGACCATTGTAACTTTCTTGTAGCAGAAGTATAGGCAGGCAGGCAGACCCCAGTAATAGTATAGGCCAACCTCAGAAACATTGGGATACGATGAGTGTAGGCGAAGGCCGGAAAAATTAGTTGGATAAGAGTGTAGGCATGGGCCCCAAAAATTAGTGTACCAAGAGTAAAAGTGTACCTCTGAAAAATTTATCAACCGAGAGGGCAACTGAAACCCATAAACATTTTTTTAAAGATACAGCTCACGTTGTTTAATTTGTAACAGAGCCTGGAGGCAGCCCTGTTGAAAAAATTGGTTCATGTAACAGTCTCAATCCTTTTGAAAAATTGTCTGTTCAGCGCGATGACATGTTGTTTCTGGAGGAGAAGTAGCAGGAGGACGACTAATGTCAGAGACAGAATGACAAAGCTAAATGCTCCGTTTTCCCGGTGAGGCCGCCCACCCACTGGCGATTTTTTTTCCTTTGCGTTTTTTCTCAAGAGCAATTAGTTTTGAATGCACTCCTGTCCACTGGCATTTTTTGTTTCAGTCCGTTGCAATTTTTAACATAGGAACTGTCAGTTGCATATGTGTCCTTATTTTTCTCTTAATGCACCCATGAATGTCAATGTAAATTAACGCAAAAAGCCGCGAAAATGCCGCGAAAAAGCCGCGAAAACGCCGCGAAAAACGAAACGCACGAAAATCGCAAACGCCAGTGGGTGGGCGCCCTGATACAGAAGAGTGCTTTTATCTGCAGTTGCAGCGAAAAGAATCTTTTGGTTCCGCTGCTCTCCGCCGGTGGAGAAGAGAAGTCTGGGGAAATCCAGGCTTTGTTCATCTTTATGAGTGTAAGCCTGTCGGCACTGGCAGTTGACAGGCGAGTACACTTGTCCGTGATGATTCCCACAGCTGCACTAAACACGCTGTCAGACAAGACGCTAGCGGCAGGGCAAACTAGCACCTCCAGGGCATACAGCGCAAGTTCGTGCCACGTATCCAGCTTTGACACCCAATAGTTGTATGGAGCTGAGGCATCATGGAGGACGGTGGTACGATCGGCTACGTACTCCCTCACCATCTTTTTACAGTGCTCCCTCCGACTCAGCCTTGACTGGGGAGTGGTGAAGCAGTCTTGTTGGGGAGCCATAAAGCTGGCAAAGGACTTGGAGAGTGTTCTCCTGCCTGCTACTTGGTCCTCGGAACTGCGACTTCTGCCACTAGCACTGTCAGATGGGAAGTTTACCATCAGTTTGTCCCCCAGGGCCCTGTGGTATTGCATGACTCTCGAACCCCTTTCTTCTTCGGGAATGAGAGTAGAAAGGTTCTCCTTATACTGGGGGTCGAGGAGGGTGTACACCCAGTAATCTGTAGTGGCCATAATGCGTCTAACGTGAGGGTCACGAGAAAGGCAGCCTAACATGAAGTCAGCCATGTGTGCCAGGGTGCCAGTATGCAAGACATGGCTGTCCTAACTAGGAAGATCACTTTCAGGATCCTCCTCCTTCTCCTCGTCCACAGGCCATACATGCTGAACAGATGGGAGGCAAGAAGCATGGGTACCCTCTGCAGTGGGCCCAGCTGTCTCTTACCCCTCCTTCTCCTGCTCCTCCCCCTCCTCCTCCTCCTTCACCCCCTCCTCCTCCTCGTCCTCCTCCTCCAAAACGCGCTGAGATATAGATATGCTCTGACTATCAAGTGACATACTCTCTTCCCCCATCCCCTCTTCCGACCGCAAAGCGTCAGTCTTTATGCTTTGCAGCAAACTTCTCAGCAGGCATAGCGGAGGAATGGTGACGCTAATGATTGCAGCATCGCCGCTCACCATCTGGGTAGACTCCTCAAAGTTTCCGAGGACCTGGCAGATATCTGCCATCCAGGCCCACTCCTCTGTAAAGAATTGAGGAGGCTGACTCCCACTATGCCGCCCATGTTGGAGTTTGTATTCCACTATTCCTCTACGCTGCTCATAGAGCCTGGCCAAAATGTGCAGCGTAGAATTCCACCGTGTGGGCACGTCGCACGGCAGCCGGTGCTCTGACAGATTAAACCGATGTTGCAGGGTCTGCAGGGTGGCAGCATCTGTGGTGGACTGGTGGAAATGTGCGCAGATGCCGTGCACCTTGCCTAGCAGGTCTGACAAGTGCGGGTAGTTTTTCAGACACCGCTGAACCACCAGATTGAGGACGTGGGCCAGGCATGGCACGTGTGTGAGGCTGCCGAGCTGCAGAGCCGCCACCAGGTTACGGCCGTTGTCACACACGACCATGCCCGGTTGGAGTCTCAGTGGCGAAAGCCAGAGGTCGGTCTGCTCTGTCAGACCCTGCAACAGCTCGGGGGGCCATGTGCCTCTTGTCACCTAGGATGAGTAGTTTCAGCAAGACTGCTGCTCACACCGACTGCTGCTCACATTTCTTAATTGAGAGGTAGAGGTTGCGTAGGAGGAGGAGGGGGAGGGTTTAGAGGAGGTGGCATAGACCGCCGCAGATACCCGAACCGAGAAAGGACCCGCAGTTCTGGGTGTGTGTAGGACGTGTGCGGTCCCAGGCTCTGACTCGGTCCCAGCCTCCACCAAATTCACTTAATGTGCCGCCATCATGTTTTTGTAAGCCTCCATTTCCACAAGTCTGTACGGCAGCATCTCCAGGCTGATCAATTTGGCAATGTGCATGTTTAAAGCTTGAGCGTGTGGGTGCGCGGCGGCGTATTTGCGCTTGCGCCCCAAGGCTTGTGCTAGCGACAGCTGGATGCTGCACTAAGAGACATTGCTGGATGAGGCCGAGGACAGCGAAGGTGAGGGTGTGGGTGCAGGCCGGGAGGCGCTCGTGCCTGTGTCCTGAGAGGGGGCTGGATCTGAGTGGCAAATTGGGGGACAGGGGAAAAGGCAGTGGTGCGACCCGGAGGCGGTGATCGGCCTTCATCCCACCTCGTGGGGTGCTTGGCCATCATATGCCTGTGCATGCTGGTGGTGGTGAGGCTGGTACTGGTGGCTCCCCGGCTGATCTTGGCGCGACACAGGTTGCACACCACTGTTCGTCAGTCGTCCGAGCTCTCGCTGAAAAACATCCACACCTTAGAGCACTTTGGCCTCTGCACGGTGGCTTGGCGTGAGGGGGTGCTTTGGACCCCCGGGAACTTTCCAAAGGTTGGGCATCGGTCACGACAAACTCCTCCGGTGGGAGAGGAACTGTTTTTTCCCAATCAAGGCAGGGGCTCGAGAACAGTTCCTGGGAGTCTGTCTGCTCATCAGAATGTGTCATTTTCATGGAGTGAGGAGGCTGGGATTAAGGAGGAGCAGCAGCGAGAGCATTCAGAGTTGCAGCAGTGGACGGCGTAGAAGACTTGGTGGTCGATACATTGCTGGATGCATTTTCTGCCATCCGCAACAGGACCTGCTCACACTGCTCAGTTTGTAATAAAGGTCTACCACGTGGACCCGAAAATTGTGATATGAAGCTGGGGACCCCAGAAACTTTCCTCTCTCCTAATCCCGCAGCAGCCGGCTGCGATTCTCCTGGACCAGGAACTCGGCCCATGCCCACACCCTCACTTGGACCTCCACGTCCTCGCCCGCGTCCACGTCCACGTCCTCTAGGCCTACCCCTACCCCTCAGCATGGTGAATTACGAATAGAGCAGACACAGAGCGGTCTGAATAATTCTGCAATTATTGGCTTGCAGTTGGAGGCTGACAGTGGTTATATAACGCACACTGCAGTCCCAAAAATATTATACGCAAGGCTGCAAAAAAGCCTAGCTGGGTAATAGTGAGGCAACTCCCAGCAGCGACGCAGTATAATGCACACGGTCACAGGTAGCCCTAAGAAGGAGCGTTTTTTCTAATTTCTTTGAAAAAGCTAACAGCCTAGAGAGTGCGTGTATGTCTTTCCCTTTATCAGGGGCTGTCGCCGCACGCTGTGCGTGAATTTGCAGGCACGCATAGAGCAGTCTGAATAATTATGCAATTATTGGCGTGCAGTTGGAGGCTCACAGCGGTTACGTAACGCACACTGCAGTCCCAAAAATATTATACGCAAGGCTGCAAAAAAGCCTAGCTGGGTAATAGTGAGGCAACTCCCACAGCGAAGGTCACAGGTAGCCCTAAGAAGGAACTTTTTGGGGGGTACTTGTTGACAGGATTCTACACTACCACTGTCCTTGCCTCACCAGTACTGCCCGTATACTTTGTATAATTGGCTGCAGACTGAGAACGCAATAGTCTGCACAGCCAAAGATGAAAAAAAAAATTGTGCAAAACTACTCCCAGCAGCCACAACAATAATGCACACAGTCAGATGTGGCCCTAAGAAGGACCGTTGGGGTTCTTGAAGACGCAAACAGTAACCTAACACTCTCCCTATAGCAGGAACAGCACTCTCCCTAATCTCTGCCAGCGTGTGTGTGAGGCGGTCACTTGATCTCACCAGCCACTCACTGCAGGGGGGTGGGATAGGGCTGGAACGTCACAGGAGGAAGTTGTAATGCCTTCCCTGCATGTCTATTGACCAGAAAATGGTGCAAAACATGCAGGGTAGGAAATGGAATTGATTTGAGTACCGTGTGGTGCTCGTCTCGAGTAACGAGCATCTCGAGTACCCTAATACTCGAGCGAGCATCAAGCTCGGACGAGTACGCTCGCTCATCTCCAGTCACCAACTTTTTTTTTTCCAAATAATTTTTATTAGGTTTTTTTTTGCCACATAAATCATACATATGCGATTAAACAATCAGTAAATAGCAATATATTGCAAGATCAATTTTATATTCACTTAAGTAATATTGATTGTCTTACATATAGTTTAAAATTAAGGAAATCTTGTATCTGTTGCATCGAAACAGTTAAACTAATAAACTAAAAATGTTGTTTTGTTAGAAAGTGCAGCCACAGCTTCCACCTGGAGTCGAATTTATGTTGGTTACTGTTATTGCTGGCGATAATTTTTTCAAGTATATAATGATCTGTAATTGTTCGATTAGTTCTTTAGAGCTAGGAGGGCTTTTCGATTTCCATTTTCTAGTAATTATTAGCTTGGTCACGAGTAAGCAATGACATACCCACTTGCTGTTCTCAAGTGGTACAAGATTACACTCTAGCAGTAGTAGGGCTAGTTTAGGTTTTTGGGGCATTCTGAGACCAATTACCTCATAAATTATTAAGAAAACCTCTTCCCAATAGAGTTTGACCAAGGGGCATTCCCAAAAAATGTGAAATATATTTCCTTCTCCTCCACACTCTCTCCAACATTGATTGCTTACTCCAGAGAAGCTCCTCGCTAGTTTGGATGGAGTATAGTACCACATTGTAAGCACTTTATAGTGGACCTGTATGTTGTTTGCATTTAAGGTGGCTTTATTTACCCATTCAAAGGAAAACAGCCATTATGGAATTGTAGTATTTTCTCCAATGTCCCTTTCCCAATTAAGTAAATGGACGTTTTTTGATCCTCCCATGTCTCCTGACAGAGTATTATACCATTTCCTCGTAGTAGTTCTCTGGCTTACATGGGGCCTGGAGAAAATTGGAATCAGTCCAGCCGGAAACATATATTTCGCCATTTGGTTTTTATCTATAAAAAATTGGATCTCATAATATGTGTAAAGGTCATTTGAAAAAAGCTCAAACTTTTCTTTGAGTGTTTGAAATGGAATTACCTTTTGACAATCTATGAGATCAGAAACAAGCTTAATGCCTTTTCTAATCCTACCGCTAACTGAGATATTAGGAATAAAAAAGGTAAGTATCTCCAGTGGAGTTTTAAAATATCTTCTTTCTGGAGATTTTATGAGTTTATATGTGTATATGTTCCAGGTCTGAAGATACATTAGCATGGGAGGAGACAAAGACTGTATGTCTAGTGATAGATGGAGGTCCGAGTTAGTAATGCTAAGAATTGAGGCCTGTAAAAGAGAAGCCAAAGATCTATTTTGGTTTATATGTCTTTCCTTGTGAGGCCATGGCAGAGTCTGGGAGTCCTCTAGCCACATGGTTGATTTGATTTATGTTTATTGCTTGATAATAAGACCATAAATTGGGTACTCCCAGTCCTCCTTGTCTACGGTTGAGGTACAGAATACTAGCTGCCCCTCTAGGCCTCCCTCCCCTCTATGTAAAGTTTAGTAGCTATTTCTGAAAGTTATCTATAGCGCTGTATGGGATTGTACATACTAATGTACGGAATAAGTATAACATTTTTGGTAATATAAGCATCTTATACCATACGGTTCTACTGAACCATGAAGGGTCTTTCCTACCCAGCAAATCTAATTCTGTTTGAATGGAAAAGAGGAGAGGTTCAAAATTTAAGGGAATTATGTCTTTTAGTGGGTGACATATTTTTATGCCTAAGTATTGTGATAGACATGATGATTAGTCAGTGTAAAATGTCTATCGATTTGTACTAAACTAGACGTATTGTGTGTTTTGTGACTTCAGCCTAATGTGGAACTCTGCTGCATAAGGAAAGAGTTAAATCCCAGTGTTATATGTTATTGCTTGTGTTCATCTTGAGTGTTTTCCCAGTCCTTCCCCATCCCCCACACAGAATCTTCTTCAACAAAGAGATACTTACTTTCAGTTTCAGTTTTTGCCACATGTTGTTAAGACAAAGGCTCCTACTTGAGAGAGGTAGGGAGAGGGGGAGGCGGGGGATTCTATATGATCCGACAAATGAGAATTCTATATGTTACTGATGTAATCTTTTGCACGCCCATTAAAGGGCAGGTGTTATGTCTTGTAATAAAAGAGGCTGTTTGGACGTTCCTGCCCACAGAGCCATTTTGGACATGAGACTGATAACTTGTGTCTGATCTGGTCGATGATGTGTGCACACTATACAATTTGGAAGCTACAAAATACCCCGAAACCTGCTGGAGAAAACCATAATCCAGCACAAATTGGCGTCTCTGGGTGAGCCGAGTAGAGATTTTGATTTCTTTCATTCTGGAAAAATACAGAGATCGCCAGATAGCACGCAGAACTCAGGGGCCCAAAAATCTGCAGAACACGGTAAGATTGCTTTATTTTAATCTACCGATGTGAGCTGATTTCTAACTGCTAATCTGCCTGTTTCTGATCCAGAGTGATAAATCAATGAAAGGCAGGTAATATACTTCTTTCTTACTCGGAAAAGACCACCGTTTTAACCTGCCTAAGGAATATTTTGTATGCTGTGGCTGCTGTGTCTGAGACGGTTAAAGACCAAGAGATAAATTCTGTGAGGGTTAATGTGTCAGAAGGGCGGACTTGGCTGTTTAAGTCTGAGGGAGCGCGCCAGAGAGACACTTACTCCTAGGTAACTAGTGTGAGGTTAGGAAAATTTATGATACACATATTTACCTGTATGATTGAGCGTGTTATGTTCTCATATGTGAAAAGGTATATACGCGGGAATTATAGCCGTGCTTTGTGTGTCGGCTGAAGGCTCCAGAAGCTCTTGGTCATTGAAAATAATCATAAGTCTTTGTGTGTAGTTAGAGGTAGAATGTGCAGTGTTTATTATTGGGGGAGGGTTACTGATAAGAGAGTGGACTGAAGTTAAGCCACTGAAAGCATTTCCCAATTAACCCGTTTGTTCCCTTTGTCTTTTGTAGTGTTAATGTGCATTGTGATTTACGAGGGATAGAATAAGCAGGCAGAATAGAATGCGGGATCAGTGCAGGATGTTTTGGAATATGCAAAACATGTAGAAACATTTTACAAAGAAAAGGATCAGGAAAAGTTGCAGAAAGAAATGTCAGGTTATGGACAGATAAGCAGAAATGAGTATGGTAAGATAGACTGTAGAAAGTTTTCAGAAGATGAGCAGGAAGCCCAGCAGAAAGAAAGGTGTTTTAGCTAGTTTTTGCTAGGAGGTGGTATAACGTAGGAAAGAGATTCAAGAGGGGAAAGCGTGTAGTGGGGGATGTGTATTGCTTATGAACAATGTAATGCCTTTGTGTTGACTACAGCCCCTCCCTGTAATGGCGGCCGCACTTGCAATGTTTAAAACCCCACATAGTGTGACTCTGCAGCAAATGTGGTGAGCCCTGCCCCCACCCTGAAATTACTCCCCCCCCCCCATGTGCTCACTTTCAGGGTGTGTGATGTTACTTCCGGCTATTCCAATCCGGGATAGGACTAAGCCCCGCCCCTTCCTCCTCCTGCAGCCATCTTGCCTCACCTGGGAAATTTGTAGCCCAGCCCCTTTCTGCCTCTGGCGGCCATTTTGCTGCACTTGGGAGGCCTATATTCCCCAATGCCACTGTATCCAGTGCTAACCTCATGATTGTCTGAAGTAAGGTCTTGCTTGACCGGACTTTGTTGCACTCCAAGATGTGGCCACTTTGGATGTGTGATAAGTTCAGGGAAACAAACCTTTGTGAAGATGCAGCTTGGGACATAGTAGATGACTAAGCTGGTTTATAGTGCATGGAAGATTGGAGTTAATGCATGGGGGACAGAGGCCAGGAATACATGACAGGGGACGCTCTCTCATGTTCCCAGGGGCTCTGTTTTCCACTGCCCGCTTCTCCAATGGATGTTCAGACAGATGATGTTACAGAAGGCTCCTACAGATGGAATAATTTCCCTATAGTCACCCAGCAAACTTTTTCACGCAACTTGATGAAGTAATTTTACTTTTTATGTGAGAAAGAGGGACTGAATTGCCCAGAGTAGGATGTTAATTCATCCGTATTCTTTAGGTTTCTTCCTTAAGTCTTTTGTATATTCTAGTGTCAGTCTACACTGAAGCTATAATTATATTCCGACAGGAGAGTGAAAGTTAAACGCTGGACGTTCCCTGAAATACTATTACACTGGGTGACGTAAAATTTTACTTGTGTTGCGCCCCCTTGTGTTAAAAAATGCTAACTGCGACCTGAAAAAAAAAAAAAAATCTAAAGGAGATTTTCGCTCAGACTTCGCTACGTACAATGTCACCTTGACCTACAAAGTGCCTGTTTTTGTGCCTCTTGGTTTCCTTTTTCAACTTGTACTAATTTGAACACAATTACTCTTTTTTCCATTGAGTATTCCGGTTCAAAAGGGGGGAGGCATAGGTGATCTGGATCATAGATGATCTAGGTGTTGTAGATCAGCTATTGGGTTAAAAAAAAATAAAAATGAAATAAGATAAAAAGGAAATAAATGATTTTGTGCTACAAGATTCCGAGCCATGTGAAATAGAACATCAGCACGATTATTTAGTACTAATACAGTAAGAAACTGCAGGTATGCAAACAGTTACCGGAACCTCTGTTGATAATGCATATGTTGAGCTTTTTGCAGATGGTACTAGGGTGAGGATTGACGACTCCACATCGGATATGCAGTGGTCACACAACAAGATGTCCTAGAAGCAGAAGCTCTGCCTCCGCATGTCTCAGCACAAGAAGCGGAATTGAAGGCCCTCACTGAGGCGAGTAGAGTGGCGAGAGGTAAGACGGCAACTCTTTACACTGACTCCTGGTATGCATTTGGCATAGCTCATGATTACGGCCCAATATGGAAGGCCAGACAGTTTTTACCTTAGCAGGACAACCAATTGAGAATGGTGCAGCGGTGCAGAGTCTCATGGAGGCCCTACTTCTACCTGACAAAGTTGAGAGTTCGCACCGATTCCTACACTGGAGAAGCGAGAGACGACACCCTCGCCAACAGCACAGCAAAAGCAGCGGCCGTCAAGCCGTGGAAGAAAGAAGAAAGATACTGACAGCATGAGTCAGTGGTAAAAACTTTAGACATTGACAAAAACGTGGACCTTGATATGCTAAAGACTTTTACAGTTTCAAGCCAGCAAGGAAGGAAAGAATAAATGGACTAATATGGGAGCAGCAGAAACAGGACCGTGTATGGTGAACAGTCAACAGCACTTGCCTACCACAGTTCCTGTATCCCATGATGGCCCAGCTGATGGACGGAAAGACCCACCTAGTAAAGCAGCAATGACGTCGACGCTTGAAAGAGGACGGGCGACTTCTGGGTTCTCTGTAGCTGCTGCATCATTTGTCCAGTTTAGTATGATCTATGCCATAGGTGAGTCAGGGCAGAAGTAAATTTGCCACAACACACTTGCCGGGACCACTCTACCCATTTCAGGGATTGCAAATTGACTACGTTCAGCTCCCACTTGTTGGGAAGTATGAATACGTGCTTGTTGTTGTTGATGTCTTTGCAGGTTGGAGGCCGACCCTGTTACCAAGGCAAACAAGTAGGTAACCGCAAAGAAGCTCATGAACGAGGTAAATTGTGAATATGGGGTACCAGAAGTGATTCAGAGTCAGACAGAGGTATAAACTTAGCAGGTGAATGTAACATGTCATGTCTGCTCTGGGTGTATCCCAGGCCTTTTATATACTCTACCACCTTTACAGTAGTGGAAAGGCGGAGAGACGTAGTGGCACGCTAAAAAGTAAGATACTTAAAAATGACGCCACTTTGGAAAGACTGCCATCCAATAGCCCTATTCAGTGTTAGATATGAACCCAGGGGGGATCATACATTATCTCCCTACGAGATTGTTTGGGCTAGCCCCCAAGGCTAGGTCGTTACTATCCTCAGTAGTTACAATTATAATCTGATGTGTTGACTAAGTATGTGATTTCCGTTGTTAAAGAACTAACCAAAGCCTATGCACAGGTGTTCTCTTCCAGACTCAGAGGCAGACACTGGGACACATATCTTGCAGCCTGGGGATTGGGTGTGCGTCAAGAAGTTCCCCAGGAAACACCCTCTTGAGCCCCGATTTGATGGCCCCTACCAGGTGCTTCTGACTACTGCCACACCTGTGAAACTAGCCGAAAGACTTACATAGATCCATGCTTCATACTGTAAGAAAGCTTCAGATCCGGGAGACCAGTCTTAGTTGTGCCAAGGACATTACTCTGGTTAGGGCTAGTGAGAGAGGAGGGTGGCAACTGGAATCCTTAGTCGGAAGAATATGAGGTTATGGTTACCTTCTGGTATAACTCGTCCAATACTCAAGTGGCCGCATATCCCTTCGACTATTGTACTGTGGTCCCGTGTCTAGGCGCAAGATCCCACCGCAGGCCAGATTTAGCTCAGTCCAGCTGGTTATATGACTTCTATACCCAGGGAATACAATATGTTTGCGCCACTGATAACATCTGGGGAGAAGACTGCTGTTATTGGGGATTAGTGGGATGGAACGCAGGAACAGACTGGTCCTATAAACCGCGAAGTGCCTTAAATAAGAAAGATAAGAGCGGGAAATCCCTAATTAGTCGTATAACCCTCCTTGAGAATAATAAGGACAGCAGGTATTGGGAGGCTGAATTTAGTATGTTGCTTGGTTTGAATGCGTTTTTTACACTAACCATGGGATATCCAAGCCCGGGGGAAGGGGGGACTTACAGTCTGGGGACATACCGGTACGGGAGGACAGATCCCTTAGGGAAGTTTAAAATAAGGGATATGGTAGATTCACCCGAATAGAAGCCTTCACTTAGTCCCGTGCCCATAATTAACCCCCTCCGCCGTAAGATAAAGACCTTGACAAACATGATGATCATAGCCGACCCTACCTTTGAGGACATCTTGACAGTAGCGACTGGCTACTCTGACCAGAATCTCTGGTTGGAGTTGATGAGGTACAATGCTAACAGGAGCAATAAGTCTAACTGTTGCGTGTGCGGTAGTGCCCGACTACACTCGTGGATGGTCCCCCTAAATCTCCCGGTAGATGCTGAAGAGTGGTTTATTAGTCTCTTCACGAACATTTCCGCTAATTACACTGTCCGTGAGAAGTGGAAGAAGAAATACTCTATAACTATTTAAGTGTTTTATACCGGAGAGAGTATTACTGACTACCCTGGAAACTACACCTGCCAGGCAAATGGGCAGGGTGGAGGGAGATTTTTGGGGAACTCACTAACGGGTATTGCTCCTCCTACGGTACGATAGGAGGGCAATGGATGCAGAATCAGGTCCAGTCCTTAGGAGACGTTTACTGGCTTTGTGGAGACATGAGGTAGAGGACCCGCCTGGACAGGGGAGTGTGCCTTAGTAAAGCCCTTATGCTCCTCCACATCCTGTCAGACAGCATTGAGGATAATGAGGTTACCCCCAATAGTTAATTTATCTCGATCCAACTCAGTCTGTGTTTTGTGGTTATCCTGTCATGTTGGTCTATCCTTGTTTTCCGCATAGGTACGGCGGTTCCTTCCAGTCTTGTCACTAGGTAGTGTAGGGTCAGTGCAGGCGGCCTGGACGTGTCCACCATCTGGGCTATCTCCAGGAGGGACATTGGTGTGGGTGAAGATTAGGGAGTCCCAGGCCGTTCTTACCTGTGCACACTACTAGTATTGTAACATTCTACAAGAGCGAGAAGAGAGACTCCTGGTGGTAGTTTTGATCTACACGTGTACATTGACGTCATAGGGTAGCCAAGGGGGGTACCTGACGAGTTTTAAAATTAGAGACCAAGTTAGAACTAGATTCGAGTCCATTTTCCTGATCATTATGGTAAATAAAACGTTGACTGAATTATTTATGTTTATTATAATTAGCAGCGGTTTATAAATTATACTAGAGACGCCTTATAGGGACTAGTCGACCAATAGGACCTACCTCGACTATGACTTTTCAAAATAGAATGGCTTTAGATATGATTTTAGCTAAAAAGGGGAGTGTCTGTAAGATGATAGGGGAGACTTGTTGTACCTACATCCCAGATGACACGTGACCCGCGGGTAAAGACGCAGTTGCCATTAAAGAAGCTGACCGCACTAACTAAAAAGAGCTAACCTTTGGACCAGTACTCGCCATGGATGAGTGGGTGGTAAAGGATCCTGGCACAGGGGATTCTATATGATCCGACAAATGAGAATCCTATATGTTACTGATGTAATCTGTTGCACGCCCATTAAAGGGCAGGTGTTATGTCTTGTAATAAAAGAGGCTGTTTGGACGTTCCTGCCCACAGAGCCATTTTGGACATGAGACTGATAACTTGTGTCTGATCTGGTCGATGATGTATGCACACTATACAATTTGGAAGCTACAAAATACCCCGAAACCTGCTGGAGAAAACCATAATCCAGCACAGTATGGTATCAAAGAAGGCCATTGAAAAGAAAACTCTTTGTGTATGTTTCTTCCCAGGTTCAGATTTAGGCCGGCTTCACACGAGCGTGACGGGCTCCGCCGCGGAATACTCCGCGGCGAAGCCCGTCTCGGCGCCCCCCAGAGACCCCATACTTACCAGCGGAAGATAGCGTGAAGACGCTTCCCCGCCCACCGCCGCCGCTTCACGTGACGCGGCCGGCCGCGTCATATGACCCGGTGGAGGTAGGCGGGAAAGCGTTTTCACGCTATCTTCCGCTGTGTTACAGCAGGAGATAGCGTGAGCGGACGGCTTCCATTGACTGCAATGGAAGCCATCAGCGCGTACACCCGCGGCAAATAGAGCATGCCGCGGGTGAGGACGGGAGATTTCACGGTGCAGAATTCCGCGGTGGAATTCCGCATCGTGAGCACTGAGCTATTAGGTTCAATAAAACCTAATAGCTGCGGGCAACGCAGCGGATTTTCGCCGCAAATTACGCGGCGTAAATCCGTTCGTGGGAAGGAGGCCTAATATTTATCCCTAATATTTGGGATATACCTATGTTAGGGTTGTAGTATGAACTTTCCCAAACATTTCTACAATCCTTGTCACTCCTCTCAGGGAACACAAGGGGTCTGTCAGAGTTAAGAGTACATCATCTGCGAAGAGTCTAATTTTATGTGATCTGTTTACTATAGGAATTCCTCTTATTTCCAGAGTTGTTCTAATCAGTTCTGCCATAGGTTCCATGATTAATATGAACAATAAATGAGATAAGGGACAACCTTGTTGGGTGCTGTTAGTTATACAGAAGGAGGTTAACACAGCACCGTCAACTAAAACTCTGGCAGAGGGGGCGGAGTATAGCCCTTTCATGACGCTGGTCTTTTTTTTTCCATTTTCGTTTTTTCATTCCCCCTTTAAACAAATCATAACTCCTTTATTTATCCATCGACATCGCTGTATGAAGGCTTGTTTTTTGTGGGATGAGTTTAGAGATGAGCGAACACCAAAATGTTCGGGTGTTCGTTATTCGTAACGAACTTCCCGTGATGCTCGAGGGTTCGTTTCGAACAACGAACCCCATTGAAGTCAATGGGCGACCGGAACATTTTTGTATTTCGCCGATGCTCGCTAAGGTTTTCATGTGTGAAAATCTGGGCAATTCAGGAAAGTGATGGGAATGACACAGTGACGGATAGGGCAGGCGAGGGGCTACATGGTGGGCTGCATCTCAAGTTCACAGGTCCCACTATTAAGCCACAATAGCGGCAAGAGTGCCCCCCCCCCCCCCCCCCCCACTGTCAGCATAAAGATCGTCCTCCTCTGGCACAGCTGTAACAGCTGTAGCAGAGAAGAACGATGTTTGCCCATTGAATTCAATGGAACCGGCAATACAGCCGACTCCACTGAATGCAATGGGCTGCCGGCGATCGCAGGATGAATGGTCGGAAAGGGGTTAAATATATAACCCCTTTCCTGCAATTCATCCAGAAATGTGTTACACTAAAAATATATACCGGCGTATAAGGCGACGGGGCGTATAAGACGACCCCCCAACTGTCACCTTATACGCCGGTAATACAGTGGAGCAAAGAATAAAAAGCATTACTTACGTTTTTAGATGATCTGCGGCGCTCCTGCAGGCTGTCACTCCCTCCTGGTCCACGGCAGACAAGCTTTCTCCACGAAAGACTTTAAATCCCTGCCTCCAGAAGCACATGTGCCTTCAGCCAATCACAGCCAATGACAATGATGTCATTGAATGGCTGTGATTGGCTGTGTTTCTGGAGGCGGGGATTTCAAGCCTTGAAATCCCCGCCTCCAGAAACACAGCCAATCACAGCCATTCAATGACATCATTGTCATTGGCTGTGATTGGCTGAAGGCACGTGTCTTTCTGGAGGCAGGGATTTAAAGTCTTTCGTGGAGAAAGGAATACTCTGCCGTGGATTAGGAGGGAGCGACAGCCTGCAGGAGCGCCGCAGATCATCTAAAAACGTAAGTAATGCTTTTTATTCTTTTCTCCACTGTATTACCGGCGTATAAGGTGACAGTTGGGGGGTCGTCTTATACGCCCGGTCGCCTTATACGCCGGTATATATTTTTAGTGTAACACATTTCTGGATGAATTGCAGGAAAGGGGTTATATATTTAACCCCTTTCCGACCATTCATCCTGCGATCGCCGGCAGCCCATTGCATTCAGTGGAGTCGGCTGTATTGCCGGTTCCATTGAATTCAATGGGCAAACATCGTTCTTCTCTGCTACAGCTGTTACAGCTGTGCCAGAGAAGAAGGATTTGTCTTCTATATGTTCTCAATGGGGTCAGCGCTGCTGCCGCTGGCCCCATTGAGCGCATATAGAATGCATCCATAGCGAGCAGCGGGAGGGGCAGACTTTCATATCAGGCGGACACCTTATCTCCCCAGCCACTCACAGCAGGGGGGTGGTATAGGGCTTAAACGTTGCAGGGGGAAGTTGTAATGCCTTCCCTGTCTTTATATTGGCCAAAAAAAAGCGCTAACGTCTCAGGGAAGAAAGTTTAATTTACCAGAACACCGCATGGTGTTCGTTACGAATAACGAACATCCCGAACACCCTAATATTCGCACGAATAGCAAGCTCGGACGAACGCGTTCGCTCATCTCTAGATGAGTTGTAGTTTTTAATGGTGCTATTTAAAGTACCGTATTATGTACTGAAAAACTTTTAAAAAATTCCAAGTGGAGTAAAATGAGAAAAAAAATGACATTCCGCTATTTTTCTTGTTCTTCTTTGTGTCTTGTTTCTACGGCACACAAACTGCAACAAAAACAATATGATAACTTTATTCTATGGGTCAGTACGATTGCTAAGATACCAAACTTGTATAGTTTTTTTTTTTTCAAAAGACATTTAATTTTTTTCAAATTATTTTCTCCGGTCACCTTGTGCACACAATAACTTTTTTATTTTTCCGTCGACGTAGTTCAGCAAGGGGTCATTTTTTGCAGGATGTCCTGTATTTTCCGTTAGTACTAATTCAGAATACATACGTCTTTTTGATCGCTTTTTATTGCGTTTTTTCTGGGAGACAGGGTGACTAAAAAGCGCATTTCTGGTGATCTTTATTTATTTTTTTGGACGACGTTTGGACGACGTTCACCATACGGGGAAAATAATGTGCTACTTTGATAGATCGGACTTTTACGGACACGGTGATACCAAACATGTATTTTTATTTAATGATTTAGATTTTTTTTATTACAGATATGGCAAAAGGGGGGTGATTTAAACATTTACTACTTTTTTTTTTTACAAATAAAAAAACTTTATTGATCTTTTTTTCCTTAACTTTTAAGTCCGCCTGGGGTACTACAATATGCAATGCTTTGATTGCTCCTGCAGTATGACATAATGCTACAGCATTACGTCGTACTGCATTCTGACAGGCAGCTTATCAAGCCACCCCACGGGAAAAGGTTGGGTATATTCGAGTCTAGTTTAGTTGTCTGCCTATTGGTTCTTCAATGTCTCCTATGAATGGGTCCGAGGTCTCATTTGTGTAATAGCCATAAACATGTAACCCTCTCTTAGGGCGAGGGCATGTTTCGTTCATTTGCATAACAGAATCTGGGGGGGGCTTGATATAGCGTGTATGCTGAGAAGGTACGGCACAAATTGTATTTATTTATTCTCCACTACACTCTCCACACCAGGGCCTTCCCGGGGGTCCACATTTGTACAAATTTGTCATGTCTACCCCTTGCCTGACTAGACAGCTCCTCCAGATTACAGATTAAGTCGACTTTTTCTCTCCACTGGTTCAGTGAGGGTGGAGATTCCTGTAGCCACAGGAGAGGTATTAGGGCCAGAGCAATGAGTCTGTTCCTCAGAGGGTGGAAGGCTTTGGAGGGTCTCCATAGAAAAATCAGATCCGCTGTAAGGTTCAGGTTCGTTGACATGCATTGTAGGATTTTTTCTACCTCTTTCCAGAATGGGACAATAAGGTGGCATTCCCACCAAATATGTAGGTATGAGCCTGTCCCCAGTTTGCAGGTCCAACATTTGTCGTGGAATGTCAGTCCATATGCGGCTAGCCATTGGGGAGTTTTGTACCACCGCACCAAGAGTTTATAGTGGCTCTCTTGCATTAATATGCAAGGGGAGAGGCCAAAAGCTGTTTTTAAAATTAATTTTACTTCTGATGGGGAGAGCGATATATCTAATTCCTTTTCCCATGAAGCCATTAATGCGGTCTTAATTACCGTAGGGGGGAAATGAATTTCCTCCGTAGATTAGATATCTTTCTTGGTACTTTCCCCCAACACCTTCTCAAAGGAGGTTTTAGGTCTGGATGATTTAAAGGTCTCTAAGAACTTTTCTAATGAGTTGGTTATATGTGCAGTCTGTAGGAAAGAAAGCTTACGGTTGGGTAGTAGGGTCTGAAGAATCTCTTCTGTTTTTTTTTTTTTTGTGGGCTTGGGATTGAATATCCTCTACTGTTCCCGTGGAAAGACTTTTCCAAAGGCTTATTGTCGCAGGGTCAGGAGGAACTCCCATCAGTCCGCAAAAGGCGTGTAATGGAGCTAACGGTGAGGGTGTTGGAGCCAAGCAGTCTCTGAGGCCATCCCAGGTCTCGCAGGGACCCCTGAGCAGAAGATTAAATTTGGTTGCTTTGTACTTTAATTTCTCCGGGTACCACAGGTCATCTAAAAAAGTAGGACCAAGCTGGATAATAGAGGGTCTTTTATAGGGTGGGTAAGCTCCATCCAGTAACTCAATTGAGTAGCTTTATAATAGTATTTTACGCATGGTAGGTTAATTCCACCCTCTGAACGTCGTTTTATCATAAGGCTGTAAGCTAAGCGCGATCTTTTTTGCCTCCAAACATAGTTAGAGAAAGCTCTGCGTAGGTTCTCAAAGAAGGTTCGGGGCAGGGAGACCGGAACCATTCGGATTTTGTAGAGAATCACTGGTAGTACATATGATTTTATGATGTTTTTCCTGCCGAACGATGATATATACAGGAATTCATAGGAAAGTAACATGTCTTCTATTTGTGGTATTATGGGTTTAAAGTTATAGGCATAGAGATCTTCAGGCTTTTTGGTTAGTTTGATACTGAGGTAGGTAATCGCTGAGTTAGACCAGGTGAAGGGGGAACAAGCTCTCAAGTTGCGGTAGCTGGATTCTGGTACCGAAATGTTTAAGATGATAGATTTAGAAAAGTTGATTCTGAAATTTGAAATTACTCCAAAGTCTTTTAATTGAGTGACCAGCTTGGGTAGGCTCTTTTCTGGTTTAGTGATGATGCGATATCGTCTGCGAATGCCGCAGTTGAGAGGGTATTTTGTCCGCAACTTAGTCCATGGATATCTGGATTTTGTCTAATGCTCTGGAGCAGGAGTTCGAGTGCTAAGAGGAAAAGGGTCGGGGACAGCGGGCATCCCTGTCGGGTCCCACTGCGAATGTCAAAGGGGGCCGACAATATTTCATTAACCTTCAGTCTGGCATAAGGTCTGGTATATAAGGAAAATATAGCTGAGATGAAGGGTGTGGGAAGGCCGAACTTGTCCAGTACCGCTTTTATGTATGCCCAACTGACTCTATCAAATGCTTTTTCAGCGTCGGTACTTGCAATGACCATTGGGATACTATCCGTTTGCGCGTATCTTGCTGCGTGTAATAGACGGTAGCAATTGTCCTGGCCTTCCCTTCCCTTCACAAAGCCTGCTTGTTCGCTATTAATTAGGGATGGGATGTAATCTTCTAACCGTTTAGATAATAGTTTGGCCCAAAATTTCACGTCAAGGTTTATCAAGGATATAGGTCTATAGCTACTGCACTCCTCGGGGTCTTTCCCCTCCTTGTGTATTAACGTAATATGTGCTTCTAATGATTGTTTCGGGAGGGGATCCCCCCGCAGTAGTGCATTGAACAGGTCTTTTAGGTGTGGGATTAGAGTTGATTTGAACGCTTTATAGTAAGCGACTGTTAGGCCATCTGGGCCAGGGCTTTTGCCTTTTGCGCAGGAATCTATTATGTCCTCTATTTCTTGTGAGGTTACCGGAGTCAGAAGGGAACAGGCTTTGTTTAGTCCTAATTTAGGGAGCTGCACGGAGGCAAGAAATGAGTCAGTTTGTGTTTTAATTAGCTGGGGGTCTGTGTTAGGATTTAGTCTCTGGAGGTTGTAGAGCAAAACATATATCTCCCTTAAAATGTGTTTCCTGTAATAAGAGGATTTTTGTGCCATACCTTCTCAGCAGGAGGGAGAGATTGTGTCACTTGAGCGGTGAATTGAGACCTCGGATATTAAAGGTGGTGATCCGGATGTCAGTCATTGCGCTTTCTTTCGATCGTGCAAATCGGTCTTCTTTTCTGGGTAGTCAGACTGTGGAGGAAAAAAGGCAGAACAGCGAGATAAGGTTATGCGGTTATCGGTTAGTCTGGTTAAGTGAGAGGCTGTCAGAGGCCTCGTTTAGGCAGATAGCACTGTGGCTGGGGGAGAGTGGGAAGGGATAGGGATGGGGGATATTCAGGGGAGACATAGTAGGAGATAGGGTTCGTTAGGTAATGGATAGGGCTAGATGCAACTCTTAAGTATAACCTCAGTGGGTCACCAGGTCAATTAACCGGGGGTTGGAGTTGTTTGATCAAGTAGAATCCAACTGAGGATGGGGGGGGGGTGGGACGGTGGTAGCAATGTCAACAAGATATTAGTTGAAATCACTGTATGAGCCTGATCAGTACAGGCGCAATCAGGACCGAGTTTAAAGTAGGAGGATCGGCAGTCCTTTTAAGTTCAATGAGGGAGAAAGGTAGTAACGTTACTACAACAGTAGTGCAGCAGTTTCTTTGAAATGGATGGTTGGACGGAGAGGTCCATTTTCTTTTTGCTTCAGGTTCCGCTTCTTGTTGTATCTTCCTTATTCTTCTTTTTTTTTTGCTTTTGGGGGATTTTGCTGTCCCTACCAACTGCCAGGATTCTGTCGTCTGCAGACGGGAGAGAGAAGGCGGTTCTGGAAGTGGCATCCAGTCTGGGAGGTCTATTGGGTTAATCCCCACATGTTGCCAGCAGTTTTTTAATTCTTCTGGTGTACGTATGTTATATCTTTTTTCCTTATAGGAGAAGCCTACGCCAAAGGGGAAGAGCCAGGCATATCTTATGTCCTTTGAACGTAAGGTGTCCAGGAGGGGGCGTGGGAGGCGGCGTTTGGCTAAGGTGGTGGGGGCTAGGTCTTGGAAAATTTGTATCGCCGTGTTGTCATACTGTAGGTTCTGGCGATTTCTAGCTGTTCCGAGTACTGCAAAGACATCCTGGAAGGAAAGCAACTTGCAGATGATATCTCTGGGAGGTTCGGAGTTAGCCGGAGGAGGGTGCAACGCTCTGTGAATGCGTTCAATTATGATTGTATCGGCTCTATCTGGGCCTAAAAGTAGAGCAAAAAGTTATTTTGCAATTTTGGGCAGGAATTCTGAGGCCTAGGATTCGGGCAAATTTTTTATACGAATGTTATTGCGCCTATTTCTGTTTTCAAAATCTTCTTGTGAGAGGAGCATTTTGTTTAAATAGGCATGGTGCTCGTTTAGTATTTGAGCCATTTCTAGCGAGTGGGAGGTGATAGTGGTAGTGGAGGTCTCAAGTTCTTCTACTCTCCTTCCCATACTTCTTACTTCCTCCTTTATCTCCATAAGCCCCGCTAATACAGGGCACATGGTCTTGGAGAGGAGATCTTTCATAAAGCTCCTTGAGATTCTGTCATTCTCCTCACCTTCTGAAGAGGAGTCCTCCTCCCGCCCACCTCCAGCTGCAGCAGCTCTGTCCTGGTTTGGCGCCATCTTGCTGGCCGCGTGTGGAGAGTGGGCTGCTCGCTCTTTTAGATACCTCTGCATGTCGGATTGGTTCTTGGCCGGGCGAGGGTTCCCGGTGTGTTCCTCGCCCTTCTCCTTTGCCGGTTTCGCCGTCCTCTGCATTAGATAGCTGCTGTTCTCGGTCTGGGTAAGTGCCGCTGCACGGGAGCTCCGCTCTCAAGCAGCCATTTCTCTCCGCGGTCAGGCTCCGCCCCCGACTCGACACCATTTTTGCCACCAAATTCAGTGCCCTCCTAGTACAGTCTGCAGCTTGTCTGCCTCTAACAAATCCCACCTGGTCGCTATGCACAATATTAGGTAAAATTTGTGGAAAAAAAATTTTAGATCAACATTTAGTAGTGAAATCGGTCTGAAGTTTGTAGTGGAATCTGTTGTTTTACCTGGTTTGGGAATGGCAACAATGATTGCTTGTAACATCTCACTTGGGAACTCGCCTGTAGATATGGCCTGGTTAAATGTCGTAGCAAGGTGTGGGGATAATATAGTTGAAAATAATTTATATTTGTTGGAAAATCCATCTGGGCTAGGTGATTTGAAGTTTTTTAGGGTTTTAATGGTTTTATGGACTTCTTCTGAGGAAAAGGGCTTGTTTAGTTCTTGTGTTTGACTATTTTAGGGAGCTTCATTTTCTTTAAAAAATGTGTTTATTTTGTCCATGTTCGGTTGGGCTATAAATGTGTCATCTTTCAAGTTGTAAAGTTTGGTATAGAATTTTGCAAAGTCTTCTGCTATGTCTTGCGGGTGGGATAATTTCATTTCATGATCTTCTGCTTTTACCACAAAAGGGATCTTGATTCTGAGTTGTATTTTCTTTGCTATATTAGCCATCAACTTTGAGGGTTTATCAAATGAGGAATATTAATTTGCCCGCATGAAATCTGTATTTTTATTCTGCTCTGCTAACAATATTGACCTCAACTCCCTTCTCAAGGACATTAGTGTTTTTTGTCTATCCACTGTCGGGAAGGTTTGTAACTCTCTCTCTTGGTTTTGTATTTGAATCAGAAGGTTGTTAGTTTGTGCCCGTTTGTGTTTCTTGTGTTGGGCGCTCATTTTTATTAAAATTCCTCTTATGAAGTCCTTGTGAGCATTCCAAAGTGAAAAGACGCTCGCGTCTGAATTTGCATTTAATTTGAAATATTCCTTCAAGTAATTATTGATTATAGCAGTGTTACAGGCAGATTTAAGAAGTATCATGTTGTTTCGCTATATTATAGCAATTCCCTGACCCTCTCCTAGATTTAGGGTTAGCATTATCTGGGCATGATCCGACCAGGGGGTCAATCCTATTCCAAAGGTGTTGATTTTAGAGAGTGTCCATCTATCGACCAAAAACCAGTCAATTCGTGAGAATGAATTATAACATGATGAAAAAAATGTATATTCCCTAGAGGAGGAATTGAGGCATCTAAAAGAATCGTATAACATTTCTTTATGCAACCATGGGAGTAGTACGGGAACTGCTCTATGTTTAGTTGTCGTGTCTATTGTCTTATTTGAGATTAAGTTTAAGTCCCCACATATGATCAAATCTCCGCTCTGCACTCTTTTAATTTTTCTGATAACTTTGTTTAGAAAGGAAATCTGGCCATTATTAGGGGCGTAGATATTTACCAAGGTAATGTTTTTCTCATTGAGTGTGCCAACCAGGATGAGGTATCTCCCTTTTGTGTCTGCAATTTGCTTTGTTAATACGAAATTTATATTCACTCTAAAAGCTAATAAAACTCCTGCGTGTCTCTTCTCTAATGCGCTTGCTATGTATATCTGGGGGTATTGTTTGTTAGAGAATAGAGATGAGCGAGCACCAAAATGCTCGGGTGCTCGTTGCTCGAGTCGAACTTTCCACGATGCTCGAGAGTTTGTTTTGAGTAACGAACCCCATTGAAGTCAATGGGCGACTCGAGCATTTTTGTGTATGACCCATGCTGCCCAACCCCCCCCCACACGACCCTGCGTCCGCAGCGCACACAAAAGTGTCCCTGCGCAGCCTTCAGCTGCCCTCATGCCACATGCTGGCTGCATAGCCACACTACCCACATGTCTATTTTTAAGTGTGTCTGCCATGAGGAGGAACCGGAGGCACACACTGCAGAAAGTTGGCAGGGCCAGGCAGCGACCCTCTTTAAAAGGGGTGGGGCGATAGCCCACAATGCTGTAGAGAATCGATGAGAAATTGACGTTTGATCTTCATTCCAATCCTGTGCCACCTCCGTCAGGAGCTGCAAACGTGGGCATGAGTTACATAGCAATGGGGAATCCAATCGACACTGCAAGGGGAAAGCCATCTGCACTCTTCCCCCTACCCAAGGCAGTCAGTGTCTTTGTGCCAGACTGGTCAAACATTGCGATGGGAACAAAGTGTGCACCAACAGTATAGGTGGGTCCAATGCAACCCAAGACATGAACAATAAATAAATCAGAGCGGCCAAACATGGCAGACTTGCACCGCGCGGACGACATAGGCCTTGGCCCACAGCCTCAGCAATCGTAGGCAGGAAGCAGACTTTCACTGCACCCAGGACATAGGCCTCTGCACAAACCCTCAGCAATCGCGGGCCTACTGCGGACTTCAATGCTAGCGTAGCTGTGAACGTCTCATTAGCGTTCCATTGCTCCTCTAGTTTGTCCCAATGCAGTGCCCCGGATAGCTGAGCTAGCGTGAGATAAAGTACAGGTTGGCTTCGGCCCACACTCCATGCCCTAGTCAGTCTGGCCTTTTTTCATAATCACAGGCAGGTACAACTCCGTTCTGGGAAGTCTGTGTGGACCCACAGCATGGGTGGGTCCCAGGAAGCCACCAACGAAACATAAATAAATCCTTTTGCAGTGCCCCGGATAGCTGAGCTAACGTGACATAAAGTACAGGTGGGCTTCGGCCCACACTGCATGCCCGAGTCAGACTTGTTTTTTTTAATTAATAGTCACAGGCAGGTACAACTCCCCTATGGGAAGTCTGTGTGGAGTGGACCCACAGCATGGGTGGCTTCCTGGAACCCACCGATGGTACATAAATATATTCCATTGCAGTACCCCGGATAGCTGAGCTAACGTCAGATAAAATACAGGTGGGTTTCGGCCCACACTGCATGCCCCAGTCAGACTGGGTTTTTTAATTAATAGTTACAGGCAGGTACAACTCCCCTATGGCAAGTCTGTTTAGAGTGGACCCACAGCATGGGTGGGTCCCAGGAAGCCACCGACATTACATAAATAAATCCCATTGCAGTGCCTCCCTTATAGCTGAGGTAACACAAGAAGAAATGCAGGTTGGCTTCGGCCCACACTGCATGCTGCAGTCAGTCTGGGTAATTTACATTGTCACAGGTCAGTACAACTCCGCTATGGGAAGTCTGTGTGCACCCACAGCAGAGGTGGGTCCCAGGAAGCCACCGACGGTACATAAAAAAATCCCATTGCAGTGCCGCCTTTAAAGCTGAGGTAACGTGAGAAGAAATGCAGGTTGGCTTTGGCCCACACTGCATGCTCCAGTCAGTATGTGTAATTTACATTGTCACAGGTACGTAGAACTCTGCTATGGGAAGTCTGTATGCTTTTGCAGAGTAAGGGGTATTGGATTTTTGGCTTTTTCTGTGAATTATTCATAACACTGCAGTCCCCCGAATAGCTAAGGTAACGTGAGATAAAATGCAGGTAGGCTTCGGCCCACACTGCATGCCCTAGTCTGTCTGGGTAATTTTTTTGGGGGCCATGTACGTTGAACACCGCGATGGGAACACTTAGTGCACCCATAGTATGCACAGACCCCTGTAATACTCCTGTAGCAAAGGTATAAGCTGAACTCACCAACAGTTATGTTGCAGAAGTCTAGGGAGACCCTATTAACACTTCTGTAGTAACAGTATAGACGGACCCCAGTAACATTTTAGTAGCAGCAGTATAGACAGGCCCCAGTAACATTTCTGTAGCAGCAGTATGGGCTGAGCCCAGTATTAGTTACATTTCAGTAGTAGCAGTATAGACAGGTCCCAGTAACATGTCTGTAGCAGCAGTATAGGCAGAGCAGCACATTAACATTTCCGTTGTAGCAGTATAGGGAAAGCACAGTATTTGTACCATTTCAGTAGTAGCAGTATAGACAGACCCCATTAACATTTCCGTAGCAGCAGTATAGGGAGAGCCCAGTATTAGTAACATTTCAGTAGCAGCAGAAGAGGCAGGCCCCAGTAACATTTCCGTAGCAGCAGTAAGGGCAGAGCCCAGTATTAGTTACATTTCAGTAGTAGCAGTATAGACAGGCCCCAGTAACATTTCTGTAGCAGCAGTATAGGCAGAGCCCAGTATTAGTAACATTCCAGGAGTAACAGTATACACAAACCAAGGTAACATTTCAGGAACAGAAGTATCGGCAGACCGAAGTTACATTTCTGTTGAAGAAGTGTAGGCCAACCCCAGACACACTGGTATACTATGAGTGCAGGCGAAGCCCATAAAAATTACTTGGATTACATTGTAGGCGAGGGCCCAAAAAATTGGTGTACCAACAGTACAAATGTACCCCAGAAAAATTGCCCATGCCCAACCCAGAGGGCAGGTGAAACCCTTTAATCGCTTAGTTTACTGTGGCTTAATTTGTAAAAAGGCCTGGAGGCAGCCCAGTTAAAATAAAAATTGGTTCAGGTGGAAGTTTCAATGCTTTAATGAGAATTGAAACGTATAAATATTGTTTACAAAAGTTATATGAGCCTTTTGGGTCACCGAAAAATTGCCCGTTCGGGGTGATTACATGAGGTTTCAGGAGGAGAAGCAGGAGGAGGAGGACGAATATCATACACAGATTGACAAAGGTAAAGGTCCCCATTTTTTACGGTGATAGAGAACAATGCTTGCATCCACGGTTGCAGCGAAAATAATCTTTAGGTACCGCTGCTGTCCGCTGGTGAAGAAAAGAAGTCTGGAGAAATCCAGGCTTTGTTCATCTTTATGAGTGTAAGCCTGTCGGCACTGTCAGTTGACAGGCGGGTACGCTTATCCGTGATGATTCTCCCAGCTGCACTAAACACCCTCTCTGACAAGACGCTAGCGGCAGGGCAAGCAAGCAACTCCAGGGCGTACAGCGCAAGTTCGTGCCACGTGTCAAGCTTTGACACCCTGTAGTTGTACGGAGCACAGGCGTCACGGAGGACAGTGGTACGATCGGCTATGTACTCCCTCACCATCCTTTTACAGTACTCAGCCTTGACTGGGGAGGGGTGACACAGTCTTGTTGTGGAGCCATAAAGCTGTCAAAGGCCTTGGAGAGTGTTCCCCTGCCTGCGCTGAACATGCTGCCTGATCTCCGCGCCTTCCCTGCTACTTGGCCCTCGGAACTGCGCCTTCTGCCGCTAGCGCTGTCGGATGGGAAGTTTACCATCAGTTTGTCCACCAGGCCCCTGTGGTATTGCATCACTCTCGAGCCCCTTTCCTCTTCGGGAATGAGAGTGGAAAGGTTCTCCTTATACCGTGGGTCGAGCAGTGTGTACACCCAGTAATCCGTAGTGGCCAGAATGCATCTAACGCGAGGGTCACGAGAAAGGCATCCTAACATGAAGTCAGCCATGTGTGCCAGGGTACCTGTACGCAACACATGGCTGTCCTCAATAGGAAGATCACTGTCAGGATCCTCCTCCTCCACAGCCCATATACGCTGAATGGATGAGAGTCAAGCAGCATGGGTACCCTCTGCAGTGTGCCCAGCTGTCTCTTCCCCCTCCTCCTCATCAGGCTCCTCCCCCTCCTCCTCCACGCGCTGAGATATAGACATGAGGGTGCTCTGACTATCCAGCGACATACTGTCTTCCCCCGCCTCCATTTCCGACCGCAAAGCGTCAACCTTTATGCTTTGCAGGGAACTTCTCAACAGGCATAGCAGAGGAATGGTGACGCTAATGATTGTAGCATCGCCGCTCACCATCTGGGTAGACTCCTCAAAGTTTCCAAGGACCTGGCAGATATCTGCCATCCAGGCCCACTCCTCTGTAAAGAATTGAGGAGGCTGACTACCACTACGCCGTGCATGTTGGAGTTGGTATTCCACTATAGCTCTACGCTGCTCATACAGCCTGGCGAACATGTGGAGCGTAGAGTTCCACTGTGTGGGCACGTTGCAAAGCAGTCGGTGCACTGTCAGATTAAACCAATGTTGTAGGGTCTGCAGGGTGGCAGCGTCCGTGTTGGACTTGCGGAAATGTGCGCTGACCCGGCGCACCTTGCCGAGGAGGTCTGACAAGTGTGGGTAGCCTTTCAGAAACCGCTGAACCACCAAATTAAAGACGTGGGCCAGGCATGGCATGTGCATGAGGCTGCCGAGCTGCAGGGCCGTTGTCACACACGACCATGCCCGGTTGGAGGCTCAGCGGCGAAAGCCAGCGGTCGGTCTGCTCTGTCAGACCATGCAACAGTTTGTGGGCCGTGTGCCTCTTCTCTCATAAGCTGAGTAGTTTCAGCATGGCCTGCTGACGCTTGCCCACCGCTGTGCTGCCGCGCTGCGCGACACGGACTGCTGGCGGCGTGCTGCTGCTGTCAAGTCTTGATTGCGAGGCAGAGGTTGCGTAGGAGGAGGAGGAGGAAGGTTTAGTAGAGGTGGCATACACCACCGCAGATACCAGCACCGATCTGGGGCCCGCAATTCTGGGGGTGGGTAGGACGTGAGCGGTCCCAGGCTCTGACTCGGTCCCAGCCTCCACTAAATTCACCCAATGTGCCATCAAGGAGATATAGTGGCCCTGCCCGCCTGCGCTTGTCCACGTGTCCGTTGCTAAGTGGACCTTGCTAGTAACCGCGTTGGTGAGGGCGCGTACAATGTGGTAGGAGACGTGGTCGTGCAGGGCTGGGACGGCACACCGTGAAAAAACGTGGCGACTGGGGACCGAGTAGCGCGAGGCAGCCGTCGCCATCATGTTTTTGAAAGCCTCAGTTTCCACAAGCCTGTACAGGAGCATCTCCAGGCTGATCAATTTGGCTATGTGGACATTTAAAGCTAGAGTGTGCGGGTGCGTGGCGGCGTATTTGCGCTTTCTCTCCAACGATTCTCTTAGCGACGGCTGAACGCTGCGCTGAGAGACATTGCTGGATGGGGCCTAGGACAGCGGAGGTGAGGGTGTGGGTCCAGGCCAGGAGACGCTCGTGCCTGTGTCGTGAGAGGTGGGTTGGATCTCAGTGGCAGGTTGGGGCCCAGGGGGAGAGGCAGTGGTGCAACCTGGAGGCGGTAAACGGCCTTCGTCCCACCTTGTGCTTGGCCATCATATGCCTGCGCATGCTGGTGGTGGTGAGGCTGGTGGTGGTGGCTCCCCGGCTGATCTTGGCGCGACAAAGGTTGTACACCACAGTTCATCGATCGTCTGCGGTCTCAGTGAAAAACTGCCACACCTTTGAGCACCTTGGCCTCTGCACTGTGGCTTGGCGCGAGGGGGTGCTTTGGGAAACAGCTGGTGGATTGTTCGCTCTGGCCCTGCCTCTAGCCCTGGCCACTGCCACTTTCAACCTGTCCTGCGGCTGCAATTGCCTCCCCCTCTGAAGACCTGTCCTCAGTTGATTTATCACACCAGGTGGGGTCAGTCACCTCATCGTCTAGCGTCTCTTCCTCCGAATCCTCTGTGCGCTCCTCCCTCGGACTTACTGTCCTTACTACTGCCTCACTGATAGACAACTGTGTCTCATCGTCATCATCCTCCTCACCCACTGAAAGCTCTCGAGACAGTTGCCGGAAGTCCCCAGCCTCATCCCCCGGACCCCATGAACTTTCTAAAGGTTGGGCATCAGTCACGACAAACTCCTCAGGTGGGAGACGAACCATTGTTGGCCAATCTGGGCAGGGGCCCGAGAACTGTTCCTGGGAGTCTGCCTGCTCCTCAGAATGTGTCATTTTCATGGAGTGAGGAGGCTGGGAGGAAGGAGGAGCAGCAGCGAGAGGATTCAGAGTTGCAGCAGTGGACGGCATAGAAGACTGGGTGGTCGATAGATTGCTGGATGCACTTTCTGCCATCCACGACAGTACCTGCTCACACTGCTCGTTTTTTTTAAAAAGTTCTACGACGTGGACCCAAAAATTGTGATATGAAGCTGGGGACCCCAGAAACTTTCCTCTCTCCTAATCCCGCAGCAGCCGGCTGCGATTCACCTGGACCAGGAACTGGGCCTATACCCACACCCTCACGTGGAACGCGATATTAATAGTCCACCTGACAGCGTCCGCCTTATACAGTAGGTGCTCTTATTTGACGTGTCCCATTTAATTAGGATATATTGTTTAACAATTTTCAGCGAGGTTGGATGTGATCTCTTTTATATTAGAGTAGATTAAGACCATTAGTGACCTTTGTTCTCTGGAGTGGCGCTTCTTTTTGATTGTTATCAACTGGTAATCCCCATTTTGTCATGAGCTTTTTTCCTTCCTCAGGGGAGGTTATTATATGCGGGATACCGTCTCTGTGAATCAAAAGCTTTGTAGGGAACCCACATTTATATAGGATTTTAGCTGCACTCAGGGTTAGCGTTATGGGCATAAAGGCTCTTCTTGCCTGCATGATGGCAGGGGAGAGGTCTGCAAAGAGATGGATGCTGGAGTATGCTGCAGGCAATGGGTTCGCTTTACGTGAAGCGTGCATCAAGGCCTCTTTCACATGGAAAAAATGAATTCTCGCAATGATGTCTCTTGGAACTTCTTGTTGAGGAGTATTTGGAAGCAGAGTAGAGAAGTTTTGACAGGTAATCTTTCAATTCTCTCTGGTTGATGCTTTCAGGAACTCCCCTCAGTTTTATGTGATTGCATCCACACCTATCCGCCATCTTGTTTTTCATAACTGCCACTTCCCCTGTCAATAAATAGTGTGCATCTATCAGAGAATTGTGTGATGTAGTTAGCGCTTTCATTTTGTTCTCCATGTGGTCTGTGTGATCTCCCAGTTCCTGTATGGAAGTGTTAAATGCTGCAGAAATTATAGATATTTCACTTTGTAATCATCCCCTCAGGGCAAGGATCATATTCTTAATAAATTCTTCAGAAGCAGTCCGCTTAGAAGTGGGGGCAAGTGAAGCACATGAAAAGGAATTAGACAGCCTGCATTTAGTGCATCTCCTAGGCCTGACAATTTGGGGAGGGGATCCCCTTAGTTTAAAAGCCTTTTTTGAGTCACACCTCCCCCGATGATCTTTTTACAACATTGATCTGTAGGCTGAGTATAAACGCAGATCTTCTAGATTGAAACTCAACTTAAAATTTCGACCATATTTCTCTAGGGAGTGTTTCCTGAGCGGAGCTATGGCCACCATGCTTCATATCATGGATTTAACTACTCATACATACCAAACATGATGTGTGATAGATGATTAGCTTCACAGAAATGTGATTCTGCAGGTTCTGGAATTCACAACATGGAAATAAATTCAGAGGATCGACGGTACACTTGCAATTCGGAAAATATGACCACTGTTGGGCTGGGACCTTCAGATAACCCATAATCCCTATTATCAATTTCTCCTCTGATTAATACAGTATCTAGGCTGTGTGCCACAATCTTTCGGTTGTGTATATCAGACACAGGATGGGACACATTTAGTTGTGAGATACAACTATTGGCGTTCCTTTGTAACTTGGTAACTTTAATAAAATCACAACAAACTTTTTCATTTCTGATTCCAGAAAGAGCAAGTAACATTAAAGCCCCTCTCTAATACAGGTTCGAACAGCAGTGAAATATATATTGATGAACTCAGCTTGGCAGAAAATACATTAAACCATCCGTCTATTCCAATTCAGCTTTTACCAGACCAAAAAGGTGGCAGATTGACACACAAAGATGGGTGACAATCTACCAGTATAATTTCATCAGGTCAATTAGTTTGGACGGCTTCACACTGGTAAGAAAACTGTGCGATTTTCACACGATGCAAGAGTGAGTGAAAACACATGGTTATGAAACCAATAATTTTCAATGGTTTCATTCACATTTGCAATGATTTCCCTCCTGTAATGCTGCATGAAAAAAAAAATTGCAGTATTTGCTATCATTTCGGGATATTACTCATCGTTTCCAATGGGGCTGGTACTGCAATGGGAGAACATTGTGATCTCCTGCCATAACTTTAACAGCAGCGCCAGGGATTCCTTCAGCCCCCAGTGATGCAAGGCTGTTTCAACGTGAAAACGCGTCGCACCCAGGGGTATTCAAAAGGATTGTGTGGGCGATATAGGGCCATGAATCAGTATGAAGCTGGCTTAGCACCTTTAAAAATGCATATGGGAGACCACCTTGCAGTTAATTTTGTTTTTGTTTTTTTCTGACCAAACCTGTGGAAGTTCAGTATTCTGAAAATATACAGTATATATTTGGCAAAGTTGAGTAGTATGTGCTGAATCTGAACATGTTGTCTGTCTTAGTAAGATCTCTAGGAGTAACAGTAGTAATGCCATCATTGTATATTGTACTTGTACTTGAATTTTCTGCTTGTGGATCATGAATTTTTTCACACATTTAATTCTTTCATTATGAGCAGCAGTAGCGCTCTCACTGTTATTTTCCTTGTAGGGTTTGACTACACGTTCTCCAACTTCTGAAATCTTAAAACTTTTATTCAAAATGAAAATATTGTGTTATCTTGTCTATTTACTTTTAATAGAACTACGTTAAAGTACAAAACAAACAACAAATATATTTATGCCTGTGAGATCATTATGCATTGTTAGGCAATTAGGCCAGGTACAGTACAATTCACATAACCATTGACCAATGAATGTGTATAGTTGGTAGTCTAGCCTTCCTGACTTAGTCTACTCTTCCATCTACCATTAGTCTTCAATTCTTTCTAAACCTTAAGATTGAGATACACATTTCTTTCTTTCAATTCATTTGCTAGCAAGTTCAGGCTGTGCTCTCTGGACTGTCTGTGTGTCACCTTCTTTAATCTCTGGCTCTTAAATTGGCATCAAATGTTCCACCTTCCTTTCTATAAAGCTCTCCCTGCAACTTTCTCCCCTTCTTTCTACAATGCACCCTGTCAGACTGTTTTATCCATGAATGGGTTGAAGGAGTAGAAGGATTATGGATTTTCCAGTGGACATGGAGTTCTGGAGCCCTGTTTGTCCCTAAATTATTGATGACAGCTGTGGAAGTCCTCTGGCATCTAATGTATGGCTCTAATAAATGTCCACTCTTGATCTACTTCTGCACCTGCACCAACCTGCACCTTCATCAATGAATAGCTAAGCGCTGACTGTAATTGGCTGATCACTCAGCCAATCAGCACAGGCCTTTCAGGTGGCAGGGATTTTTAAATGCTGCCTGCTGAAAGTACTGGACAGCAGTGCAGGGGAGCCAGATGGAGGACGCGTCTGAGTGGTGGAGAGGAGAGTAAAGTTTTTGTTTGTTTTTTTTAACCAGCTAGGGATAGTTTTCAGGGAAGGGCTTATATTTCAAGCCCTTCCCCGAAAATCATACTGCGGGGGTTGCCACCAAACTACTGCTTTCAATGGGGCTTGCAGCAGCGCCAACCCCATTGAAAGCAATGGGATAGCATGCTGGACTTTTGCCACAGCTTTCACAGGACTTCTGCCCATTGAAAACACTGGCGGTATCACAGCGTTTTTCTTGCGCTACAAGGTGAGTGTTTTTGTGGGATTTAATTAAAAAGAAAATTTATGCTAATATGATAAAAAGAATAAAAATAAACGTTTTTTAACATTTATTTTTACATTTTTCTTTTTTGTACATTATTATTATCTTTTTTTAACACCATTTGTGTCCCTCTTGGGGACTTGCAACATAGCACCAATGATCGCTATGATAAGGCATTGCAGGACTTTTCTCCTGCAATGCCTTATCACTTGTTATGGCAATCATAGGCAGTGGTAATACAGGACGCCTGTTGCAGCACGAGGCCGCCTATCAGTGATAGCCGGCTGTGCGGCCGTATAGCGCAAGATCTCTTCTGATCTTGCGCTGTCCACATGATCCAAGGGTAATACCCCGCAGCCATGACATACCCTTGCGTCCTGTGGAGGGAAGGGGTTAATAGAGGGTTCTTCTTCGCCAACAGGATATTCAAAATTTGTATTCAACCCATTTGCACATTTTATATTATATTCAATCTTTTTCCACAAATTCAAATGTACTTTACCTATCTACTGTTTCCAATTCCTATCCTTCTATGACCCACTCTATCAATTACTGTAGCTGTGCTGATAGAGGGGTCCTCTACCTCAAAATGTGTATTAATTGTTGGTAATGGAGTTTACCGATAAAGGAGAAGTTGGATTTTACTTACTCTGTCTTGTATTCTGAAAGGCTGTGACACAATACCAGTGCTATTGCTTTTATATCCTGGAATTTATTTAATATGTTTTTATTAAACATTTTTCAAATTAAACAGGATCTCCGTTCACATACAGGGTTTGCAGTAATAATCATGCATTTATATTAGGCTGTCTGTCAGATTGCATAGTACAAAAGTATTAGGATATACTTCCATCAGTAAGTCCATTATGGCTTTTAAAATTACTTTCCTCTGAGTTTCTGCCCCAGCATGTGCGGAGAACGGGGGTGGGGGGAGAGGGAATGGAGGGTAGAAGGGAGGGGGTGGGTGTAAGGTTAGGAGCCTTGTCTTGTCGAAAGTCTGTTTTATTTCGACAAGGTTTTATCGAGCATCTTTCCATTGAGCAGAGTTTCTGCTTACATCCAGGACATGCACTAAGGGATACATTTTTATACGGAGCTGTACACATTATTGCATCATAGGGCTGCATATTATATCTTTTGTCAAGACAGCTCACCAGATTTCTATTTTTCTCCTTTTCCCTTAGCGTACTCGGGGAGGGGTGGGGGATCGAGGAATCAAGGTAGTGGGGGGTTGTAGGGAGGGGGGGGGAACATATGTAGGGGTTACATTACTTAACCCACTACAGTAACATCCTTGAAAATAAACAATTTTGACACCTGATACATTATGAAATCGGTTTCTTACATCTCTCCTCATATCCTGGAATTTAAAAATTTGATTAGTGAGTCCTGGACTTCCAACTATCATACCCTTGTGGCCAAAATTAAGGATAAGTTATTCATTAAAGTATTGGACAGTATTGGTAACTTCTCATATAAAAGTTTGGGATCCTCTTGACATTACAATTTACTGCTATGGCTTGACTAACTCCCCTCTTTGAGCTACTACAATGTTCTCTATGTGTATACTATGTCTATGCTCTCTCCGGTTTCTGCATGTTTCCTTTAGAAAAAGGAATTCATTACATTCTGAAAAACCTTGGACATTTTACTCCTCAGTTTGGCTGTTCTGTAGATCAAGTAGGAGGAATGTAAAACTGGGAGAAATTCCAAGACAATATAAAGCCAATCAAGTTCCACACCGTATAAAAAGTAAAAAAGGATAGAAAGAAAACGGCTAAAGAAGTTTATAGTGTTATATATGAAAGTGAAGAATACAAATTTCATCACTGAGTAATATGTCTCCAAATTGATGGATAAATTACTGCTCATCTTCATCTTTCTTGTGTGATGATACAACGAGGTGAAGAGGACAGCTGAGGAGATGCAATAGAAAATCAGTGGAATGGAGGCTCCAATAGTATAGCTGTATACACTATTATTAATGTAATCCATACATTGGTCAGGTATGGTTGTATTGTAGGTTCCACTTCTCATCCAATCAGTGATAGCTGTGAAAATAGGCATCAAACTATTTAAAGCAGAGAGAATTACTGAGGCTACAATGAAATAAGCAGTCCTGTGTGCTATCATCCCCCTCAGATACAGGAACAGTCTGGTTTGGAGGTTGGAGATCTTCAGACAGAAGACAATGGAGAGCAGAGATGTTAACCAGAAATTGGCGTAAAAAAAGAAAACATAAACTACACCTATAGCCAAAGGGGCATTTGAATTCAAATTGCTCAGTAGCCTAATCACAAATAAAAATACAGTAATAACACACTGAGCACAGATCCTTGCAATCCCAAGAGAAGTTATAATGTGGTCAACAGGAGTCACTGGTCTTCCTTTCCACCAGTCTGTTACATTGACTCCTATAATAAATGAATGTATCACCAGTCCAACTATGAAAGCAATCAGTGCCGGAGCCAGGAGACCCAGATTCTGCATGTCAGTGTTACGCTCTGTAGAATCAGCCATCTTTCTTCTGTATTGTAAGGATACTGATAGCACAGAGATTTTACTGAAGGTTTAATGAAAACCTGTTGGTCATTTATTCAAATGTTCTGCACACACCTGCTAAATATATGTAAAGCAGATCACATAACATAGCAAGATCATTTTACTGCTGCAACAACACAGAAAGAAATCAAAATGATATATTCTCCTGTTGAGTCACCTTGTAAATAAACGTCATGACATTAACTATCCTGTACTGATCCTGAGTTTCATTTTGTGTTCTACTTCAGAGCGGCACTCACTGTTCTGCTGCATGATTCATGGTGTATTTACATGACTTTACTTATCCAACCGGTATTATACTCCAGAGTGATACTCCCTATTCTGCTGGTGTAGTTGCGGTGTACGTACATTACATTACTTATTCTGTGTTTATATTGAGTTATCAAAAGCCAGTTCTGCTCATTATCAAAGAGGCATATGCTTAAAAGGGCTACCCAGCCTTAAAAATAATGAATATCCTCTCTTCAGTATAGGCCTTCAATATCTAATTGGTAACTTCCTCTACTCAAGACTCCCACTAATTAGCTCATTGAAAGAGCAGTGGTACTCATTTAAGTGCTGCAACCTGTTCAGAGTTTCTATTTGACCCTGAACTTCTCAGCACTTAGGCCTCCTTCCCACGAGCGTGACGGGCTCCGCCGCGTAATATTACGCTGTGAAGCCCGTCACGGCGCCCCCCAGAGCCCCTATACTTACCTGCGGGAGATAGCGTGAAATCGCTTCCCCGCCCACCGCCGCCGCGTCACCACCCGTCACCGCCCACCGCCGCCGCGTCACCAGCCGTGTCACGTGACGCGGCCGGCCGCGTCATATGGCGTCATATGACGCGCGGCGGTGGGCGGGAAAGCGTTTTTTCACGCTATCTCCCGCTGGTTACAGCGGGAGATAGCGTGAACGGACGGCTTCCATTGACTGCAATGGAAGCCGTCAGTGCGTACAGCCCGTCCTCACCCGCAGAAAATAGAGCATGCTGCGGGTGAGGACGGGAGAAATCGCGGTGCGTAATTCCGCGGTGGAATTACGCATCGTGAGCATTGTGCTATTAGGTTCAATAGAACCTAATAGCTGCGGGCAACGCAGCGGATTTTCGCCGCGAATTACGCGGCGGAAATCCGTTCGTGGGAAGGAGGCCTTAGAGTTCCATATTATTTTTAGTCACTCGGATTTCATAAAAAAGGCATCGCGCTCCAAGAGTCCAAAGTGGCACTAAGGCTCGATAAATAAATATTTTATTGCTGCACGTTTCGGCACTACAAATTCGTGCCTTTGTCCAGCATACATTAAAAATGCATATAGGTACATATATCTAAAGAAACCTACATAGAGGCGTCCGTCAAGTGCCCAAACCGGTACATTGTGACGTAGTTGATGAGGGAGGACAGACAACTCCCACCTACAACATGAAACATCACGAGTAGAGATGAGCGAGCACCAAAATGCTCGGGTGCTCGTTACACGGGACGAAATTATCGCGATGCTCGAGGGTTCGTTTCGAGTAACGAACCCCATTGAAGTCAATGGGCGACCCGAGCATTTTTGTATTTCGCCGATGCTCGCTAAGGTTTTCATGTGTGAAAATCTGGGCAATTCAAGAAAGTGATGGGAACGACACAGCAACGGATAGGGCAGGCGAGGGGCTACATGTTGGGCTGCATCTCAAGTTCACAGGTCCCACTATTAAGCCACAATACCGGCAAGAGTGGGCCCCCCCCCCAACAACTTTTACTTCTGAAAAGCCCTCATTAGCAATAGATACCTTAGCTAAGCACCACACTACCTCCAACAAAGCACAATCACTGCTTGCATGACACTCCGCTGCCACTTCTCCTGGGTTACATGCTGCGCAACCCCCCCTGCACGACCCAGTGTCCACAGCGCACACAAAAGTGTCCCTGCGCAGCCTTCAGCTGCCCTCATGCCACACCACCCTCATGTCTATTTATAAGTGCGTCTGCCATGACGAGGAACCTGAGGCACACACTGCAGAGGGTTGGCACGGCTAGGCAGCGACCCTCTTTAAAAGGGGCGGGGTGATAGCCCACAATGCTGTACAGAAGCAATGAGAAATATAATCCTGTGCCACCGCCATCAGGAGCTGCACACGTGGGCATAGCAATGGGGAACCTATGTGCCACACACTATTCATTCTGTCAAGGTGTCTGCATGCCCCAGTCAGACCGCGGTTTTTAATTCATAGACACAGGCAGGTACAACTCCCTATTGTGAAGTCCCTGTGGACCGACAGCATGGGTGGCTCCCTGGAACCCACCGGCGGTACATAAAAATATCCCATTGCATTGCCCAACACAGCTGAGGTAGTAATGTCGTGCTTAATGCAGGTGGGCTTCGGCCCACACTGCATGCCCCAGTCAGACTGAGGTTCTTTAGAAGTGGAAACAGATGCATTTAGAATTCCCTGTGGACCTACAGCATGGGTGGGTGCCAGGAAGCCACCGGCGGTACATAAAAATATCCCATTGCATTGCCCAACACAGCTGAGGTAGTAATGTTGTGCTTTAATGCAGGTGGGCTTCGGCCCACACTGCATGCCCCAGTCAGACTGGGGTTCTTTAGAAGTGGAAACAGATGCATTTACAAGTCCCTGTGGACCCACAGCATGGGTGGGTGCCAGGAACCCACCGGCGGTGCATAAAAATATCCCATTGCATTGCCCAACACAGCTGAGGTAGTAATGTTGTGCTTAATGCAGGTGGGCTTCGGCCCACACTGCATGCCCCAGTCAGACTGGGGTTCTTTAGAAGTGGAAACAGATGCATTTACAAGTCCCTGTGGACGCACAGCATGGGTGGCTCCCTGGAACCCACCGGCGGTGCATAAAAATATCCCATTGCATTGCCCAACACAGCTGAGGTAGTAATGTTGTGCTTAATGCAGGTGGGCTTCGGCCCATACTGCATGCCCCAGTCAGACTGGGGTTCTTTAGAAGTGGAAACAGATGCATTTACAAGTCCCTGTGGACCCACAGCATGGGTGGCTCCCTGGAACCCACCGGCGGTACATAAAATATCCCATTGCATTGCCCAACACAGCTGAGGTAGTAATGTCGTGCTTAATGCAGGTGGGCTTCGGCCCACACTGCATGCCCCAGTCAGACTGGGGTTCTTTAGAAGTGGAAACAGATGCATTTATAATTCTCTGTGGACCCACAGCATGGGTGGGTGCCAGGAAGCCACCGGCGGTACATAAAAATATCCCATTGCATTGCCCAACACAGCGGATGTAACGTCAGCTGTTATGCAGGTGGGCTAAAAATTAATTTGATTACACTGTAGGCGAGGGCCCACAAAAATTTCTGTATCAACAGTACTAATGTGCATCAGAAAAATTGGCCATGGCCAACCAAGAGGGCACGTGAAACCCATTAATCGCTTTGGTTAATGTGGCTTAAGTGGTAACTAGGCCTGGAGGCAGCCAAGTTAAAATAAAAATTGGTTGAGGTGAAAGTTTCAACGCTTTAATGAGCATTGAAACGT
This sequence comes from Eleutherodactylus coqui, assembly GCA_035609135.1. Taxonomy (NCBI): domain Eukaryota; kingdom Metazoa; phylum Chordata; class Amphibia; order Anura; family Eleutherodactylidae; genus Eleutherodactylus; species Eleutherodactylus coqui. Next base: position 25,374,656 of record CM069405.1, on the reverse strand, counting down.
ATAAAAATTGTTTAGAAAAATTATATGACTGAGCCTTGTGGGCCTAAGAAAAATTGCCCGTTCGGCGTCATTACGTGAGGTTTCAGGAGGAGGAGCAGGAGGAGGAGGAATATTATACACAGATTGATGAAGCGAAAAGGTCCCCGTTTTTGATGGGGATACAGAACGATGCTTCCATCCGCGGGTGCAGCCTACGTATTGCTTAGGTATCGCTGCTGTCCGCTGGTGGAGAAGAGAAGTCTGGGGAAATCCAGGCTTTGTTCATCTTGATGAGTGTTAGCCTGTCGGCACTGTCGGTTGACAGGCGGGTATGCTTATCTGTGATGATTCCCCCAGCCACACTAAACACCCTCTCTGACAAGACGCTAGCCGCAGGACAAGCAAGCACCTCCAGGGCATACAGCGCGAGTTCAGGCCACGTGTCCAGCTTCGACACCCAGTAGTTGTAGGGGGCAGAGGCGTCACGGAGGACGGTCGTGCGATCGGCTACGTACTCCCTCACCATCCTTTTACAGTGCTCGCGCCGACTCAGCCGTGACTGGGGAGCGGTGACACAGTCTTGCTGGGGAGCCATAAAGCAGTCAAGGGCCTTAAAGAGTGTTGCCCTGCCTATGCTGTACATGCTGCCTGATCTCCGCGCCTCCCCTGCTACCTGGCCCTCGGAACTGCGCCTTCGGCCACTAGAGCTGTCGGATGAGAATTTTACCATCAGTTTGTCCGCCAGGGTCCTGTGGTATAGCAACACTCTCGAACCCCTTTCCTCTTCGGGTATGAGAGTGGAAAGGTTCTCCTTATACCGTGGGTCGAGCAGTGTGTACACCCAGTAATCCATAGTGGCCAGAATGCGTGTAACACGAGGGTCACGAGAAAGGCATCCCAACATGAAGTCAGCCATGTGTGCCAGGGTACCTGTACGCAACACATGGCTGTCCTCACTAGGAAGATCACTTTCAGGATCCTCCTCCTCCTCCTCCTCCTCAGGCCATACACGCTGAAAGGATGACAGCCCAGCAGCATTTGTACCCTCACCAGTGGGCCAACCTGTCTCTTCCCCCCTCCTCCTCATCTTCCTCCTCCTCCTCCTCCTCACCGCGCTGAGATATAGACATGAGGGTGCTCTGACTATCCAGCGACATACTGTCTTCCCCCGCCTCCATTTCCGACCGCAAAGCGTCAACCTTTATGCTTTGCAGGGAACTTCTCAACAGGCATAGCAGAGGAATGGTGACGCTAATGATTGCAGCATCGCCGCTCACCATCTGGGTAGACTCCTCAAAGTTTCCAAGGACCTGGCAGATGTCTGCCAACCAGGCCCACTCCTCTGTAAAGAATTGAGGAGGCTGACTACCACTACGCCGCCCATGTTGGAGTTGGTATTCCACTATAGCTCTACGCTGCTCATAGAGCCTGGCCAACATGTGGAGCGTAGAGTTCCACCGTGTGGGCACGTCGTACAGCAGTCAGTGCACTGGCAGATTAAACCGATGTTGCAGGGTGCGCAGGGTGGCAGCGTCCGTGTGGGACTTGCGGAAATGTGCACAGAGCCAGCGCACCTTTCCGAGCAGGTCTGACAAGCGTGGGTAGCTTTTCAGAAAGCGCTGAACCACCAAATTAAAGACGTGGGCCAGGCATGGCATGTGCGTGAGGCTGCCGAGCTGCAGAGCCGCCACCAGGTTACGGCTGTTGTCACACACGACCATGCCCGGTTGGAGGCTCAGCGGCGCAAGCCAGCGGTCGGTCTGCTCTGTCAGACCCTGCAGCAGTTCGTGGGCCGTGTGCCTCTTCTCTCATAAGCTGAGTAGTTTCAGCACGGCCTGCTGACGCTTGCCCACCTCTGTGCTGCCACGCCGCGCGACACCGACTGCTGGCGACGTGCTGCTGCTGACACATCTTGATTGCGAGACAGAGGTTGCGTTGGAGGAGGAGGAGGAGGGTGCTTTAGTGGAGGAAACATAAACCGCCGCAGATACCACCACCGAGCTGTGGCCCGCAATTCTGGGGGTAGGTAGGAGGTGAGCGGTCCCAGGCTCTGACTCTGTCCCAGCCTCCACTAAATTCACCCAATGTGCCGTCAGGGAGATATAGTTGCCCTGCCCGCCTGTGCTTGTCCACGTGTCCGTTGTTAAGTGGACCTTTGCAGTAACCGCGTTGGTGAGGGCGCGTACAATGTTGCGGGAGACGTGGTTGTGCAGGGCTGGGACGGCACATCGGGAAAAGTAGTGGCGACTGGGAACTGAGTAGCGCGGGGCCGCCACCGCCATCATACTTTTGAAGGACTCCGTTTCCACAACCCTATACGGCAGCATCTCCAGGCTGATAAATTTGGCTACGTGCACGTTTAACGCTTGAGCGTGCGGGTGTGTGGCGGCGTACTTGCGCTTGCGCTCAAACACTTGCGCTAGCGACGGCTGGACGCTGCGCTGAGAGACATTGGTGGATGGGGCCGAGGACAGCGGAGGTGAGGGTGTGGGTGCAGGCCATGAGACGGTAGTGCCTGTGTCCTCAGAGCGGGCTTGGATCTCAGTGGCAGGTTGGGGCACAGGGGGAGAGGCAGCGGTGCAAACCGGAGGCGGTGAACGGCCTTCGTCCCACCTTGTGGGGTGCTTGGCCATCATATGCCTGCGCATGCTGGTGGTGGTGAGGCTGGTGGTGGTGGCTCCCCGGCTGATCTTGGCGCGACAAAGGTTGCACACCACTGTTCATCGGTCGTCTGCACTCTCAGTGAAAAACTGCCAGACCTTTGAGCACCTCGGCCTTTGCAGGGTGGCATGGCGCGAGGGGGCGCTTTGGGAAGCAGTTGGTGGATTATTCGTTCTGGCCCTGCCTCTACCCCTGGCCACCACACTGCCTCTTGCAACCTGCCCTGCTGCTGCCCTTGCCTCCCCCTCTGAAGACCTGTCCTCAGTAGGCGTAGCAAACCAGGTGTGGTCAGTCACCTCATTGTCCTGCTGCTCTTCCTCAGAATCCTTGGTGTGCTCCTCCCTCGGACTTAATGCCCTTACTACTACCTCACTGATAGACAACTGTGTCTCATCGTCATCGGCCTCCTCACTCACTGAAAGGTCTTGAGACAGTTGCCGGAAGTCCCCAGCCTCATCCCCCTGACCCCGGGAACTTTCCAAAGGTTGGGCATCAGTCACGATAAACTCCTCTGGTGGGAGAGGAACCACTGCTGCCCAATCTGAGCAGGGGCCCGAGAACAGTTCCTGGGAGTCTACCCGCTCCTCAGAATGTCTCATTTTCATGGAGTGAGGAGGCTGGGAGGAAGGAGGAGTAGCAGCCAGAGGATTCTAAGTTGCAGCAGTGGACGGCGCAGAACTCTGGGTGGACGATAGGTTGCTGGAAGCACTTTCTGCCATCCACGACAGGACCTGCTCACACTGCTCATTTTCTAATAAAGGTCTACCGCGTGGACCCATTAAATGTGCTATGAATGTGGGGATGCCAGAAACGTGCCTCTCTCCTAATCCCGCAGCAGTCGGCTGCGATACACCTGGATCAGGAGCTCGGCCTGTGCCCACACCCGGACTAGGGCCTCTGCGTCCTCGGCCGCGCCCACGTCCTCTAGGCCTACCCCTACCCCTCAGCATGCTGTATTACCAGGAATGCAGAAACACAACGCTGTAATTAAATGTGCCGCTTATTGGCCTGTGGTTGGAGGCTCACTTCGTTTACGGAACCCCAGGAAATAATTTGGCGCAAGCCTGCTGTAACACTTAGCTAGCTGCATATTTATTTGGAGAACTACTACCCCCAGCAGACACGGACCCATAACACTGAGCAGAGTGGCAGGCAGGCCAAATAGATTTTTTTCAAATATTTTTTTCAAAAGGACCACTGCGTATATTCAATCTATAATATGTCTTCTGGCCCTGCCTACACAATTCTGTCCCTGATGTGTGTGTCACGGAACTGCAGTGTTGCACTGTTATTAACTGCAACAGACCGGTGATTTCAGAGCCAGGAAATAATTTGGCGCAAGCCTGCTGTAACACTTAGCTGGCTGCATATTTATTTGGAGAACTACTACCCCCAGCAGACACGGACCCAGAACACTGAGCAGAGTGACAGGCAGGCCAAATAGATTTTTTTCAAATATTTTTTTCAAAAGGACCACTGCGTATATTCTATCTATAATATATGTCTTCTGGCCCTGCCTACACAATTCTGTCCCTGATGTGTGTGTCACGGAACTGCAGTGTTGCACTGTTATTAACTGCAACAGACCGGTGATTTCAGAGCCAGGAAATAATTTGGCGCAAGCCTGCTGTAACACTTAGCTGGCTGCGTATTTATTTGGAGAACTACTACCCCCAGCAGACACGGACCCAGAACACTGAGCAGAGTGACAGGCAGGCCAAATAGATTTTTTTCAAATATTTTTTTCAAAAGGACCACACTGCGTATATTCAATCAATAATATATGTCTTCTGGCCCTGCCTACACAATTCTATCCCTGGAGTATTACTGCAGGGTGCAATGCTCTGCACGGCCGATATACCAAAAAAAAAAAAAAGTGCAACACTGCTAAAAGCAGCCTCCACAGTACTGCACACGGTTAGATGTGGCCCTAAGAAGGACCGTTGGGGTTCTTGAAGCCTACACTAACCCCTAACACTCTCCCTATAGCAGCTCCAACATGATACCACTGTCCCTCAGCTATCTCACAACGCATCTGAGGCGAGCCGCGGGAGGGGCCGATTTTTATACTCGGGTGACACCTGATCTCCCCAGCCACTCACTGCAGGGGGGTGGTATAGGGCTTGAACGTCGCAGGGGGAAGTTGTAATGCCTTCCCTGTCTTTCAATTGGCCAGAAAAGCGCGCTAATGTCTCAGAGATGAAAGTGAAAGTAACCCGAACATCGCGTGGTACTCGTTACGAGTAACGAGCATCTGGAACACGCTAATACTCGAACGAGTATCAAGCTCGGACGAGTACGTTCGCTCATCTCTACTAATTTCTAGTGTATCACCTTTGTTGCATAACCGAAATAATGAGTACAGAGGTTTTTGAAAGAGTTGTAGACTCTTCTATTAAAACCAAAATCTTTTTAAATCCCCAACTAAAATTTATGAAAGTCACTTTTTAAAATCACTCATTGTAAATTTTATCTCCAAGGATTTACTCACTGAAACCTGAAAAAAAAACTAAAAAAAATCATGTTGAGTTGTTTTTTTTGTAAAACTAATGTTTTTAGTTTAGTTAAGTGTGAAATTTTAACCTGACATTTGGTATCTCATTTTTCACTCTAAAAATTCTATTAAAGATGAGCGAGAACCAAAATGCTCGGGTGCTCGTTGCTCGAGTCGAACTTTTCGTAATGCTTGAGAGCTCGTTTCGAGTAACGAACCCAATTGAAGTCAATGGGCGACTCAAGCATTTTTGTATGGGACCGATGCTCCGCATAGGTCATGACTTGTCAAACACCAGAAAACATCAGAAAGTCATGGAAACACCAAAGAAACGAATAGAAAAGGGCAGGGGCGGCATGCATGGCTGCATCTGAGGGTCCCAGGTCCCACTATTAAGCAAAAATGAGGGCAAGAGTCTGGCGTCACCCTCCTAACAATTTACTTCGGACAAACCCTCATTAGCAAGGCACACACGCTGGCACATCTGAGCTAAGCACCACACTACCTGCAACCAAGGACACTCACTGCCTGCGGGTGACACCGCTGCCTTTTCTTCTGGGTTACATGGTGGCATTGCAACCACCCCCCCCCACACACACACACACACACACACGACCCTCCGTCCACAGTGCACACAAAAGTTTCCCTGCGCAGCGTTCAGCTGCCCTCATGCCACACGCTCGCTTCATAGCCACACTACCCTCATGTCTATTTATAAATGCGTACTGGATGAGGAGCAACCAGAGGCACACACTACAGAAGGTTGGCAGGGCTAGGCAGTGACCCTCTTTGAAAGTGGGGGCGATAGCCCACAATGCTGTTGAGAATTGATGATGAATTGACATACGATCATCATTCCAATCCCGTGCCACCTCTTTCACAAAATTGTCAGGAGCCGCAAACGTGGGAATAAAGGGGACTCAGGTGCCAGCACTTCTACCCATCTCCACAATGCAGCAATACTCTGTGTGGGAAGCACGAGAGCGGGCCCAGGGTCAGGCTCGGTCCCAGCCTCCACCATGTGTGACCCAAGGTGCCGTGAGTTACATAGCAATGGGAAATCCATGTGTCCCCACACAATTCATTCTGTGTAGGTGTCAGATAGCTCAACACTGCAATGGGAAGTCTTTGAGCTCCATGGGTTTTCCCATGCTGTTGGTGCACAAAGTTGGTATTATACAAAAGGAAATCAGAGCGCTCAAACATGGCAGAGTTTCACCCACCAAGGACCTCGGCCCACATTTCTATCCTAGTCAGTCAGTGTATTTGTGCCAGACAGGTACAACACCGCAATGGGAAGTCTTTGTGCACTCACAGCATAGGCAAGCCCAAGGAACTCAAGCATGGTATTACACATGAGGAAATCAGAGCGCCCAAACAAGGCACTTTCATCCTGCCAAGGACCTCAACCTCGGCTCACACCCTCAGTAATCATGGGCATAAAGCAGACTCGGATGCTAGTGCAGCTGTGAACGTCTCATTAATGCAGTAATGCTCCTTTTCTTTGGCCCAAACCAGTGTCTCAGATAACTGTGGTAACACGAGAGAAAATACATATTGCCCAGCGCTGATCCTCAGACCCCAAGGAGGAGGAGGAGGTGGCATAACAAGGCTAAGAAACCATGATCGCGGTAGGACCCGCAATAGTCTGTGTGGGAAGTATGTGAGCAGGCCCTGGGTCAGGCTCCGTCTAAGCCTCCACCTTGTGTGACCCAATGTGCCGCGAGTTACATAGCCATGAAAAATCCATGTGTCCACACACTATTCTTTCTATGTAGGTGTCAGATAGCTCAACACCACAAGGGAAAGTCTTTGAGTTCCTTGGGCTCGTCTATGCCGTTGATGCACAAAGATGGTGTTACACAGGAAGAAATCAGAGTGCCCAAACATGGCAGAGTATCACCCCGCCAAAGACCTCGGCCTCGGCCCACATTTCTGCCCTAGTCAGTCAGTGTATTTGTGCCAGATAGGTAAAACACCGCGATAGGTAGTCTTTGTGCACCCACAGTATAAGCAGACCTCTGTAACATTTCTGTAGCAAAAGTATAGGCAGACCCCAGTAACATTTCAGTAGCAAAAGTATAGGCGAACACCTGAAACATTGCTGTACCAAGAGTATAGGCAGACCCCAGTAAAATTTTGGTAGCAAAAGTATAGGCAAAACCCTGAAATATTGGTGTACTAAGAGTATAGGCAAACCCCAGTAACATTTCTGTAGCAAAAGTATAGGCGAACCCCTGAAACATTGGTGTACCAAGAGTATAGGCAGACCCCAGTAACATTTCTGTAGCAGAAGTATAGGCGGACTCCAGTAGCATTTCTGTGGCAAAAGTATAGGCAGACACCAGTAACATGTTTAGAAAAAGTATAGGTTAACCCTTGAAACATTGGTGTACCAAGAGTATAGGTGGACCCCTGTAAGATTTCTGTAGCAAAAGTATAGGCGGACCCCAGTAACATTTCCGTAGCAAAAGTATTGGCGAACCCCTGAAACATTGGTGTACCCACAGTATAGGCAGACCCCAGTAACATTTTTAGTAGCAAAAGTATAGGCAAACCCCAGTAACATGTCTGTAGCAAAAGTATAGGCGAACCCCAGAAACATTGGTGTACCAAGAGTATAGGCGGACCCCAGTAACATTTCTGTAGCAAAAGGATAGGCAGACTCCAGTAACACTTCTGTAGTCTAGGCAAACCCCTGAAACATTGGTGTACCAAGAGTGTAGGCGAAGGCCAGAAAAATTAGTTAGATAACAGTATAGGCGAGGGCCAGAAAAATTGGTGTACCAAGAGTACAAGTGCATCCCTGAAAAATTGCTCAACCGCGAGGGCAGGTGAAACCCATAATCATTTTTTAGAGATACAGCTCGCTGTTGTTTAATTTGTAACAGAGCCTGGAGGCAGCCCTGTGAAAAAAATTGTTTTCTGTTAAAGTATCAATACTCTTGAAACTTTTAAAAATTGTAAAAAAAATTATGAACAGAGCCTTTTGGGCCGCAGAAAAATTGGCAGTTCAGCGTAATGACATGCTGTTTTAGGAAGAAGAGTAATAATATCTGAGAGTGATTGACAAAGCTAATTCCCCCTTTTTTTGTGATGATAGAGAATGCTTTTTTCTCCTGTTGCAGCAAAAAGAATCTTTGGTTCCACTGCTTTCCACCGTTGGAGAAAAGAAGTTTGGGGAAATCCAGCCTTTGTTCCTCTTTATGAGTGTAAGCATGTTGGCACCGGCAGTTAAGAGGTGGGTACGCTTATCCGTGATGATTCCCCCAGCTGCACTAAACACCCTCTCTGACAAGACGCTAGTGGCAGGGCAGGCCAGAACCTCCAGGGCATACAGTGCAAGGTCCTGCCACATGTCCAACTTTGAGACCCAATAGTTGTATGAAGCAGAGGCATCGAGGCATCACGGAGGACGGTGGTACAATCGGCTACGCACTCCCTCACCATCTTTTTGCAGTGCTCCCTCCGACTCATCCTTGACTGGGTAGTGGTGACACAGTGTTGCTGGGGAGCCATAAAGCTGGCAAAGGCCTTGGAGAGTGTTTCTGTGCCTGCGCTGGACATGCTGCCTGATCCCCTTGCCTCCCCTGCTACTTGGCTCTCGGAACAGGGTCTTCTGCCACTAGCGCTGTCAGATGGGAACTTTGGCATCACTTTTTCCACTAGGGACCTGTGGTATTGCATCCCTCTCGTACCCCTTTCCTCTTCGGAAATGAGAGTGGAAAGGTTTTCCTTATACCGTGGGTCGAGAATGGTGAAAACTCAGTAATCCGTGTTGGCCAAAATACGTCTAACGCGAGGGTCACGGAAAAGGAAGCCTAACATGAAGTCAGCCATGTGTGCCAGGGTCCCAGTATGCAACACATCACTAACCTCACTAGGAAGATGACTTTCAGGATCCTCCTCCTCTACAGCCCATACGCGCTGAGCAGATGAGATGCAAGCAGCATGGGTACCCTCTGCAGTGTTCCCAGCTGTCTCTTTCCCCTCCGCCTCCTCATCCTCCAAAACGCGCTGAGATATAGACATAAGAGTGGTCTGGCTATCAAGCGATATACTGTCATCCTTCATCTCCTGTTCCAAAGCGTCGACCTTTATGCTTTGCAGCGAATTTCTCAGAAAGGAAAGCAGCGGGATGGTAACGCTAATGATTGCCGCATCGCCGCTCACCATCTGGGTAGACTCTTCAAAGTTTCCGAGGATCTGGCAGATATCTGCCATCCATGCCCACTCCTCAGTAAAGAATTGGGGAGGCTGACTACCACTCCACCGCCCATGTTGCAGCTGGTATTCCACTATTGCTCTACGCTGCTTCTACAGCCTGGCCAACATGTGCAGCATAGAATTCCACCGTGTGGGCACGTCACACAGCAGTCGGTCCTCTGGCAGCTGAAACCGCCGTTGCAGGGTCCTCAGGGTGGCAGTGTCTGTGGTGGACTTGCGAAAATGTGCGCAGACGCGGTGCACCTTGCCGAGCAGGTCAGACAAGTGGGGGTAGTTTTTCAGGAATCGCTGAACCACCAGATTGAAGACGTAGGCCTCGCGCGCGCTACCGACTGCTGGTGACGTGCTCACATTTCTTAATTGAGAGGCAGACGTGGCGGAGGAGGAGGAGGGGGAGCATTTGGAGGAGGTGGCATAAGATGCAGCAGATACCAGCATCGAGGTATGACCCGCTATTGTGGGTATGGGTAGGACGTGAGCGGTCCCAGGCTCTGATTTGGTCCCAGCCTCCACCAAGTTCACCCAATGTGCCATCATGGAGATATAGTGGCTCTGCCTGCCAGTACTTGTCCACGTGTCCTTGTTTAAATGGACCTTCCCAGTAACCGTGTTGGTGAGGGGGGCACGACCTATGTTGCGAGAGACGTGCTGGTGTAGGGCTGGGACGGCACACCAGGAAAAATAGTGGTAACTGGGGACCGAGTAGCGCGGGACCGCCACCGCAATCATGTTTTTGAAAGCCTCCATTTCCACAAGCCTGTACGGCAGCATCTCCAGGCTGATTAATTTGGCAATGTGCACGTTTAAAGCTTTTGCGTGCGGGTGGGTGGTGGCGTATTTGCGCTTCCACTCTAACGCTTGTGTTAGCGACAGCTGAACTCTGCACTGAGAGACATTGCTGGATGGAGTGGAGGACGGTGGAGGTGAGGGTGTGGGTGCAGGCCGGGAGGCGCTCGTGCCTGTGTCCTGGGAGGGGATTGGATCTGTGTGGCTGGCTGGGGCACAGGGGAAGAGGCAGTGGCGTGACGTGGAGGCAGTGAATGTCCTTCTTCCTATCTAGTGGGGTGCTTGGCCATCATATGACTGCACATGCTGGTGGTGGTGAGGCTGGTAGTGGTGGCTCACCGGCTGATCTTGGTGCGACACAGGTTACACACCACTGTTCATCGGTCGTCCGCGCTCTCACTAAAAAACATTCACACCTTTGAACACCTAGCCCTCTGCACAGAAGCTTGCCGCGAGGGGGTGCTTTCGGAAATAGTCGGGGGGTTCTTCGCTCTGGCCCTGCCTCTACCCCTGGCCACTCCACTGCCTCTTCCAACCTGTCCTGCTGCTGCATTTCCTCCCCCTCTGAAGCCCTGTCCTCAGTAGGCTTAGCAAACCAGGTGAGGTCAGTCACCTAATCGTCCAGCTGCTCTTCCTCCGAATCTTCTGTGCGCTCCTCCTTCGAACTTACTGCCCTTACTACTACCTCACTGACAGACAACTGTGTCTCATCATCCTCATCCACAAAAAGCTTTTGAAACAGTTGCCGAAAGTCCCCAGCCTCATCACCCGGACTCCGGGAACTTTCCAAAGGTTACGACAACCTCCTCAGATAAGAGAGGAACCATTTTTTCCCACTCATGGCAGGGATCCAAGAACAGTTCCTGGGAGTCTGCCTGTCACTTTCATGGAGTGAGGAGGCTGGGAGGAAGGAGGAGCAGCAGCCAGAGGATTCAGAGTTGCAGTCCCTAGGCCGGGAGTTTTGGACTGCGTAGAAGACTGGGTGGTAGATACATTACTGGACGCATTTACTGCCATCAACACCTGGACCTGCTCACACTGCTCTGTTTGTAATAAAGGTCTACCACGCGGACCCATATATTGTGATATGAAGCTGGGGAGCCCAGAAACTTGCCTCTTTCCTAATCCCGCATCAACCGGCTGTGATTCATCACGCCCAGGAACTCGGCCTGCGCCCACACCCTCACATGGATGCCCACGTCCTCGGCCCTAACCCCTACTTCTCATCATGGCGGATTAAGAATAGAGCAGGGCCCAAATAAATTACCCCACTGTACAGCACTGACAACTGTGGCTTAATTCACCGCACACAGAGACTTGTAGATAGCGGACGCTCTATGTTGTGACTTGAAAAAATTAACCCGCTGTCTTGCGCTGATACCTAGGGGTAATTTACCGCTCGCAGAGACTTGTAGATAACAGAGGCTGTGTGGAGTGGGAGAAGACTCTAAAGCCAGTGGATAGTGCTGGTAACTGCGGCTATCTCAACCCCACCAAGGAAAGGGTATTGTGAGATGCTCTGCACATCGTCAGAGCTGAAATACTTTGCAGTGGCCCAGGAAATATTACAGTACTGTTTAGCAGTGAGACCTCTGTCTAATGCACTGCAGACGCAGAATGGTATGACTGAAGTCGTTTGCAGTAGTCTAGGAATATTAGAGAGCAATTTCACGGTGAGAGCTGGTTGTACGGCACTGTAGACTGAGAACGCAATTACTGAAAGGCTGGGAACAGGCCTAGATGCGTAATACAAAAATTGATGCACTATTACCCCCAGCCAGCTACAACTATAATGCACACGGTCAGATGAAGTCCTAAGAAGGAGCATTGGGGTTCTTGCACGGTGGATCAGCAGTCCTGTATAGTGTATATAACTTTCCTTATAGAAGTGGCTGTGCCGTTACACTGTGTCTAATGCACTGCAGACACAGGACAGTATAACTGAAGTTGTTCGCAGTAGGCTAGGAAATATTACAGAGCAATTTCACGGTGAGACCTGGTTGTACGGCACTGTATGAGGGTTAAAATTCTAAGTGCAACACCAATCGGCCCCACCCCACTTTCCCCGTTGCCGGCCGTAAGAAGAGACACCACACACAGGAGTCTGGTCTAGCTCCTCACACGGGAGAAAAAACTGCGCCCTTTATTACAGATTACATGAGATCTTATACCCTCTGCCCTCTCACCACTAAGGGGTGATGGGCTTATAACCATATATGGGCAGTCCGGATTTGTGGACTGAGACAGTGAAAATCATATAACAGTCATGTACATTTGAACATCTTGATATCTTGTTCCAGCGCTTCTGGGAAATCGGCCAAGTACATGCGTCCTTGCGTCTGGTTCGGTATCTTCTCTGAACTTCTAGAACATCTTCTTGCAAAACCTTGGCATATCTGATTTAAGACGACATTTAAGTTTTTTTCATTTGGAATTGAATAAAACTTGCATATAGGTATAAAAGCATAAAAAACACATATGGCAATATATATATATACCCTCACAAACCCCCCTAAAAAACTTAATATGGAGATCAAGCATCAGACCTTGCACTTTTCCTCGGTCGTCTCTCCCTTGCGTCAGGGTTTCTCCACTGCCCTTAAGTCCCTACTCCTAAAAGGGAGGGATCCCTACCTCACCTCAGAAGGAGGCCATGGATTCCCTGGGCTTATTTCCGGGCCTCCATACCCTCTATCTGTACAAGTTAACACCCCACAGGGTGTGCCCTCGCCGGAACCTAAGGTCTTCTGCACTTTCCCTAGGCAAATGGGAAGTCCACTGACAGTCCATCTTATGAGACTGAGGCAGACACAGTACTAGTCTATCTCTCCATTCTTCTGGTAACGTACGTGGTTGGCATTATCGGAACTGGCTCTTCATCTTTTTCAAACAAGGGAAACGTTGGTGTCACATTATCCAGTCCCTTACTCATATTCTTTTTGATCAAAGGGATAATACACATACAGAAAATTACATACCCCACCTCTTTCTGCTAAAATCATATCCACGGCCACTCTATTTTGGAACGCCATGGATGCAGTGGGCCCTAATTGGTCAGCTAACCCTTGCAAAGCATCTCTGGTGTAGTTTACAAACCTCTGCTGATTGTAATAGATATAATTCATCTAATCTACATTATTATTAACAGTGACAAAAGCAAATAAGGACTCAAAACCTGCTTTGACATGATCTCTAGAATTAAATTCATCTGGCACCCCCCTTGGCACTCCTATTGTATCTATGTATACATGTGGATCAAAGTTACCACCTGGAGTGTCAATGTCTCTCTTAGCACGATGCGGTGTTGGATTCTCACCCTCAGTGTAGGCTTCATATTGCACATTTGATTGTATTAATTTGTTCTGAAACAGGGGGCTAGTGTACAGTAGTCAAAGGTGTGTGTTACAGGAATTGTACCACATTATAGCATGTAAAGGATATGCAGGATCATTAGTTTTTTCAGTGCGAAGTGTGGATCCAAGTGGGCTTTCCTTCGAGCTTGACTGCAGTTGGGGTGGTGAACAACATCTGGTAAGGACCTTTAAACAGGGTTTGTCTCACTTTTTCACATAGACCCTGTCACCTGGTTTCAGATTGTGACACTCATCTGTAGGACCTGAGAGAAAAGCAGAGACTGCAGAATGCATTACTAACAATTCCTTGGAGAAACCTATGGCAAAATTAACAAGAAAATCATTCCCCAAACTCTGCTACTGTGGCATGTATCCTCCTGGAAAAAAGAAAAACTAATAGAAAGACACTCAATTCAAAATTTACCCATTTTCTCTATTGTCTTTTGTATCTACTTTCCCCTACTCTGCGGATGGTAGGGTGTGTGAAAAGCCTGGAATATACCCAAAACAGACATAATGTGTTGCATTATTTCACCTGTGACATTTGTACCTTTGTTTGACTCAATCACTTCCGGTGCCCTGTATCTGCGGATTACCTCATTCATGAGCTTCTGTGCGGTTACCTGCTTATTTACTTTGGTAACAGGGTAGGTCTCCAACCTGAAAAACATTAACAACAACAAGCACATATTCATGCTTCCCAACAAGTAGGAGCTGAGTGTAGCCAATTTGCAATCCCTGAAATGGGTAGAGTGGTCTAGGCAAGTGTGATGTGGCAAATTTACTTCTGCCCTGTTGCTTACGGCAAAGATAATGCAAAACTGGACAAATGATGCAGCAGCTACAGAAAACCAAGGAGCCACCCGTCCTTGTTCAAGCGTCGTCATCATTACTGCTTTAAGAGGTGCGTCTTTCTGTGCGTCAGCTGGGCCATCATTGGGCACAGGGACTATGGTAAGCAAGTTCTGTTGACTGTTCACCATACGCCGTCCCTTTTTAGTCCATTTGTAGTTTTAGTCAAAGTTCAAGTTCATATCAAAGTCCAAGATTTTTATCAAAGTCCAAGATTTTTATCAAAGTCCAAGATTTTATCAAAAGTCCAAAATTATTGTTAAATTCTTCTTTTCTTCTTTCTTCCACGGCTTGAGGGCCGCTGCTTTTGCTGTGTGGCCTGTGATGGCGTTGCCTCTTGTTTCTCCGGTGTAGGAATTGGTGTGAGCTTTCCACTTTGTCAGGTAGAAGTAGGGTCTCCATGAGACTGCACCGCTGCAACATTCTTAATTGGCTGTCCTGCTGTGGTAAAAACTGTCTGGCCTTCCATTTTGGGCCGTAATCATGAGCTATGCCAAATGCATACCGGGAGTCAGTGTAAATGTTTGCCGTCTTACCTTCCTCCACTCTACACGCCTCCGTGAGTGCTTTTAATTCCGCTTCTTGTACTGCGACATGCGGAGGCATTCTGCTTTTTAGGACATCTTGTTGTGTAACCACCGTATATCCAGTGTGGAGTCGTCAATCACCCTGGGTACCATCTATAAAAAACAACTCAAAATATGCATTATTAACAAGGGCTTTCAGTAACTTTTTAAAACTTAAATTTTCTTGTTGCATCAATGCTAGACAATCAGGCTGGTATTCTATTTCAAAAAGATCAGAATCTTGTTGCAAAAAATTAAAAAAATTAAAAAAAATGGCTTGCAAAAAATTTAAAAATGGCTGAATTTAAAAATGGCTGACTTGCAATACCTAGATCACCTATGCCTTCTCCTCCCCCCCTTTGAAACAGGGTACGCAATTGGAACAATAGTAGCCGGTTTTAAGTTATTATAACATTGTAAAAAGATTTGATGGAAGCAGATAAGGCCTGTAAGATGTTAGCACCTATAACAAAAACATGAGTTACACCGGGGAAGAATAATCTACAAAACACCTACTAATATTTGAAATGTGATATCCCTTTAAGTGAATTCATTATTAGTCTGTTCCTGCCTGCAATATCTTTATCAAATTTCAGACAGGAGAAAAAAAAACAAAACAAAACAAAAAAAACTAGCTGCTCAAAATTCTCCCCCCCTCCCTTGTGGAAGAAGGATGAAACATTACGTACTATTACATCATATAGCTCCACCCCTTCGATATTGGCTCATTGCGTCCGTCTTCTCAACTCCATTTCAGCTTAACCGTCTACACGTCCACATCTCAACCAAGCAAAGTCCCATGCATGGGGTAGGACTTTTACCCCCAGTCAATTTCCACATCACACATTCCACCACAGCTTGAACACGGGTCACTAACTCACATCCATCCATGCTCCCAAGCCTGCTCCGTCACCCCCCTTGAAGGTGTACCAGTACACACAGATGCATGGACAAAAAAAGTTTGACAAACATACATACATTAGTTGAAAAACACCGAGGTGAGTGCTATTATTTTTATAAAGTACATTATTCTATTGAGATGAGATTGTGAATGAGCGCTATTTTTGACAAATTATGTGAAAAAGTTTGCTGATACATTCTATATTTCTTATCTACTGAAGCTATTATATGCTGTATTAAACGCTGAAGTATTTAGTTTCTGTGACCCTGAATTTGGAGTGAATTCTGAAAGCCCCCACCCTTTTTTAAAACAAACCTCTTATCTCTCCGCGACTATGAAACACAGTTTTAGCTCAAACTATTGAAAAAAAAAACATTTGAACTCATAATTAATACATATGCTGGGACCTTGCAACATTCATTTTCAACCCCTGTATAAGTAAGAATATACATTAGAAATTGCCATATTTACCTGCCTACTAAGACAGTATAACTAATTAAATTCATTTCAATTCATTGCAAGCAAGCCAAGATATTAACCAAGGATGTTATTACATTTGCTCTCTCGCTGTTATCTTCCTGACCTTGGAAGGCTACACAGAGTCGCAGCTACTTGTCAACAACCTCTTCTCCCCTAAGAGCAAGCTGTTAACTATTTGCACATACAGTATATATATATACACACACATATACCCACCTAGTATGGATTATACATATTATCTATTATCTATCTTGTATTATACACTTTTTCTTCCTTTCTTTACCAACCAATCACGTGCATTGTAACTTACTTATCGACTTGCTTGTTACTTCATCACTTTTCTCCCCTACCTAACTGCCAATATAACCTTCAATAGACACTCTCCTGACGCCCTCTTGATCACTTACTGTACTTTTCAACATTTCACTTACGGATACTTTCTTAAACAAATAATGTGTACATACATAACTTTCTCTGACTGTCTCTCTCTCTCTAGCAAACCTTGGTCTTCCAAGGCACCTCTGGGTCCTAAAGACCTCCTCCCAGACACCATTTTGTAATCTGCCATGCGGGTCGGTGTCACACATTTTCATTAGATTTTTCTTACATTTTACAGATTCATCCACACGGCGGCAGCCCTTGAGGGGCTCTATCTTCTTTAATAAGATCTTACGCATATTACAACAACAAAAATCACACGCTCCATAGAGTGAATCCTTCTGACCCGAATTGTCAGCCCCTTATATATGGCAATACAACCGAAGGCATCTTCTTCTTATGGAACCAGTCCCAAAGAGTACATCCCTCTCCTCAGCTAAACCATCAACAACTAAACTACACTAAAACGGAGGGTTCCTTCGTCAATGGGACCTGTCTTACAGAGTGCTTCCCTCTCCTCTAAACCATTAACGACTAAATAAACTCAAACAGGGGGTTCCTTCGTCTGTGAGACCAAATGAAAAGTAAGAGAAAAAAAAAAAAAATTCTGCAGATACAAAAAACAATCTCCACTATCGCTAAAACACTACGGACTTCAAAGTACAAATAGACTACAGACTAGTTTCTGGGTGAGCCATTGGTGCGCATATCACGGTCAGTGGTCCATGACGGCAAACCCGGAGCCCACACGAGTTACCGTGTAGAACTCTTAACCCAACCCGTCCGGTCACAAACCACAGATAGTCAGTCCTGGTGCAAGACTCTCAGCGTAAAACACAACATAAATATATGTTTGTCTTACCTGGAGTTCTTGTGAGTTGATCAGGCTCGGTTTGCAGTAGGACGGTTTCTCAGTAGCGTGGATCCGGGTGAATTGCGCTGTAAGCTCCGATTTTACCGCCCCACGTTGGGCGCCATTTATGAGGGTTAAAATTCTAAGTGCAACACCAATCGGCCCCACCCCACTTTCCCCGTTGCCGGCCGTAAGAAGAGACACCACACACAGGAGTCTGGTCTAGCTCCTCACACGGGAGAAAAAACTGCGCCCTTTATTACAGATTACATGAGATCTTATACCCTCTGCCCTCTCACCACTAAGGGGTGATGGGCTTATAACCATATATGGGCAGTCCGGATTTGCGGACTGAGACAGTGAAAATCATATAACAGTCATGTACATTTGAACATCTTGATATCTTGTTCCAGCGCTTCTGGGAAATCGGCCAAGTACATGCGTCCTTGCGTCTGGTTCGGTATCTTCTCTGAACTTCTAGAACATCTTCTTGCAAAACCTTGGCATATCTGATTTAAGACGACATTTAAGTTTTTTTCATTTGGAATTGAATAAAACTTGCATATAGGTATAAAAGCATAAAAAACACATATGGCAATATATATATATATATACCCTCACAACTGTAGGCTGAGAACGCAATTACTGAAAGGCTGGGAACAGGCCTAGATGTGTAATTCAAAAATTGATGCACTACTACTCCCAGCCAGCCACAACTATAATGCACAGGGTCAGATGTAGCCCTAAGAAGGACTGTTGGGGTTCTTAAAGACAGGATCCTACTCTAACATTTTCCCTATGTAAGCAGTTCTTTCCCTAAACTCTGCATAATACACTGCAGACAGAGAACGCTTTATCTGAAATGGCCTGCATAGCCCGAGATGCTTAAAAAAAAAATGGTGCACTACTGCTCCCAGCCAGCCACAACAGTAATGCACATTATGAAGAGTGAGTAGCCCTAAGAAGGACCGTTGGGGTTCTTGAAGACAGGATCCTTCTCTAACACTTTCCCTATATAAGCAGCAGCACTTTCCCTAACCTCTGCCAGCATGCGTCTCAGGCAAGCCGCGGGTGGGGTCAGTTTAAGTACTCGTCGGTCACCTGATCAGCCCAGCCACTCACTACTGTGGGGTGGGTAGGGCTGACACGTTACAGCAGGAAGTGGTAATGCCTTTCCCGCATGTCTATTGGCTAGAAAATGGTGTTAAACATGCGGGGAAGGAAATGCAATTGACTCGAGTACTGTGTGGTGTTCGTCTCGAGTAACGAGCATCTCGAGTACCCTAATGCTTGAACGAGCATCAAGCTCGAACGACTGTGCTCGCTTATCTCTAAATTCTATCCAATAATGATTTCTTACTTTCATTTAATATTTTTAAGACTGATACTCAAGTATAATACAAAGAGAAAATGTGAGGAATTGGGGTGGGTGGGATAGTAGAAAGGGGTGGTAGGGTGGGTTTAGCAGTGTGAGAAAGCTCAGCTCGTCATGTCCTAACAGGTTTATTTTGTTTGAAGCGAAAGGTTAGGAATCTTACTAACTTGGTTGAGCATGTTTCCACATGTTCTCTGGGGTTTTAGGAGTGAGTGTACACTAGTCTGCTATTAGATTTGATCATGTTTCAAAATGCTAAATTAGTTCAGGATCTTGTTTGCTGTATAAGCTACACTCAGTTTACATCCTGCATTCAAACGTGACTGTGCTCTTGTTTTAGGTCTGTATTATGGCTCCAAAAGACTGTGAAAGAAGTACACAAAGAAACATAAGTGATTTTGTGAAGAAGGTGTATTTTGCTTACTTCAAGCAAGACAAACCAAGACAAACCATGGGCTCCCCACAAGTTGTGCAGGAGGTGCTAGTAAGATCATTGTTTGTGGTTTAAGAGCAAGAAAAACTCCTTTCATTTTGGCATTCCCATGATGTGGCGTGAACATCAAAACCAGTGATTTTGTGAAGAAGGTGATTTTGTGAAGAAGGTGATTTTGTGAAGAAGGTGTATTTTGCTTACTTCAAGCAAGACAAACCAAGACAAACCATGGGCTCCCCACAAGTTGTGCAGGAGGTGCTAGTAAGATCATTGTTTGTGGTTTAAGAGCAAGAAAAACTCCTTTCATTTTGGCATTCCCATGATGTGGCGTGAACATCAAAACCACAATACTGACTGCTTTTGCTGTTTGGTAATATAGTAACATAGGAGTTTAGGCTGAATAAAGACAATGTCCATGTAGTTCAGCCTGTTTCAACCCCCTAGTTGATTCAGAGGAAGGCAAAAAAAACAAAGAGACAAAAGCCAATTAGCCGATTCGGGGAAAAAAATCCTTCCCAACTCCATAATGGCAGTCAGAATACTCCCTGGATCAACCTTTGATAGTTCATACTTAAATGTAAGACCCAGACCAACAACCTGCTGGTCACCTAATGCCTATATCCTGTAATATCATTGCACTCTAGAAAGACGTCTAGTCCCCCTTTAAACTCCTCAATGGATTTTGCCATCATCACGTCCTCAGGCAGAGAGTTCCACATTCTCACTGCTCTTACAGTAAAGAACCCCCTTCTGTGTTGGTGAGGAAGCCTGCTTTCTTCTAGACATAGCAGATGTCATCTTGTTACCATCACAGTCCTGGATATAAACCATCATGGGAGAAATCCTTGTATTGTCCCCCAATGTAATTATGCATAGTTATTTGATCACCTCTTAGCCGTTTTTTTCCCAGGGTGAATAATCCCAATTTTGATAGCCTTTCACAGTATTCTAATTCTTTCATTCCATTACAAACCATTTATTACCATCCTCTGCTTTCTATCTCTGAGCCAGTTCCTTACCCAGATACACACATTTTCACCCAGTCTGAGCTGTCTCATTTTATATATCAGCCTATTATGCGGCACAGTGTCAAATGCTTTTGAAAAATCCAGATATATGAGATCAATAGACTCTCCCAGGTCCAGCCTAGAGCTCACTTCATCATAGAAGCTGATCAGATTGGTCTGACATGATCAACCCCTCAGGAACCCATTTTCATGAGGGGTTATACTGTTGTTCTCCTTGAGGTATTCTAGGATAGCGTCTCTCGGAAACCCCTCAAATATTTTTCCAGTTATTGAAGTGAGACTTACCACCCTGTAGTTACCAGGCCTTCTTTTGGACCCCTTTTGTATATTGGAACCACATCGGCAATGTGCCAATCCAATGGTACAACCCTGGTTTTGGTAGTGTCCATAAATTTAAGAAATAGTCTAGCTATCACATCACTTAGTTCCCTTTGAACCCTTGGGTGTATTCCTTCTGGGCCCTGCCCTGTTCGGTAGATGTAAAAGGTTTTAATGCAAAAAAATAAAAATAAAATATCCTACCCAAACCTTAATTCAACTATTCGTTCAGTGCCTCATAGCTCTAAACTACCAATTCCACATCCACCTTCCAGTTTGGATAGTATCCTGAGTGATAGGGAAGACGGAGACTAAAGATGAGCGAGAATACTCGTCCGAGCTTGATGCTCGTTCGAGTATTAGGGTGCTCGAGATGCTCGTTACTCGAGACGAGCACCACGCGGTACTCGTCTCGATTAAACGAGCATTGACAATTGAATTCAATGGAGCCGGCAATACAGCCGGCTCCATTGAAAGCAATGGGCTGCCGGCGAGCGCGGGATGAATTTTCGGGAAGGGCTTAAAAATATAAGCCCTTCCCTGCAATTCATCCAGAAATGCGTAAAAACAACAAAAAAAAAATATATACTCACCTGGTCCCGGCAGACGGAGTTCAGCCGCGGCCGGCGGCAGTTCTCCTGAACTGCTCTCTGTAGTATTCAGCAGCCGGGGATTTAAAATCCCCGCCTGCTGAATGAGCTGCCTCTGATTGGTCACAGCCTCACCAATCAGAGGCAGCTCTCACTCACACCCATTCATGAATTCATGAATGGGTGAGCGAAGACTGCCTCTGATTGGTCCCTGCGCTGAGCCAATCAGAGGCAGCACTCACTCACCCATTCATGAATGGGTAAGTGAGAGCTGCCTCTGATTGGTGAGGCTGTGACCAATTAGAGGCAGCTCATTCAGCAGGCGGGGATTTTAAATCCCCGGCTGCTGAATACTACTCAGAGCAGTTCAGGAGAAGCGCCGGCCGGCCGCGGCTGAACTCCGTCTGCCGGGACCAGGTGAGTATACGTTTTTTTTTGTTGTTTTTACACATTTCTGGATGAATTGCAGGGAAGAGCTTATATTTTTAAGCCCTTCCCGAAAATTCATCCTGCGCTCGCCGGCAGCCCATTGCTTTCAATGGAGCCGGCTGTATTGCCGGCTCCATTGAATTCAATGGGCTAACATCGTTCTTCTCTGCCACAGCTGTTACAGCTGTGTCAGAGGAGAACGATCTTTATGCTGACAGTGTGGGGGGGGGGGGGGAGGGTCTCAATCTTGCCGCTATTGTGGCTGAATAGTGGGACCTGGGAACCTGAAATGCAGCCCAGCATGTTGCCCCTCGCCTGCCCTATCCGTTTCTGTGTCGTTTCCAGCACTTTTTTGGGTTTTGCAGATTTTCACAAATGAAAACCTTAGCGAGCATCGGCGATATACAAAAATGCTCGAGTAGCCCCTTGGACTTCAATGGGGTTCGTTACTTGAAACGAACTCTCGAGCATCACTGAAAGTTCAACTCGAGTAACGAGCACTCGAGCAATTTGGTGCTCGCTCATCTCTAACGAAGACACATTACCTCCCCAGGATGAATCTAGCTCAGATTTTTCTGTTGATGAGAGTCCCCAACCTTTTTCTCAGAGTGAGCTGAAGTTAGAGATTCATGCCTTTCCAAACAAGAAGATGAATTGCTAGGGTCAAAACTAAACAATAACAACCTGCTGTCACCTGGAACATCATTTTCTTGTTACAGATACCGTGAGAAGGAATTTACTCAGTTTTTCTCCAGAGGGAAATGTCGTTTTCTGTAATTTTCAAGGGCTCATGAAATGTTTTGAAATAGAATATGATTCATATGAGTGGCACCTAATCATTGATTCGTCTAAAACAAGCCTCAAAGCAATCTTGCAGCATAATGGGGATATATTTGCATCACTTCCTATTGGGCACTCGGTGCATTTGAAAGAAAACTATAATGATTTGGCTGTTATTCTGAAGATCAACTGTCAAGAACATTGCTGGATGGTTTGTGGAGAATTTAGTTTGATATAGATTTTGGTTGCTGGGTCTGATCTTTGCCATTAAAGTTTACCTTGATGTTAAGTCACTTAATACTAAAAGACAGCAGCTGGGATATGTAAGGGCCTACATTTTTTAAGACATTAATTCTTACATCTCATAAAAATGTTGGTGCAAAAAGTAATATATGCTATACCATATGCTTTTGGGTCCAAATTTCCTGTTAGAGGTAAACTGTTCTCAGGAGATTAACTCTTACTACAACACTTAGCGTGATCAAAATAATATGTTTATTGATTGACAGGCAACAGTTTTTATACGGGCATATGCTTCAATTACAATAATTCAAATCTATTTAAATTAATTTACTACCATTAGTTAAAAGTAACATAAACAAAACATGAATATGCAAGATAAAGAATTTAACATCTAAAATGCCACCCAAACGCACACAGGCGCAGATTTGATCATATATGATTAACTTCTTGGAACAGTAAAGAATTTTTACTGTGAACAGCTAGGAACACGTCAGTTTGATACACCGGCTAGTCTATTTGCCACACAGCTATCTTTTGGAGCAGAAGCCTTAGTCATTCACTCAAGGCTTATTGAAAAACTACTTAATATCTATAATTTGTCAAGAAAGAGGACAAATGAATATAATGAAAAAGTCATACAAGATTGCTAGGGGGAAAGGAAAATGGCTATGCATAAGATAGATCATGGAGTCATATTCATTTTACTAACAAAACCATCCTAACAAATTAGCCAGTTGAACTTTTCTTTATGATTTAGCCATTGTTTTTCTGACCAAACCTATGAGAACTAATTTTTCTGACTTTCTATACTATGTTGGATGATGTAACTAGTATATGCTGACTCTGAGCTGCTTTCTGTCTCAGTGAGATCTATAGGAGTAGTAGTGATATCATTGTCTGTTGTGCTTGTACTTGTACGTGAAAACAGAATCTTCGCACAAAAACTTCAGCAATGTCTTACATCGTTGGTAGATTGGTCTTGGCTAAAATTTTCATATTGCTCCTGTTACCATCTCCACTCCCTCCTCTTGACTGTCTACTTTTCTGTTTACCATTAGTCTTCAATCCATCTGACATCTTAAAACTGAGATTCATAACTATATTTTACAATGAATTTGTTTGCAAGGTCAAGCTCTGTTCTCTACCCCATCTGCGAGTCTTCTTTTTAGAGTGGCTTTATGCTTGCTAATTGTCTCCTTAGGGCCTGACAGGTCATTTCAGCAATAATCATTTCTGTGCTTTTACACAGGAACGTTCATCTGTCAGTAAATGGAGGCAGAGATAGTTAAAAGGACAAGTGTACAATGCAACATCAACTGATCTCTCCTGTACTAAAATAGTAAAATAATGCAGGCTTTCTACAAGAAAAGAGATGGTGAGGGAACACTTAGCTTATATAAATGAATTCAAGTCTCCAGGTCCAGATGAATTACATCCTAGGTTACTGAAAGAGATATAGTAGAAAAAAGAAAAATGTTGCTCACCGCCTCACTCCCCATATCATTCTGTTTGACTTCGGCAAGATCTCCTCAGGTATGCAGCTTCGCCGCCCAGTCATTTAACGGCAATTCATAAGAAGTATATTCCAAAAAAGGAGGAAGCTGCTTGTAGTGAAAAAACATTTCTTTGCCTTTATTTTAAATAGTGCCAAGGTCCTGGTAGCGATCGAAATGCATCCGTGTTTTACTCTGTCATGTAAAGGCAATATTTAAAATAAACACATAGAAATCTTTTTTCACTACAAGTAGATTTCTCCTTTTTTGGAATATACTTCTACTGAAGGAGATAGCAGAGGTAATTGCTGAACCACTCGCCATAATCTTTGAAAATTCCTGAATAACAGGAGTAGTAGCAGAAGATTAGAGAAGTACAAATGTTGCCCCTATGTTCAAAAAAGAGAAAAGGTGTGCCCAGGAAACTACAGGCCTGTGAGCCTGACTTCCATATCAGAAAAAGATCTTTGAACAAATTATTAAACAGTATATATGTAAGTTCTTGAATGGGAATAGAGTAATTAACCATAGGCAGTATGGGTTTGTAACAAATAAGCCATGCTTGACTAATCTAATATCCTTCTATGACAGAACTACAAACTGGGTCGATCAGGTAAATGCAGAGAATATAGTATATCATGACTTTAGTAAAGCATTTGACAAAGTATCTCATAGCATCCTTACTGAAAAAATTAACCAAATACAGGATTGGCAAAGTGTGATCACAAATGTCTCAAGGCCAAGTATTGTTCAACTTCTTTTTAAATAATTTAGATGAGGGAATTTAGGGGAAACTGGTCAAATTTGCTGATGACACAAAGCTAAAAAGGATAGTTAAAAACTAAAGAAATAATAAAAACATGTAGTGGCTTCACATACATTGCTGACATCTACCCTTTGGTAGGAATTTGCATTGTAAGTTTTAAATATGCCACCTACATGATGGTGTGGCTTACGCCTGCGCACGGTGCTCATGTAGATTGCTATGCCTCACCCAAGATGGCACTGCATCGCGAGATCGCGATGCCGTTCTCGCACATGCACAGTACCAGATGTGGGACACCGGCATTGATTGGAGCGGCGCACCCGGAGCACGGGGAGATCAACGAGATGTCAGAGATGTATGTGAAGCAACTACATGTTTTTATTATGTACACAGAAGTTTTTAATACCGTGATTAAATGTGAGGGGATTAGAGGGTGGCAACCTTACATTTGATTGGTGGTAACTGCCCTACTATGCCTTTTTAAGAGGAGGTGTTTGCATTGTTTGATAGCTTGATAAAGACCATTAAGGTTAAAACATTGCTGTCTACTACATGTTCATGGGAAAATAAAAAGACGTTTTTTTTACATCGACAACCTGGATGCTGCCGTCTTTACGTATTTTTGGATCCTGTATTGGGAAATGGTTCGGTTTCCTGGAAGGCTGCTGCATCATATAAGTCCTGCCATAAGTTCTGGAATGGAGTGATGCTGCTGGTAATTTATATTTATTTGACTGTATGATTCTAAAACTGTAAGCAACAGTTATTCTGTGCAAAGAATAATTTGCTCACTAGTTGCTTTGTCTCATTTCACCTAAAAAATAGTCATTCGTTGATTAATCATTGTGTGTTGTAAACAGGCAATTGTTTGTCTTTTAAGAACAAGACAGTAACTTTGCAGGAAGGTGTGCACTTAAGGGATATCTTCCTTCCTTGCAATTACTTTCCCCTCTTTCCACAGTGCACCCTGCCAGACTGTAAGGTGACGTACTTTGGGTAGTGTAAGATGGCTTCTGAAGTATTCCTCTAACAAGGACATGGCATCTGGAAGCCCTATTTTTTCCCTAAAATATTGTTTAAGCTGTGAAAGATGTCTCATGGACTGTAGTGTTTGCCACTAATAAATGCCCCCTCTGATCTGTCTCCGCACTGCCCTTCCATTCATCAGATACAGTGAATCTCTGCCTACTCCAGGTCTAACTAAAGTGGGCTGGACACTGCACAAGCCTAATTTACAATCTTATTTGTGTGACTCTAGTTGTTGATGTTTTAGCAGCATCATACCAGTGATGCAGTCATGTAATTCCCCTTGCATCAGTTACTGCTGCCTTCCAGCAGTAGGCATGATGCGTGGGTGGTCACTTCACCACGGTGCCAAAATGTGATGTGTCTCCTACCTGCAAGGAAGTTAGGTGAGTGCTAGGAGATCTAAAAGAGAACTGCAACGTTGATGTCCATGGCCCCCATGAACACTGCAGGCAGTTTTATTTTCATTAAAAAAAACTCAAAGCATGGGAGACCTTCTTTCAGAGGAACCTCTTGTACAACACCTTGGAAGCTAAAAGAAGTGTCAAAAAGGGGAGCTTGGTGTGCCCTGTTTCCACATTATCCCTGCAAGAGAAACAACGTAATCTTGTAGATATGATACCTTTTAATGGCTAACAAAAATACATGATGTAATAATAGCGAGCTTTCGTAACAACGCAGGGTACTTCTTCCGGCTTAAATGGATTGGATCTGAAGAGGCATGCATATTTATACACACTTATAACATACATACTTATGACAAGGCACAGATATGGATGTGATTGGTTCGCACTTAAAAGGAATTCTGCAAACCAGAAAACAAACTTTTTTTGTCTAGGCACTGATAGCAGAGTGAAAGTTTTATGGTCTCTAAATTACTGTTGGAGGGGGGGAAAAAGGTCAACAGGCTTGAATTGTTATAAGAGATACACAAACATTTTTAGCTAAATACTGATAAGGGAGTGAAAGTTAATGGTCCCTGAATTACTGTTGATGGGGGTCTTATCTGTGCAATCAAGTCTCACACTTCCCATTCACGCATAAATCCTGGGGAATAATTTAACCCAGTATTCAGCGTGTCAAAGGTTGTTATCAATTTATACTCCCAAATTCTTCTGTGGTTTTGTGACTTGAAACCACCCTTCAATATCAAAACTCTCATATCTCCTATGTCATGTCCATGGCTAGAGAAGTGTTCGGCCACAGGTAATTCTCTTCTTCTGTGTTCAATCGTGTGGCGATGAGATCTCATCCTGGCTTTCAGTTTCTGTCCTGTTTCCCCAACATAAAGCCCCCCAACAGGACATTTGCTGCACATGATCAGGTACACAACATTGGACGAGGAACATGTGAATGTCCCCTGGATCTTATAGTCCTGCTGTGTGTTGGGGATCCGTATCCTGTCCGCAGTCAGTACATGTGAGCAGGTCTTACAGCTCCTTACATTACAGGGATAAGTTCCTTTTTGTGTGTCAGAGGGTAATGCACTCCTGATTATAAAGTTCCTCAAGTTAGGAGGTTGCCTGTAACACAGAAGCGGAGGGTCCGGGAATATGGTTTTCAGACGGTCATCCTTGTGCAGGGTATGGTGGAGTTTTCTTGCGGTTTTCCTCAGTACCTCTAGTTGCGGATTGTAGGTCACTACTAGAGGCACACGATTGTTTCTTTCCTTCTCCTTGTATTGGAGTAGTTGACTTCTGGGTATCCTGGTGGCTCTGGTGATTTGGTCATCAATTGAGGTGGGATGGTAGCCCTGATTTATAAATGTTCTTTTAAGATGGTACAAATGTTCCTCTCTGTCTGTTGCGTTGGAGCAGATCCGGTTGTATCTGATGGCCTGGCTGTAGACAATGGACTTTTTGATGTGTTTAGGATGGAAACTGTCCCATCTGAGGTATGTGGGCCGATCAATCGGTTTTCGGTACAGGGATGTCTGTATTGAGTTATTTGAAATCTTTATGGTGGTGTCCAAAAAGTTGATTTCTGTATGCGAGTAGTTTAATGTCAGGTTTATGGTGGGGTGGAATGCATTGAATCTTTCATGGAATCTTATTAATTCTTGTTCGGTGTTGGTCCAGATGATCATGATGTCATCAATGTAGCGGAAGTAGGCCAATGGTTTGCTGGGGCAAGAGGCCAGAAAGTCACTCTCCAGTTTTGCCATAAAAAGGTTGGCATATTGCGGTGCCATTTTACTGCCCATGGCAGTCCCTGTGAGTTGCAGGAATTTCTCTTTGCCAAAGGAGAAATAATTGTGTGTGAGAATGAATCTTGTGAGTTGTAGCACTGCATCAGAGGCGACCCCATTGGCCTCAAGGTGCGCCTGGCAGGCAGTCAGTCCATCCTCGTGTGGGATGTTGGAATATAAGGATTCCACATCCATAGTGGCCAGGATGGTGCCATTGGGGAGGGGACCTACGGTTGACAGTTTGTTCAGTAGGTCCGTGGTGTCTTGCAGGTAGCTGGTTGTGTTTCTCACCAGTGGTTTGAGGATGCCTTCCACCCATCCTGAGATTCCTTCAGTGAGGGTTCCCACACCTGAGATAATCGGTCTTCCTGGGTTGCCAGCTTTGTGTAGTTTTGGAAGCATGTAGAATGTCCCCACCTTGGGGTTCTCCGGTATCAAGTCCAGAAGTTTTGTGGAGCCCACAGACAGGCTTCTAATGACCCTTCTCAATTCCCTCACATATTTCTGAGTCGGGTCTTGATTCAGTTTAGTGTAGTATCTGGTGTCCGTCAGCTGTCTGTTTGCTTCCTTTTTGTAGTCCGATGTGTTCATGAGGACTATAGCACCACCCTTATCTGCAGGCTTAATTGTGATTTCCTTGTTGCTCTTAAGTGCATGGATGGCCCTTCTTTCCTGCATATTGATATTAAATGTTTCACTTCCATGCTTGTCCAGTATAGTGGATTGCACTGCATGCCTAAAGGAGTCTATGTATTTGTCCAAAGTGCGACTCCGGCCAGGAGGGGGCGTCCAATCAGACTTCTTTTTGGCCCCAAGTTTATCCTGTGTTTGTGTGCTTGAAAGGCCTGTGTCCTCTTTATCATGAAAGAATTCTTTCAGTCTTAGTCTTCTGAAATATTCCTCCATGTCACTACAAAGTTCTGTTTTGTCAAGTGTTTTAGTGGGACAGAATGAAAGTCCCCTGGAGAGGACACTGAGCTCCACCTTACTGGGGTTGTGAGATGACAGATTGATAACACAGCTGACTTTACCTTTGTCCGTGTCCCGTTGGGGGTTCTGTTCCCTCCTGCCAGACTCGGGGTGCTCCTGATCCGTGTTTGGGCACAGACCTGCTCTGAGTCGAAGTCTCTGGAGTTTCTTTTCCTTGTTCTGAATAAGGCAGCATCGTAGTGTTGTATAAAAGTGTTGCATTTCCAGGTTCACATCCTCTGTAAGTGTATTTCTTAAATTTTGTATGTCCACAAGGGCCCTATTCTTGTTGCTGTAGAAGACGTGGATAAGGTGATTCCGCAGTCTCTCAGAAGTCCTGTAGCAAAGACGTTGTGCATAACGAGTGTTGTAAGTCTGCAGAGTTGGGTTCTTTAGGCAGAGGCCTTTGGGAATTAGATGTTCCTTCTTGCATCTGGCTAGAAAGAAAATGTCGCTGTCCAGTTGTGCCAACTTCTTCAGAAGATGTTTCAGTTCCATTTTTGTACGGTACATTCTGGTATCCTCCATTAGGTATAATGAAAACAAAGATCTGGTACCGTGTTAGCCAGTAGAGCAAAATGTGATTGTTCTCAGCAAGAGAAACAACGTAATCTTGTAGATATGATACCTTTTAATGGCTAACAAAAATACATGATGTAATAATAGCGAGCTTTCGTACCAACGCAGGGTACTTCTTCCGGCTTAAATGGATTGGATCTGAAGAGGCATGCATATTTATACACACTTATAACATACATACTTATGACAAGGCACAGATATGGATGTGATTGGTTCGCACTTAAAAGGAATTCTGCAAACCAGAAAACAAACTTTTTTTGTCTAGGCACTGATAGCAGAGTGAAAGTTTTATGGTCTCTAAATTACTGTTGGAGGGGGGGAAAAAGGTCAACAGGCTTGAATTGTTATAAGAGATACACAAACATTTTTAGCTAAATACTGATAAGGGAGTGAAAGTTAATGGTCCCTGAATTACTGTTGATGGGGGTCTTATCTGTGCAATCAAGCCTCACACTTCCCATTCACGCATAAATCCTGGGGAATAATTTAACCCAGTATTCAGCGTGTCAAAGGTTGTTATCAATTTATACTCCCAAATTCTTCTGTGGTTTTGTGACTTGAAACCACCCTTCAATATCAAAACTCTCATATCTCCTATGTCATGTCCATGGCTAGAGAAGTGTTCGGCCACAGGTAATTCTCTTCTTCTGTGTTCAATCGTGTGGCGATGAGATCTCATCCTGGCTTTCAGTTTCTGTCCTGTTTCCCCAACATAAAGCCCCCCAACAGGACATTTGCTGCACATGATCAGGTACACAACATTGGACGAGGAACATGTGAATGTCCCCTGGATCTTATAGTCCTGCTGTGTGTTGGGGATCCGTATCCTGTCCGCAGTCAGTACATGTGAGCAGGTCTTACAGCTCCTTACATTACAGGGATAAGTTCCTTTTTGTGTGTCAGAGGGTAATGCACTCCTGATTATAAAGTTCCTCAAGTTAGGAGGTTGCCTGTAACACAGAAGCGGAGGGTCCGGGAATATGGTTTTCAGACGGTCATCCTTGTGCAGGGTATGGTGGAGTTTTCTTGCGGTTTTCCTCAGTACCTCTAGTTGCGGATTGTAGGTCACTACTAGAGGCACACGATTGTTTCTTTCCTTCTCCTTGTATTGGAGTAGTTGACTTCTGGGTATCCTGGTGGCTCTGGTGATTTGGTCATCAATTGAGGTGGGATGGTAGCCCTGATTTATAAATGTTCTTTTAAGATGGTACAAATGTTCCTCTCTGTCTGTTGCGTTGGAGCAGATCCGGTTGTATCTGATGGCCTGGCTGTAGACAATGGACTTTTTGATGTGTTTAGGATGGAAACTGTCCCATCTGAGGTATGTGGGCCGATCAATCGGTTTTCGGTACAGGGATGTCTGTATTGAGTTATTTGAAATCTTTATGGTGGTGTCCAAAAAGTTGATTTCTGTATGCGAGTAGTTTAATGTCAGGTTTATGGTGGGGTGGAATGCATTGAATCTTTCATGGAATCTTATTAATTCTTGTTCGGTGTTGGTCCAGATGATCATGATGTCATCAATGTAGCGGAAGTAGGCCAATGGTTTGCTGGGGCAAGAGGCCAGAAAGTCACTCTCCAGTTTTGCCATAAAAAGGTTGGCATATTGCGGTGCCATTTTACTGCCCATGGCAGTCCCTGTGAGTTGCAGGAATTTCTCTTTGCCAAAGGAGAAATAATTGTGTGTGAGAATGAATCTTGTGAGTTGTAGCACTGCATCAGAGGCGACCCCATTGGTCTCAAGGTGCGCCTGGCAGGCAGTCAGTCCATCCTCGTGTGGGATGTTGGAATATAAGGATTCCACATCCATAGTGGCCAGGATGGTGCCATTGGGGAGGGGACCTACGGTTGACAGTTTGTTCAGTAGGTCCGTGGTGTCTTGCAGGTAGCTGGTTGTGTTTCTCACCAGTGGTTTGAGGATGCCTTCCACCCATCCTGAGATTCCTTCAGTGAGGGTTCCCACACCTGAGATAATCGGTCTTCCTGGGTTGCCAGCTTTGTGTAGTTTTGGAAGCATGTAGAATGTCCCCACCTTGGGG
Organism: Eleutherodactylus coqui; assembly: GCA_035609135.1. Classification (NCBI taxonomy): domain Eukaryota; kingdom Metazoa; phylum Chordata; class Amphibia; order Anura; family Eleutherodactylidae; genus Eleutherodactylus; species Eleutherodactylus coqui. The sequence continues at coordinate 25,342,870 of CM069405.1, read as the reverse complement.
TTCTCCGGTATCAAGTCCAGAAGTTTTGTGGAGCCCACAGACAGGCTTCTAATGACCCTTCTCAATTCCCTCACATATTTCTGAGTCGGGTCTTGATTCAGTTTAGTGTAGTATCTGGTGTCCGTCAGCTGTCTGTTTGCTTCCTTTTTGTAGTCCGATGTGTTCATGAGGACTATAGCACCACCCTTATCTGCAGGCTTAATTGTGATTTCCTTGATGCTCTTAAGTGCATGGATGGCCCTTCTTTCCTGCATATTGATATTAAATGTTTCACTTCCATGCTTGTCCAGTATAGTGGATTGCACTGCATGCCTAAAGGAGTCTATGTATTTGTCCAAAGTGCGACTCCGGCCAGGAGGGGGCGTCCAATCAGACTTCTTTTTGGCCCCAAGTTTATCCTGTGTTTGTGTGCTTGAAAGGCCTGTGTCCTCTTTATCATGAAAGAATTCTTTCAGTCTTAGTCTTCTGAAATATTCCTCCATGTCACTACAAAGTTCTGTTTTGTCAAGTGTTTTAGTGGGACAGAATGAAAGTCCCCTGGAGAGGACACTGAGCTCCACCTTACTGGGGTTGTGAGATGACAGATTGATAACACAGCTGACTTTACCTTTGTCCGTGTCCCGTTGGGGGTTCTGTTCCCTCCTGCCAGACTCGGGGTGCTCCTGATCCGTGTTTGGGCACAGACCTGCTCTGAGTCGAAGTCTCTGGAGTTTCTTTTCCTTGTTCTGAATAAGGCAGCATCGTAGTGTTGTATAAAAGTGTTGCATTTCCAGGTTCACATCCTCTGTAAGTGTATTTCTTAAATTTTGTATGTCCACAAGGGCCCTATTCTTGTTGCTGTAGAAGACGTGGATAAGGTGATTCCGCAGTCTCTCAGAAGTCCTGTAGCAAAGACGTTGTGCATAACGAGTGTTGTAAGTGTGCAGAGTTGGGTTCTTTAGGCAGAGGCCTTTGGGAATTAGATGTTCCTTCTTGCATCTGGCTAGAAAGAAAATGTCGCTGTCCAGTTGTGCCAACTTCTTCAGAAGATGTTTCAGTTCCATTTTTGTACGGTACATTCTGGTATCCTCCATTAGGTATAATGAAAACAAAGATCTGGTACCGTGTTAGCCAGTAGAGCAAAATGTGATTGTTCTCAGCAAGAGAAACAACGTAATCTTGTAGATATGATACCTTTTAATGGCTAACAAAAATACATGATGTAATAATAGCGAGCTTTCGTACCAACGCAGGGTACTTCTTCCGGCTTAAATGGATTGGATCTGAAGAGGCATGCATATTTATACACACTTATAACATACATACTTATGACAAGGCACAGATATGGATGTGATTGGTTCGCACTTAAAAGGAATTCTGCAAACCAGAAAACAAACTTTTTTTGTCTAGGCACTGATAGCAGAGTGAAAGTTTTATGGTCTCTAAATTACTGTTGGAGGGGGGGAAAAAGGTCAACAGGCTTGAATTGTTATAAGAGATACACAAACATTTTTAGCTAAATACTGATAAGGGAGTGAAAGTTAATGGTCCCTGAATTACTGTTGATGGGGGTCTTATCTGTGCAATCAAGCCTCACACTTCCCATTCACGCATAAATCCTGGGGAATAATTTAACCCAGTATTCAGCGTGTCAAAGGTTGTTATCAATTTATACTCCCAAATTCTTCTGTGGTTTTGTGACTTGAAACCACCCTTCAATATCAAAACTCTCATATCTCCTATGTCATGTCCATGGCTAGAGAAGTGTTCGGCCACAGGTAATTCTCTTCTTCTGTGTTCAATCGTGTGGCGATGAGATCTCATCCTGGCTTTCAGTTTCTGTCCTGTTTCCCCAACATAAAGCCCCCCAACAGGACATTTGCTGCACATGATCAGGTACACAACATTGGACGAGGAACATGTGAATGTCCCCTGGATCTTATAGTCCTGCTGTGTGTTGGGGATCCGTATCCTGTCCGCAGTCAGTACATGTGAGCAGGTCTTACAGCTCCTTACATTACAGGGATAAGTTCCTTTTTGTGTGTCAGAGGGTAATGCACTCCTGATTATAAAGTTCCTCAAGTTAGGAGGTTGCCTGTAACACAGAAGCGGAGGGTCCGGGAATATGGTTTTCAGACGGTCATCCTTGTGCAGGGTATGGTGGAGTTTTCTTGCGGTTTTCCTCAGTACCTCTAGTTGCGGATTGTAGGTCACTACTAGAGGCACACGATTGTTTCTTTCCTTCTCCTTGTATTGGAGTAGTTGACTTCTGGGTATCCTGGTGGCTCTGGTGATTTGGTCATCAATTGAGGTGGGATGGTAGCCCTGATTTACCATCTTAAAAGAACATTTATAATTTATAATCAGGAGTGCATTACCCTCTGACACACAAAAAGGAACTTATCCCTGTAATGTAAGGAGCTGTAAGACCTGCTCACATGTACTGACTGCGGACAGGATACGGATCCCCAACACACAGCAGGACTATAAGATCCAGGGGACATTCACATGTTCCTCGTCCAATGTTGTGTACCTGATCATGTGCAGCAAATGTCCTGTTGGGGGGCTTTATGTTGGGGAAACAGGACAGAAACTGAAAGCCAGGATGAGATCTCATCGCCACACGATTGAACACAGAAGAAGAGAATTACCTGTGGCCGAACACTTCTCTAGCCATGGACATGACATAGGAGATATGAGAGTTTTGATATTGAAGGGTGGTTTCAAGTCACAAAACCACAGAAGAATTTGGGAGTATAAATTGATAACAACCTTTGACACGCTGAATACTGGGTTAAATTATTCCCCAGGATTTATGCGTGAATGGGAAGTGTGAGGCTTGATTGCACAGATAAGACCCCCATCAACAGTAATTCAGGGACCATTAACTTTCACTCCCTTATCAGTATTTAGCTAAAAATGTTTGTGTATCTCTTATAACAATTCAAGCCTGTTGACCTTTTTCCCCCCCTCCAACAGTAATTTAGAGACCATAAAACTTTCACTCTGCTATCAGTGCCTAGACAAAAAAAGTTTGTTTTCTGGTTTGCAGAATTCCTTTTAAGTGCGAACCAATCACATCCATATCTGTGCCTTGTCATAAGTATGTATGTTATAAGTGTGTATAAATATGCATGCCTCTTCAGATCCAATCCATTTAAGCCGGAAGAAGTACCCTGCGTTGGTACGAAAGCTCGCTATTATTACATCATGTATTTTTGTTAGCCATTAAAAGGTATCATATCTACAAGATTACGTTGTTTCTCTTGCTGAGAACAATCACATTTTGCTCTACTGGCTAACACGGTACCAGATCTTTGTTTTCATTATACCTAATGGAGGATACCAGAATGTACCGTACAAAAATGGAACTGAAACATCTTCTGAAGAAGTTGGCACAACTGGACAGCGACATTTTCTTTCTAGCCAGATGCAAGAAGGAACATCTAATTCCCAAAGGCCTCTGCCTAAAGAACCCAACTCTGCACACTTACAACACTCGTTATGCACAACGTCTTTGCTACAGGACTTCTGAGAGACTGCGGAATCACCTTATCCACGTCTTCTACAGCAACAAGAATAGGGCCCTTGTGGACATACAAAATTTAAGAAATACACTTACAGAGGATGTGAACCTGGAAATGCAACACTTTTATACAACACTACGATGCTGCCTTATTCAGAACAAGGAAAAGAAACTCCAGAGACTTCGACTCAGAGCAGGTCTGTGCCCAAACACGGATCAGGAGCACCCCGAGTCTGGCAGGAGGGAACAGAACCCCCAACGGGACACGGACAAAGGTAAAGTCAGCTGTGTTATCAATCTGTCATCTCACAACCCCAGTAAGGTGGAGCTCAGTGTCCTCTCCAGGGGACTTTCATTCTGTCCCACTAAAACACTTGACAAAACAGAACTTTGTAGTGACATGGAGGAATATTTCAGAAGACTAAGACTGAAAGAATTCTTTCATGATAAAGAGGACACAGGCCTTTCAAGCACACAAACACAGGATAAACTTGGGGCCAAAAAGAAGTCTGATTGGACGCCCCCTCCTGGCCGGAGTCGCACTTTGGACAAATACATAGACTCCTTTAGGCATGCAGTGCAATCCACTATACTGGACAAGCATGGAAGTGAAACATTTAATATCAATATGCAGGAAAGAAGGGCCATCCATGCACTTAAGAGCAACAAGGAAATCACAATTAAGCCTGCAGATAAGGGTGGTGCTATAGTCCTCATGAACACATCGGACTACAAAAAGGAAGCAAACAGACAGCTGACGGACACCAGATACTACACTAAACTGAATCAAGACCCGACTCAGAAATATGTGAGGGAATTGAGAAGGGTCATTAGAAGCCTGTCTGTGGGCTCCACAAAACTTCTGGACTTGATACCGGAGAACCCCAAGGTGGGGACATTCTACATGCTTCCAAAACTACACAAAGCTGGCAACCCAGGAAGACCGATTATCTCAGGTGTGGGAACCCTCACTGAAGGAATCTCAGGATGGGTGGAAGGCATCCTCAAACCACTGGTGAGAAACACAACCAGCTACCTGCAAGACACCACGGACCTACTGAACAAACTGTCAACCGTAGGTCCCCTCCCCAATGGCACCATCCTGGCCACTATGGATGTGGAATCCTTATATTCCAACATCCCACACGAGGATGGACTGACTGCCTGCCAGGCGCACCTTGAGGCCAATGGGGTCGCCTCTGATGCAGTGCTACAACTCACAAGATTCATTCTCACACACAATTATTTCTCCTTTGGCAAAGAGAAATTCCTGCAACTCACAGGGACTGCCATGGGCAGTAAAATGGCACCGCAATATGCCAACCTTTTTATGGCAAAACTGGAGAGTGACTTTCTGGCCTCTTGCCCCAGCAAACCATTGGCCTACTTCCGCTACATTGATGACATCATGATCATCTGGACCAACACCGAACAAGAATTAATAAGATTCCATGAAAGATTCAATGCATTCCACCCCACCATAAACCTGACATTAAACTACTCGCATACAGAAATCAACTTTTTGGACACCACCATAAAGATTTCAAATAACTCAATACAGACATCCCTGTACCGAAAACCGATTGATCGGCCCACATACCTCAGATGGGACAGTTTCCATCCTAAACACATCAAAAAGTCCATTGTCTACAGCCAGGCCATCAGATACAACCGGATCTGCTCCAACGCAACAGACAGAGAGGAACATTTGTACCATCTTAAAAGAACATTTATAAATCAGGGCTACCATCCCACCTCAATTGATGACCAAATCACCAGAGCCACCAGGATACCCAGAAGTCAACTACTCCAATACAAGGAGAAGGAAAGAAACAATCGTGTGCCTCTAGTAGTGACCTACAATCCGCAACTAGAGGTACTGAGGAAAACCGCAAGAAAACTCCACCATACCCTGCACAAGGATGACCGTCTGAAAACCATATTCCCGGACCCTCCGCTTCTGTGTTACAGGCAACCTCCTAACTTGAGGAACTTTATAATCAGGAGTGCATTACCCTCTGACACACAAAAAGGAACTTATCCCTGTAATGTAAGGAGCTGTAAGACCTGCTCACATGTACTGACTGCGGACAGGATACGGATCCCCAACACACAGCAGGACTATAAGATCCAGGGGACATTCACATGTTCCTCGTCCAATGTTGTGTACCTGATCATGTGCAGCAAATGTCCTGTTGGGGGGCTTTATGTTGGGGAAACAGGACAGAAACTGAAAGCCAGGATGAGATCTCATCGCCACACGATTGAACACAGAAGAAGAGAATTACCTGTGGCCGAACACTTCTCTAGCCATGGACATGACATAGGAGATATGAGAGTTTTGATATTGAAGGGTGGTTTCAAGTCACAAAACCACAGAAGAATTTGGGAGTATAAATTGATAACAACCTTTGACACGCTGAATACTGGGTTAAATTATTCCCCAGGATTTATGCGTGAATGGGAAGTGTGAGGCTTGATTGCACAGATAAGACCCCCATCAACAGTAATTCAGGGACCATTAACTTTCACTCCCTTATCAGTATTTAGCTAAAAATGTTTGTGTATCTCTTATAACAATTCAAGCCTGTTGACCTTTTTCCCCCCCTCCAACAGTAATTTAGAGACCATAAAACTTTCACTCTGCTATCAGTGCCTAGACAAAAAAAGTTTGTTTTCTGGTTTGCAGAATTCCTTTTAAGTGCGAACCAATCACATCCATATCTGTGCCTTGTCATAAGTATGTATGTTATAAGTGTGTATAAATATGCATGCCTCTTCAGATCCAATCCATTTAAGCCGGAAGAAGTACCCTGCGTTGGTACGAAAGCTCGCTATTATTACATCATGTATTTTTGTTAGCCATTAAAAGGTATCATATCTACAAGATTACGTTGTTTCTCTTGCTGAGAACAATCACATTTTGCTCTACTGGCTAACACGGTACCAGATCTTTGTTTTCATTACACATTATCCCTGTCACAGGGCCTTACCTCCATATAGTCTTGCTCTATAAGTGGTAAAAGGTCATTAATACAAAATCATTATCAGCCCTGCGAAATTTTAAAATGTTGGTCAGTGACAATCATAGAGAGAAAAATGAGGAAACTAAAACAAGATGGTCAATACAATCAAGGTGGTGAAAGTTCTCTCAACTACAGTTTTAGACTCTCTCAGATGAAACAGCCATCATAACTGAGGAGGAGGACGGTATTGAAGAGGAGTAAAAAATGGTAAGTTAACAATGCAAAATAATTTAGTTTGTCTCAGGAAGCAGTTAGAAATAAGCCATTTGGGAGGCCAATTGGTATCAAAACTTGTAACTTAGCCACATTCACTTGAACTACAACAATGTCAAAGCTCCTTTATTCTGCCACTCATTGAAGATACTGGACTCCCAACTATCATACACTGGTGGCACATTCTAAGGGTGCATTCACACGAACGTATATCGGCTCGGTTTTCACGCCGAGCCGATATACGTTGTCCTCGTGTGCAGAGGGGGGAGGATGGAAGAGCCAGGGCCAGGAACTGTGCTCCCGCCCCCTCTCTGCCTCCCCTCCGCCCCTCTGCTCTATTCGCATTGGGGAGAGGCGGGACGGCGGCGGGGCTAATTACCGTACCTTAGCCCCGCCCCGTCCTGCCTCCTCTCATTGCAAATAGTGCAGAGGGGCAGAGAGGGGGTGGGAGCACAGTTCCTGGCCCTGGCTCTTCCATCCCCCCCCCCCCCTGCACACGAGGACAACGTATATCGGCTCGGCGTGAAAACCGAGCCGATATACGTTCGTTTGAATGCACCCTTAGACTAAGTCATCAATGAAATGTCCTGGACAGCCCTGATAAGGAGCAAGGACTACAGAAGACATATAACTATTATTGAAGAGTAACTGCTCACATAAGAATACAGGACCCTTTTTAAACTGTGGTTTATTACTGTGAGATGATTAACGCACCTTATTGAGCTACTAGTTCTATGTCCTCTCTGGTTTCTGTATCTTTCTTTTGGAATAAAAAATCTACCACATTCTGAAGGACCTTGGACACCTGACTCCTGAGTTTAGCTGTTTTGTAGATCAGGTAAGAGGAATGCAGAACTGGGAGAAAGTCTAAGACAATATGAAGCGATTCAAGGATCACACTGTAAAAATAGTAATAAAAGCCACTAACAGAATGACCAAAAAAGTACATAGTGTTATATATGAAAGTGACACATATTAATTTCATTGCTGAGTAGTATGTCTCCAAATTGATGGTTAAATTACTGCTAATCTTCATAATTTTTATGTGATTATATAATGAGATGAAGAGGAGGACTGAGGAGATACTATAGAACAGCAGTGGGATGAGGGCTCCTATAGTAAAACTGAAAATATAATTAATATTAAAGTAATTTAAGGATATATCAGGTATGGTAGTATTGTATGTTTGACCTCTGATCATCTCAGTGAAAGCTGTCATCAAGGGCATCAAACAATTGAAAGCAGAAAGAAATATTGCACCTACAATCCAATAAACAGTCCTGTGTACTATCTTCCTCCTCAGATACAGGAACAGTCTGCTGTCGAAGTTGGAGATCTTCAGGCAGAGGACAATGGAGAGCAGAGATGTTAGCCAGAAATTCCCATAAGTAAAGAAAGAATAAGGTGCGTCTATAAGAACAAGAGTTACAGGTGAATGCGGGCTGATCTGCAAGAGTTTAGTGAAAAACAAATAAAGTGTTACAGTACACTGAGTACAGATCCTTGAGATCCCAAGAGAAGTTACAATGTGGTCAACAGGAGTCACTGATCTTCCTTTCCACCAGTCAGTGACATTGACGCCTATAATAAATGAATGTATCACCAGTCCAGCTATGAGAGCAATCAGTGCCGGTACCAGGAGACCCAGATCCTGGATGTCAGTGTCACCCTCTGTAGAGTCAGCCATGTCTGCTATACTATAAGCTGCCTGATAAAACAGCAAGTCTTTTCAGATATGTTAGTAATAAACTTTTAGTCACATATTCAAATGATGGAATATTTACATTGGAAATACAAGCAACATCACAGGGACTCTGAGCTGAAAAGGTCTACAAAAGGCAAAGCAGATCACATAACAGCAAAATCAGTTTCCATTTGGTACACGAAAAAAGCAAAACAATCTAATTTGTTCACCTGCTGAGTCAATGTGTACATATATTTATTAGGTCTGCATCTCAGACTTGTCTTTCTCCTGCTGTTTCTGGCAGACACGAGCATCATTCTGCTTTCCCTGTAACTTGAACTGCTGCATACTTCTCTTCATCACTTCAATGGTTACCTGCTTTAGCGCTCCGCAGAGAGGAATGGTGCTATAGTGCGCAGAGCGGGCGTAACATGTTGCAGCTACCCATGATGTCTGCAGCGCTTCAATCTTGCCCTGCTGTAAATGGTAAAAAGAGAATACTCATATCCACAAGGAAATACTAGAAGCAATGGTAAAAAACTGAAAGGGAGGAGATACAGAATAGATATTAGGCAGTGAGAGTGATCAATGTGTGAAACAGGTTGAATTTCCTCCAAGCGGAGGTAGTGACCAGATCCAATGAGGGGTCTAAAAAATCTGCATAGAAGGCTTAGTGGAAAAACCGGGGAGGGCCTCGGGGCCAGACTATCCCCTACGCTATCCCACAACTCACAGGGGCCTCTTAGCAGAGGGCAGAAATCTCTTGCTCTATATCTGCTCCTGACTGGAAACCACAGATCCTCCCAGGACCCCCTGGTACTGTGGCCCGTAACCAATTTGAGCAGCAGCCTGTCCCCTCTCAGTTGTACTAGGTCCATCCAATAGCTCATTTGTGTGGCACGAAAATAATCGAATATGTTGGGGAGATCCATGCCCCCTTTGGAGCTCCTTTTAATCATTAGGCTGTAAGCCAATCTTGGTCTTCTCTGCCTCCACACATATTCCGCAAAATCCGAATGAAGGGTTTTACAAAAGCTTGGAGGTAAATAGATAGGGAGCATCCTAATCTTATAAAGAATAATCGGCAATGTATATGATTTTAAAATGTTCCTTCTGCCAAACCAGGATATAAATGGGATGCCGTAATTTTTTAAGAGCTTCTTTATCTGGTCTGGCATCGGAACAAAATTGACGGAATAGATGTCTTCTAGTTTTTTGGGTATTTTTATGCTCAAGTAGTCCAGAGATGTCTCCGACCACGCAAACGGGGAGGTATTGCTGAGCTCCTTACGACACGAATGGGATATAGAGATGTTGAGCACTGTAGACTTGTCAAAATTAATTTTGAAATTAGAAATTTTGCCGAATGCATTCAAGAGTTCAACCAGTCTGCAGAGACCCATTTTAGGGTTGGTAACTAGAAAGACGATGGCGTCCGTGAAGGCCGCGGTAGACATAAGATCGCTCTCTATAGTCAGCCCCGCGATCTCGTGATCTAGCCTTACCTGCAATAAAAGGAGCTCCAGGGTCAAGATAAATAGTGTCGGGGATAGGGGACACCCCTGTCGAGTGCCGTTCTTAATATCGAAAGGGAGGGACAAGATGTCATTGACCTTAAGTCTAGCGTAAGGACAGGCATATAGGGAAAATATGGCAGACACAAGCTGCATTGGGAGGTTGTAGTGTAACAGCGTACTCCTCATATAGCACCAGTCGACTCTATCAAACGCTTTTTCGGCGTCGTTTCCAATAAATGCTAGAGGTATGTTGTGGAGTTTAGCATACCGCGATGCGTGGAGAAGTCTAAGACAGTTATCCTTCCCCTCACGAATCCCGCCTGCTCCTTGTTGATCAACCCAGGGATAAATTTGTCTATTCTCCTAGCAAGGAGTTTCGCCCATAGTGTGACATCTAAGTTAATAAGTAGAGATGAGCGAACCTACTCGGACACGCCCCTTTTTCGCCTGAGCGCCGCGATTTTCGAGTACTTCTGTACTTGGGTGAAAAGATTCGGGGGGCGCCGTGGGTGAGTGGGGGGTTGCAGTGGGGAGTGGGGGGGAGAGGGAGAGGGAGAGCTCCCCCCTGTTTCCCGCTGCTACCCCCCGCTCCGCCACACCTCCCCCCGCCCCCCGGACCCCCCCCCCCCCGAATCTTTTCACCCGAGTACGGAAGTACTCGAAAATCGTGGTGCTCGATCGAGTAATTACTCGAAACGAGTATATTCGCTCATCTTTATTAATAAGGGATATGGGTCTGTAACTGCTGCAAAGAGCAGGATCTTTATTTTCCTTATGGATTAGGGTAATGTGGGCTTCTTGCGCTTGTCTGGGAAGGGGAGCACCCCCGAGGAGAGTGTTAAAAAGGGCTGTCAGTCTGGGGATTAGTACAGTTTAGAAGGATTTGTAGTAGGGCAGGGACAGACCGTCGGGAGCTGGACTTTTGTTAGGAGGGCAGGTAGCTAGTAGGTCTTTAATCTCTGTTTGTGTCACGGGTGTCAACCAGGAGTTCGCGTCGTCGTTGCTTAATTTCGGGATGGGAAGACATTGGAGAAAAGAGTCTATTAGGTTTTTTGCTTTAAGAGCTTCCTCAGGTGGGAGATGTTTTTGGAGGTTGTAAAGGTCTGAATAGAAGAGCTGGAACTCCTTGGCGATATCTTTAGTGGAGATGGCCATCTTCCCAGAATGGGTTTTAATGGCGTTAATTGCATTTTTGGCCTGAGCTTTTTTAATTAGAGAAGTCGTGAATTTGCTTCCTTTGTTGCCCTGGGCGTATACCATATGTTTCCAGAACAAATTTTTTTTATTGAATTTAGAATCAAGGCAGAGCTGAAGGTCTCTCCTTAGTTCAGTGAGTTCCCCCAGTAAGGATTTCGTTTGAGAGAGTTTAACTCTTTGTTCTAGTTTGGCTATTTGTATAAGTTTCTCATCAATTTCTTTTTGGCTTCTTTTTTTGGACCTGGAGCCCATGGCTATCAGCAGGCCCCTAGCGTAAGCTTTATGAGCTTCCCACACCGTGGGTGTACTCACGTCCCCCTCCGAGTTAAGCTGAAAGTATTCTTCGATTAAATTGGATAAGGAGGAGATATCATCTTTAGAATCCAATAATGAAGCGTTTAGCCTCCATCTCCATTCCCTAGGGTGCTGTTGGAGGGGGTGAAGTGTTACATGGATTGGAGTGTGGTCATGGACAGTCGCTGACTCTATCTTAGCCCCCAATAGGGAAGTGAGTAGCCCAGAGGAAACAAAGAGGTAATCTAGTCTTTGGTGGGAGAAGAACGAATAGTCCCTATCTGATGGGTGTAAGAGACGCCACGCGTCAACCAAGCCTAGCTCCTGTAGGCTTTTGTTTAGTCTCCTCAGCCTCGTTTGGGATATTTGGGAGCGGCCTGTGAAGGAATCCAATAAGGGATTGAGAGCGAGATTCAGATCGCCCCCTAGGATGATATGGCCTACCGCAAAGTGTTTCAACACCTCTAGCTGGGAAATTAGCCAGGGGACCTGGTTGACATTAGGTGCATACAAATTGGCTATCGTAATCTGTGTGTTATTAATGGACGCCTTCAGGAACAAGACTTTGCCTTCACCATCGGTGTACTGCGAATCGCAGGAGAAGCTGATGGTTTTATGGAGGAATGTTGATACCCCTCTGGAGGCGGATGTAGTATTGGCGCTATGAAAGTTCTGAGAGAATTGCTTACCTGGCAACGCGAAGCATCTATCACCCTTGAAGTGGGTCTCCTGGAGTAGTAGGATTTTCGTGCCATATCTTTTAAGGAGGAGGGCAACATTGTGGCGTTTAGCTGGCGTGTTGAGGCCCCGGACGTTAAATGAAGTGAATCGGAGGTCAACCACAGTTGCTTCTTAAGAAGGAATAGAAGACAATGACAGATATTAAATATATATACCACTTATCTAGACAGGCGAAAACGTCTTCAGAGCCAGGTAGAGGAGGGGGCGGAGGAGAAGGGGTGGGATGGGAGCAAATTATAAGGATGAAATAAGGTACACAAGGAAAATCAATATGCTAACAACAAAGAAGATAAGTTTCAAAGGAGGACTTGGTGATTTTTTAGAGTCCTCGCAGGAGGGTGGGCGAGCCACGGCAAGGTAACGCAAGGCAACGCAAGGCGGTGCCTGACGTAAGAACACAGTTAACTCGACCTGACCTGACAGGCACGGTCGGGGACCCTGTCAAGATGACAGAGCAACAGCGAAGAAGAAACAGGAAAATGTGAACATACTATAAGCTATAAAGAATTGAAGTATGCTTTCAAGTAATAACAACTTGACTGAAGGGGAATGACAGAAGACTGTCATGAGCGAAATGGGGGGAGGAGGGTGAGAGAAAAACGGTTCTTCCCCTCCAAGTAAAACCCAGAGATCGTAGTGGGGATCACTGTCTCGGTGCCACCTGTGGCAGTAATCGGAGTTCCGGGACAAAAAACCTTCCCCGAAGCTCTCATGTCAAAGGGCTATAGCCATAGATGGTGTAGAAACAGAACACAGACATAAGCCCGGGCGTGTACCGGTTCACGCCATGATAGAATGGACAGTCCCAAATTTATCGGTGAGCGGTCATTCTGGTGTCCATCACTTCGGAGTCATCTCTGGTTTTCTTTTTCTTGCCCTTGGGGGACTTATGGCTGATGACTGGCTGCCATCTCCCTGGTGTTGTCAGAGTGGGAAATCTTGAGAGGTCCGGTAGAGGAAGCCAGCTTGGGTTGTCAATTGGATCTATATCTAAGAATTGCCAGCATTGTTGGAGTTCTTCTGGAGAATGAATATTGAATTTGCGACCTTTATGGGTTATCCCCAGGCCAAAGGGGAACAGCCAGGCATATTTTATCCCTTTGTCTCTTAGGGCGTCCAGGAGCGGGCGCATCAGACAGCGCTTAGCCAGAGTAGAGGGGGCCAAATCTTGAAAGATTTGTAGAGAGGCGTCTCCCTAACGTATGTCTTTGGCTTGTCTTGCACTTTTAAGATTTCGAAGGCATCCAGAAATGAGAGAACCTTACAGACAATGTCCCTAGGTGGATCTGAGGCAGGGGACATAGGTCTGAGAGCTCTGTGAATGCCCTCGATGGTAATGGCGGCGGCCCTGTCCTCTCCCCAGAGCTGGCTGAAAATTTCTTTGGCCACTTTGGGAAGACAGTCAGGCGCCCATGACTCTGGGAGCCCTTTGATGCGCATATTGTTGCGCCTGTTCTTATTTTCAATGTCCTTCTGCATTAATAGGGAGTGTTGATCTTTAAGAGTCTTTTCAAGATCTAATGAATGCGAGGTAATGGAGGCCGTGGCTGATTCCAGCTGTTCTACTCTGCAGCCCATATGTCTGAGATCTTCTTTAATCTCAGATAAGTCTGCTCTTAAGGGGTGCAGAGCTTGAGAAAATAGCTCCCTCATAAAGCTCCTGGACACGCTCTCTCCATCCTCCCCATCTGTAGAGGACCCATCCTCCCCCTCCTTAGTGTTAAGAGCAGTGAACTTTGCAGTCGGCGCCATCTTGGAGGGAGCGTGAGGAGAGCGGGTGCTCCGTTTCTTAAGTTACCGCTACATGTCAGCTTGTCCTTTATATGCTCTGGGAGTTCTCTGTGCTTCTCCCCCTCTTTCTCTTCCTATCTTCCCCATCTGTTCTTCTTATAGCTGCTGTATTGGGTCCCCACGGGTGCCGTTGAGATGGAGCTAAGAGCTCAGTACTCCATCTTCTTCAACTGTCAGGCTCCACCGCCCTCAGCCAGGTGTCCTTTTGACCAAAGGTTGCAGGGATCGGTTCACCAAGGCACTAAGGCGTTCACAGGGTGAACTGATCCCTGCCACTATAGGACGAAGGGGTGGAGGGAAAACCCCCTTATGCACCTTCGGAAGGCCGTGAAATACTGCCATAGAGGGGTTTTCCGGGCCCAGATATGTCACTTTTTTAGCATTAAAAATGCCCATGTTTCCCCTCATTAATTAATGTATCAAGTTTAGAAATGCATGTTTGCATAGGGTTGAAATCTAGTGTTCTGTATGTTGTATGATCATTTAATATTTCAAATATTTCCCTTTATCAGATTTTCTTATAACAATATTTTTATTTCTTGATAAATTATACTCTCCTTCTTTTTTGGGGGATGATAAATTCTTTTTTGTAATGCCATCCTTATTATGTGCCTGAAGTTTCAGAAGGTCTTTTTCCACTGCATGCTGGAAATTGTCCATATAAGGACTTCTGGTGGAATTAAGCTAGAATCCTCCATTGGTTGTACTAAATTGAATGGATTTAATTTTATTATCTCCTTGTTGCATATCAACTGGGTATTTTTCTCTTTCTAATATATGAAGATGTATTAAAGCCATAGTGTCCAAAAAATCCTTATCAGTGAAGTCATTGAACAGGATATTACTGTCACCGCTGCTTGGGTTGGATTCATTTATTCCTCCATTACTTGCTCCTTTTCAACAGCTAAGAATCTCACAAACTTATTTACAACTATTATCGTTTGGAGTAAATCAAAGTCCTTTTTTGGAACGAAGCTGTTTTTAACTCACTTGGATATTTAAGGAAGTGACGTAATTATCCCGATCAGGTGATCAAGACTCCACACGGAGTTGAAACATGTCCTGCTTAGTGCCTGCCTGTTCCATATGCTGCACTTCGTCAAATAAAGGCTTCTGGATTTTATCCACTTTGTCAATAGCAACGTCTTCAATTAACTTTATGCCTGTAGCCGCTGAGTACTGAGCGGCGAAGCTATACAAGTGGTAATTGGAGGATAAAGTGGAAGCAGTGCAGGTAAATGGGGGAGCTTTTCTGCTTTGCTAACAATTAACATACTCTGAAGTTGAAACAACAATTTCCTCCTTAATAAATTTAAAAGCCCCAGGACCGGACCAGCCAAATATTATAAAACTTTCCTGACATCATTGGTCTCATATGTTTTAAAAGCTTTCAATACAGCAATGGAGCTGGGAAATTTCCCTGAAGAACTGCTTCAGGCCACAATTGTAGCACTGTCTAAACAAGGGAAAAAACCCAATGACCCTACAATTTCAGACGTTATGCTAAAGTGCTGGCGGGATGATTACTAAAAATCTTAAAATCTTACCTGACATTGTACATTCAGACCAGGTGGGTTTTGTAAAAGGCAGGCAGTCCTCGGATGGCATGAGAAGGATCTTGACCCTCTTGCATTCAGTGGAGACCTCTTGGATTCCAGTGGCAATGATAGTCCTTGACATAGAGAAGGCCTTTCACAGGATCCCCTTGGGCTATGCGTTTGATACACGGAAACAATTAGATTTTGGGGGGATGCGATTCGTGCCATTTGGGCCTGCACTCCACACCTACGGTGAGAGTGCTGGTAGATGGGACTTTTTTGGACCCATTTGCTATAACCAGTGGTAGAAGGCAGGGTTGCCCACTGTCCCCACTACTGTTCATCCTCAATATTGAGCCACTCGTGGAAATCGTAAGTTCCATTATGGAGATAAGGTGAATAACTTCTGGCTTCAGGTAAAACAAAATTGGATTATTCACTGACATTATGATCCTGACTTTGTCCCGACCTCTAGAATCATTGAGAGCTGCTCAACAGATACTTGACCAATTCAGCACAATCTCCTTCTAAAAACGTAACGTGGTGAAAAGGCAAATTCTGGGCAGACATCTACCTAGCAATCTAAAAAAAATAATTATTTCAGAATTACCTTACAGTTGGCAAGAAAAGGGTAGCCCATATTTGGTAGTGCTCCTTACATCCTTGCTGACAGTTATAGAAAAATAAAATTAACCTCCATTAGTGGTCTCAGTGCAGCAAGATCTAGACCATTTGTTGAAGATCTGCATGTCCTGGTTTGGCAAAATAATGACATATAAAATGAAAGTCCTACCCAAGTTATTGTAACTTTTAGAGCTCTAGCAGTCCCGATTTCTATGCACACCCTAGCCATCATACAAAGACAATTGTCAAAGTTCATATGGGGGAGGAAAGAAACCTTGATTAGCTTTATCAATTTTAGTGATACGTCGCAAACATGGGGCGCAGATGTCCCGAGTATAGAGGCATATTATACAGTTAGCACATTGAAACAAGCAAAACATTGGATAAACAAAGGCAATAACCCCTGTTGGGTAGACATGGAAGGGGGGTCGATGACAGGGAAATTATTTTAATCATTGCTGTACACAATGTCCCTGAAGGCTCTGCCAGGTAACAATGGGGGAAAATTGTTAACTCAAGGACTATCCCCACTTATGCTAGCTATGATCGAGGCGTGGAAGACTCTCACATAAAAACTTATCCCTTTCAAAACAATTTTTCAGGCTACCGATAGAGACCCTAAGATACCTTATTTTGAACCTAGATGTAAAGCTGGAAATTAAAGGGGTTGATATGAGTGAATCATATAGTTTTTACTAAAGAGATGAAATCCTTTGACCAACTACGGATGAATTACTAGTTGTCTAATAGTGACAGGATTAACTATCTAAGGATTAAATCATTCCTAAATAACATTCCTATATACAATAAGAAAATACCTTCAGGGATCATACAAAGGTTCTCCACACAACCAAACCTAGACAAGACAGAAACAAGATATTTCTATGATATAATGACAGAAAACCAAAATGTGACAAAAAGTATCCATATTGCTCAATTTGGAAAAATAAATAGGGGAGAAGATCGCTTTGGAAACATGAGGGAGACTGTTTAGATAGTCACTACAGTCCACAAGAGACACAACTAAAACTACTACTTTATGCACAGATGCTGCCACCCTCAGGACAATATAGTTTCCAGCTGCCAGTGCACCGACTGTTCTGCAACGTGCCCATGCGCTGGAATTCAACGTGGCACATGTTGGCCAGGGTTTACGAGCAGCGTGAAGCCATTGTTGAATTCCAGCTGCAACATGCCCGTAGGAGTGGTAGTCAGCCTCCGCAGTTCTTCACAGAGGAGTGGGCATGGATGTTTGACATTTGTCAGGTGTCAGAAAACTTTGAAGAGTCAACTCAAATGGTGAGCGGCAATGCAGTCATTATCAGCGTTACCATCCCGCTGCTTTACCTGCTGAGAATGCCGCTGCTAAGCATTAAGGCCGACAATTTGCGGATAGAACAGAAGATGGGGGATGACAATATGTCGCTTGATAGCCAGACCACCCTCATGTCTGTTTCTCAGCGCGTATTGGAGCAGGAGGAGGAGGAGGAGGGGGAAGAGACTGTTGCCCACACTGCAAAGGGTACCCATGCTACTTCCTTCACATCTGTTCAGCATGTATGGGCTGAAGAGAAGGAGGAGGTGGAGACTGAGAGTCATCCTCCTAGTGAGGAAAGTGATGTGTAGTGTACTGGGACTCTGGCACACATGGCTGACTTCATGTTAAGCTACCTTTCCCATGACCCTCGCGTTAGTTGCATTCTGGCCAACATAGATTACTGGGTGTACACCCTTCTCGACCCACGGTATAAGGAGAACCTTTCCACTCTCATTCCCAAAGAGGAAAGGAGTACGATACTGATGCAATACCACAAGGCCCTGGTGGAAAAGCTGATACTCAACTTCCTATCTGACAACGCTAGTGGTAGAGGACGTAGTTCAGTGGGCCAACTAGCAGGGGAGACGCGGTGAACAGGCAGCATGTCCAGCGCATGCATGGGAACACTCTTCAAGGCCTTTGCCAGTTTTATGGCACCCCATCCAGACTGTGTCACCACTCCCCAGTCTAGGCTGAGTAGAAGGAAACACTGTAAAAAGATGGTGAGGGAGTACATAACCGAGCAACATCCGACCGTGGTCCCTCTGCTCCATACAACTATTGGGTGTCAAAGCTGGACACGTGGAATGAACTTGCGCTGTACGCCTTCGAGGTACTTGCCTGCCCTACCGCTAGCATGTTATCAGAGAGAGTGTTTAGTGCTGCTGGGGGGATTATCACAGATAAGCATACTCATTACGATGAACAAAGCCTGGATTTCACTTGGCTTCTCTTCTCCACCAGTGGAAAGCAGCGTACCATAAAGATTCTTTAAGCAGGAACAGGAGAGCCATGCACCCTATATCACCCCAAAAAAGGGGAGAAGTAGCTTAGTCTATCCTTCTCTGATTTTCCTCCTCTGCCTCCTAAACCAGCATGTCAGCACATGGAACAGCCAATTTTTCAGTGGGCCAAAATGCTCTGTAAAAACAAATTTTTTTCAGAGGGCTTCCTCCATCTCTGTTAGCAAATTAAGCAAGTACGAGCTCTAAGTTAAAAAAAAAAAAAAAATCAGGGGTCACCTGCACTCTGGGTAAACAAATTTTTCAGGGGTACACCTATACTCTTGGTAGACAAATTTTTAAGGGGTTCACCGATACTCTTGGAACATAAATGTTTCAGGGGTTCGCCTATACTCTTGGTAAACAAATTTTTAAGGGGTTCGCCTATGCTTTTGGTAAAGCAATTGTTTCAGTAGTTTGCGTATACTTTTGGTCAACAAATTTTTCTGATATTCGCTTAAACTCTTGATAAACAAATTTTTCAGGGGTTTGCCTATAGTCTTGCTACACAAATGTTTCAGGGGTTCGCCTATACTCTTAGTCAACAAAAGTTTCAAGGTTTTCCCTTTATAGTCTTAGTACACAAAAATCTTTCAAGGGTTTGCCTATACTCTTGGTACACAAATCTTTCAAGGGTTCGCCTATACTCTTGGAAAGACAAATGTTTCAGGTGATTCACCTGCACTCTTGGTAAAAAAAAATCTTTTGTTGTAGAATGGTTGTTGAATTGTGGAGATGTGTATAAGTACTGGCATCCGAGTCCCCTTTATGCCCATTCATGAAATTTTGTGACGGAGGTGGCATGGGATCGGAATTATTATACAACATATCATTATACAACATGATGAAGACTAGGGGTAAGGGTCGAGATGAGGACGTGGACGTGGGCGCCCGAATGAGGGTTTGGGCAGAGGCTGAGGTCCTGGGTGGGGTGAAACAGTGCCTGGTTTGGCCACTCAAATTTCTTCAAAAAGTACATGCTGTCTTTCGCTGGAGCACCGGTTAAAAATCCCCTCAGGGAGAGGCAGGGGCTGGGACAGGCGGTAGCTTTTCTGTCGGTGGACCAACACCTGGATCCCATTAAGCAAGTACGAGCTCTATGTTAAAAAAAGGATTTCAGGGGTTCACCTGCACTCTGGATAAAAAATCTTTCAGGGTTACACCTGTACTCTTGGTACACAAATGTTTCAGGGGTTCGCCTTACTCTTGGTACAAAAATATTTCAGGGCTTCACCTATACTCTTGGTCAACAAATCTTTCAGGGGTTTGCCCATACTCTAGGTCAGCAATTGTTTCAGAGGTTCGCCTTTACTGTTGGTCAACAAATGTTTCAGGGGTTCGCTTATATAATCTTGGTACACAAATGTTTCAGGGGTTCGCCTATACTCTTGGTCAACAAGTCTTTCAGGGGTTCGCCTATAATCTTGGTCAACAAATGTTTCAGGGGTTCACCTGCACTCTGGGTTAAACAATCTTTTGTTGTAGAATGGGTCATTGAATTGTGGAGATGCGTATAAGTACTGGCATCTGAGTCCCCTTTATGCCCACGTTTGTGGCTCATGAAATTTTGTGACATGGGGTTGGAATAATTAGAACCAAACACTCATTTTTAGGACTACAACTCCACTTTTGTGCATCATCAGTTTGGCTGCCTGGGACCAGTAGTGAGCACAAAGAATTCACAAGCATCCTGGCTGCATACTGCATTATGTTACCAGTTCTATACAGTATACTGCTACTGGTGTACACAGACTATATAGGAACTAACAAAAATGCTGTCATATTGCATTTCTTATTTTTGTTTTTGGCTGAAAGCATTTGCATAATAGGATCAAGTGTTATATAGTGCAGATCGAGAGGACACACAAGACTGTACACATTTTACACTGTCTTTTTTTTTTGGCTTAAAGCGTACGCAACATACCTTGCAGTTTGCGTAGCATTTTGACGCAGTGCATTATACAACATGGTGAAGACTAGGGGTCAAGGACGAGGATGTGGACGTGGGCGGACGAATAAGGGTGTGGGCAGAGGCCGAGGTACTGGGCGGGGCGAAACAGTGTTTGTTTGACCACTTTGAGTTCTTCATGGTTTATGCTGTTTTTCCCTGGGACCCTATTTAACAAGTCCCCCTGGGAAAGAGTTTTTTCTTTCTTTTTTTCTCTTTGCAGGCTTTCTCAACCGGCAGAGGCGTTGTTGTGTCCCCGGACACTCGGAGGGGGTGCACGGATCAGACGTCTGCCCACCAGCTGCAGCGGCTGGACAGGCAGAGTGGGGACTCGGGGACTCCGTGGCTCTGTTCCAAAGGGAGGCGGCAGAGGGGCACCTGCAGTGGGTTGACTCCAGTGTGCGCGTACCCACTCCTTCTCAGTGCTTTGAGAAAATAGGTCAAAGACCGCCAGTTTTTCGCCAGTACTCCCGAACAACGGTGGGTTGACCCGAACCCCCGGGACAAGAGGAGAGGACTGCATCTCTTTCATGTGCCGCCCTGCACGGGGGCGGCATCAGTCTGTTGGACGTCAGGCACCAGAAGGACCAGCCTATGGTGTGGCGGAGCTCCCATTGGAACAGTAGGGCAAGGGGTACGCCTTACCCCATCTGGGATGGGGACAGCTGGCTGCTGCGCTGGGAAAAATTTCAGTATGCTGTGAACTACTGAGTAGGTGAAGGCGTGCGCCTTACCCCGTCTGGGATGGGGAGAGCTGGACACTGCGCTGGGAAAAATTTCAGTACGCTGTGGACTACTGAGGAGGCGAAGGGGTGTGCCTGGCCCCATCTGGGATGGGGATAGCTGGACGCTCCGCTGGGAAAAAAAATTCCGTAGGCTGTGGATGCAGGCTCGTGCAGAGGATTGGACAGCAATGCCAGCATGTAACACAGGAGAAGAGGCAGTAGTGTCACCCGCAGGCAGTGATTGGCCTTTGCTGCACATAGTGTGGTGCTTAGCCAAGATGTGCCAGCTTGTGTGTCTTGCTGATTATGGTCTGTCTCAACTAAATTGTTAAGGGGGGTGACCAACAGGCTGTTGCCCACAATTTGGCTTGATAATGTGAACTGAGAGCCTCAGATGCATCCATGCATGCTGCACCTGCCGTCCCCATTTCTGTGGTGTTTCCACCACTTTCTGATGTTTTCAGGTGATTCACACAACCTCCCCTAAGCGGAGCATGGGTCACATTGAAAAATGCTCCAGTCTCCCATTGACTTCAATAGAGTTCATTACTCGAAATGAGCTCTCGAGCATTATGAAAAGTTCGACTCGAGTAACGAGCACCCGAGCATTTTGGTGCTTGCTCATCTCTATCTATTATCTATTGCTATAGGAAAGGCACCAGAACCAGATAGTCTTTCTATCAAAATATACATACAATATAGAGAGATACTGATTTCGCTGCTGCTTTCTCTTTATGAGAGGGTATTTGTAGAAGGCTGTTTATTGGACTCCTTTTCTGAGGCTACTATAGTATTGATATTAAAAGACGATAAAAACCCATAGGAGTTTGGCCCTTTTTGAACCTTCCACCTCTTAAACTCGGATTATAAGATTCTAACCAAAATCCTAGCAAGCTGACTAAATGTAGCCATTCACGACATTGTACACCCTGATTAATGGGGTTTTAAAACTGGAAAATCTACCTCTTGTAATATCAGAAGCGTTTAGATAATTACACAAATTGGTTGGAAGTGTCAGATTGATTGGGACTTGACATATTTTGATGCCGCTAAGGCCTTTGATTCTTTTGAATGGCCTTAGATGTTGGAAGTGCTGAGCTGTTCTGGGTTTCGTGATTCCTCCATTACATTTTTGCATATACATTCAAACTTCAGAGCTATCTATTAGTATAACGTTACTCAATTGTAATGTCACAATTAAGAACTGATGAGCCGTATGGCATAATTTTCATTTCAATCAGAACTTGGCTTGCAATCCCAAGTGGGCCATTACAAAGCCCTAGTGAGGTGGCCCAGTGAGCCTCTACTGCCGGCCTATCCTAAGGGTGAGCCATCGGTAGCTCATGACTGGATAACGCCCTTGGTACTCCTTGTTCCCAGTTCTCTCTGACTGGACAAACACAGGACCCTCGTTGAACTGTGTGTAGTGGTGCCAGTAAATAAGGAGAATGCAACAGCAGGAAGGCTTAAGTGATATTAGCTCATGGTTGTTGGATCACTTCCGTGGGAAATGGCTAAAATTGGGTCCCTTGTATCCAATGGGTGTGGTACTCAGTTAAAAAAAAGGGTTGTGTTTCCTTTTACACCTCAGCACCCCCTGAGTCCTGCACAATAGGAAGTCATTGAAGTAACAATTCATGCCTTATTAAAGGTCAGCGCCATAAAAGCAACTACGTTGAATCCGGCTATATTATTTTTTGCATGGAATGAAAGGGAGGAGGAAGTGGGAACAGTAACCACAGTAAACACTCAGCAGCCTGAAAAGTTTCTGTATTTGAAATCAATAGAACCCACAGAACAAAGTTGCATTTGAGCATGTCAAAGACAAGTCTGTAGCTAATGCAGGTTTTAAGGTTTTTTAGATTGTTCCAGAATATCATGGAGATGGACAAGAAGAACATGTAAGGCAATGATAACAAATATTGGTAATCAATGAAAAAAAAAAACACCTCCCTTCCTGGGACTATATCCAAGGAGGTTGGAGATTATGGCGCTCACTACAATGTGTAGACTGGCTTGAAGGTAAGCACCGACTCAAGGTACGCTTTTGGAATCACATTCAATTTTGGACATTTGTGGTGCAGTGGAAATTTTTGCTGAACCATCGGATAAACCAATCCACAACACAAAGGCAGTGTTTTTGTTTTTAGCTCTTCCTACTCAGGTAGTTGTTATAAAGTTGTCATAAGGCCCGTCAAGCTCACACCAAGGATGTAACTCTTGAGGCTCTAAAGAACCGAAGATCAGACACAGTAGCCGGACTCTCCTAAAATGAGGTACAGCTGTAAACCTGGTTGCACCCAATGCACGTGTGACTATCTCTCTTTTGCTTAAATTGCAGGAACAGGTCTCTGAGGATGACAGGGAGGACTGGTAGAAGAAAGAATGAACCGAACACTGAGGTCAGAAGGAAGAATCATCTCAGGTACCTACCCGCATGTTCTACTACAAGATGTCACACCCATGAGCTAACCCAACAATCCGAGGAGGTACTGTGTGGTATAGTGTCTTCCGTTTGATTTGCACCAGGGTGCAACACTACTGCGACTTGTTTGTACTGGGCTGCATGGTATGCGGCTGTCACAATCCAGACCAATTGGTCAAGTACCTCCTCACTGTAAGCAATACTATCCATTTCAATGACTGCAGATGACTGCATGTAACTACCAGATGTTGGTAGTTTGCATAGACCTCTTCTCAACTTGAGGCATGGCTTGTAAAAGAATAAAAACAAAAGTGCCAACTCCAAAACTACGGCAAGGAAGCAATTATATGTGTATATGTATGGTGTACCAGAAGTCACAGAAAATAATAGAGGTACCCATTTTAATAGCCATCTACTCTGTCAGATCTGTGTCTATCCTAGCACTGTATTGAGCTCTTATGAAATTCTACCTGATAGGGCGCCTGTAATAGGCTTATACTTTCTCCAGTCCTGGAGATGACCAGGCCAAATTTTGGATATTTGACGTTTTGCACCTGTGCATTTAGGTGGTAAAAATAGACTGATAGAATGTGTAAATTTATTAAGAGCGCCAAAATTGGGAACATTAAGTTATTTTTCACATTTTCAACTGCAATATGTCAAATGTGTGCAAACATACTGTACAGTTTTTATTTTAACCATTTAGAAAATATACAAATTTAACATCAATTATTAACATTTTGAGTAACATTTTGTTTTCCTACACTAAGACAAGATTGTAAAGGCTCATAGGTATCAGAATAACAAATGACCCCATTTAAAAAACTACACCCCTTAATGTATTCACTGAGGGGGGTCATGAGCATTTTAACTTCACAGTTTCTTTTCAGGAGTTAATGCAATTTAGAGGAGAAAAAAATAAAATGTCACATTTTTGCACATCTGGCATTTTAAAGACAGGGTTTTTTTTGTGGACATGACAATGATGATTTGCACCCTGAAGTGGATACCTCTGTTTGTCCTGTGTTCAGAAACACACCCGCTTTGGCCCTAATATTATGTACGTATGCACAACGGGGCCCAAACCAAAAGGAGCACCTGGTGGCTTTCAGAACAGACATTTTGCTTGAAGGAGTTTTAGGCCCCATTGCCCACTTACGGCTCAGTCAGACGAGCAATGTTTTTTTGCACGCACCTATGCACACAAAAAAAATGAGCTCCACGGTTGAGCAATATGCGTTTGACCAAAGTTCCGTGAATATGCTCCATTACCTGGAGCAGCTGTGCTTGCAGAAGCGCAGCTGCTTTACCTTATTTTCAGGGAAGGGCTTATATTTTAAGCCCTTCCCCAAAAATCACTGCGGAGGTTGCTTGCAGCTCATTGCTTTCAAGGGGCCAGTTGCAGCATCGGTCCCATTGAAAGCAATGCATTGTGGTTCTCTGCCACAGCTGGTGACAGCTGTGGCAGTGGATTCTTTATCCCCTGTGGTGTGTCCCCTCATCACTGAACACCCTTAAAAATGCTGTCACAGTGTTCAGTGATGAGGGGACTCCTCGCAGGGGTTCTTTATGCGTGCCGTTTAGGTCCGTGATGCACATGATAGGCACGGATGTTCTATCTTTTGCAGGTGCGCATATTTTGCGCGTGTAAAAGATGGACATCTCACCAGAGCCATAGGGAACCAATAGTTGCGCTTTTTTTTGCACAAATAGTTGCGGGCAAAAAAAACGCTCATCTGACTGAGCCCTTAGGCTACGTTCAGACGAGCGTATTTTCGCGCGTAAATACGTGCAAAGAAAACTGTGGCCCTATTTAAAACCATGCAGTTCCTATGAAGTGTTCACATAGGCGTGTTTTTACTGCATGCGAACGCGCGCAGCAGCAAAGAAAGGGCATGCGTGGCTGTTTGGTCCGTACTGCACTGCTCTTTACATTGGCTCCTATGGGACACACAGCACGGGAGTCCGGCCAAGTGAACGACCCAATAGACAGCAATGTAATTTTTTTTAAAATTTTTTTTTTATGCTAAGCTAAATGATTTTGTGTCTTTCCCTTTGCATTCAGCACTCCATGTTGTGTTCCGGATGTGTATTGGTGTAAACACAAATAAACAATGTGCATCCGCGAACTTTGTGCAGCCTGTTATAAGTGTCTGGGTCAAAACTGTGCCTTGTGCGTGCGGGGGTTCAATAGCATTTTTTCTTTATAAAGTGTAGGTGGATTTTTGTAATTATTATTTTTTTCGTTTTCTTAAATTTGTTTTAACTTTGACCACAAATATATTATATGAGTTTTCTGTTATATAAAGCCAAAAAAAAGGTTTAGAATAGGAAAAAAAAAGAGGAGTATAAAGGAAGAAACGTAGTAATCAAAAGTTCACTGGGGCGCCAAAAAAAACGTGTGGCTCACAACTATCAATGCCTTAAATACTGGCGCCGTGTATATTTGCTGGGATACTGATACAGCTCAACGTATGGAGCGCATCTATGTGCGCTCCACGCAGCCAAATTCACAATTTAAAACACGCATATCACAAGCACGGACCTTCGTTAACGCGCATTTTTGTGCGCACATTCACATGCGTGAATGTACGAGCGAATTAACGCATACGCTCGTCTGAACGCACCCTTACGGCTCAGTCAGACGGCCGTTTTTTCGCGCGATTTGCGCATGCGCCCGGCGATTTTATAAAACCATTGCTTTGCAATGGTATCGGACACATGAGCGCTTCTTATGCGCTCGTCCGATAAATTATAGAACAGAAATCGCAGATCGCACCTATTTGCGATCTGCGATTCCTGTTCTCTTCTCTATATGCGCTCAACAGGGCTGGCGGCAGCAGCGCCGACCCAATTGAGAACATATAGTAGACAAATCATTCTCCTCTGCCACAGCAGTAACAGCTGTGGCAGAAAAGAATGATGTTTGCCCATTGAATTCAATGGAGCCGGCAATACAGCCGGCTTCATTGAAAGCAATGGGCTGCCGGCGATCTCACGATGAATTTTCGGGAAGGGCTTTTAAAATATAAGCCCTTGCCGGAAATTCATCCAGAAATGTGTAAAAACAAAAAAAAAATATATATACTCACCTGGTCCCGGCAGACAGCGTTCAGCTGCACCAGCCGGCAGTTCTCCTGAACTGCTCTGAGTAGTATTCAGCAGCCGGGGATTTAAAATCCCCGCCTGCTGAATGAGCTGCCTCTGATTGGTCACAGCCTCACCAATCAGAGGCAGCTCTCACTTACCCATTCATGAATACATGAATGGGTGAGTCAGTGCTGCCTCTGATTGGCTCAGCGCAGGGACCAATCAGGGGCAGCTCTCAGCTGAATGACAGCTGAGCACTGCCCCGGATTGGTCCCTGCGCTGAGCCAATCAGAGGCAGCACTCACCCATTCATGAATTCATAAATGGGTGAGAGCTGCCTCTGATTCGTGAGGCTGTGACCAATCAGAGGCAGCTCATTCAGCAGGCGAGGATTTTAAATCCCCGGCTGCTGAATACTACTCAGAGCAGTTCAGGAGAACTGCCGGCCGGCGCGGCTGAACTCCGTCTGCCGGAACCAGGTGAGTATATATATATATTTTTTTTTTACACTTTTCTGGATGAATTTCCGACAAGGGCTTATATTTTTAAGCCCGTCTCACACGGCCGTATGTGGAATCCGATTGCAGAGGCCAGCAGTGGATCCCAGCCGTGGGTCAGCATTTGCCCATGTAATGTATTGAGCATATTTGTGTACTCACACAGATAGTCATGTGCAGTACACCTTTATTTGCTTGCATTTCCCACACCATCGCTTAGCGATGACGTGGGTACCTGCAGCCCGTACACAATGTGTATGGACTGCGTGTATACCTGCGACCATATCGATCAGGTTGCGTTTATAATTGGCCGAAAAACAAGGACAACACACAAGGCCGTTCCTCTACTAGGAGAACTCTGATTCGTGAGGCTGTGACCAATCAGAGGCAGCTCATTCAGCAGGCGAGGATTTTAAATCCCCGGCTGCTGAATACTACTCAGAGCAGTTCAGGAGAACTGCCGGCCGGCGCGGCTGAACTCCGTCTGCCGGAACCAGGTGAGTATATATATATATTTTTTTTTTACACTTTTCTGGATGAATTTCCGACAAGGGCTTATATTTTTAAGCCCTTCCCGAAAATTCATCGTGGGATCGCCGGCAGCCCATTGCTTTCAATGGAGCCGGCTGTATTGCCGGCTCCATTGAATTCAATGCGCTGGACAGCGTTCAACTGCTCCGGCCCGTTTCTATTGAAACGCGGCTAGGAGCAGTTTTTTCGGGCAATTTTTCGGCCCTGGTCACGTGATTTGCGGATGCGCATCCGTCATGCGATCCGCAAATCGCGGGAATTAACGCCCGTGTGACTAAGGCCTTAGAGAGCACTTGAGCTGTCAAACGAAAGATAACCTCCACAAATGACCCCATTCTGAAAATTAGACCCCCATTCTGAAAATTAGACCCCTTAAGGAATTCCTCTAGGGGTGTACTGCATATTTTGACACCACAGTTTTTAAATGAATCTAAGAAAGCAGAAAGAAAAAAATACAATGTTCATGGCCAGGCCTGTTAAGGAGGAAACACCATTGGATTTCAGGACACAATAGAATAAATTCCAGGCCCCATTGCACACTTGTGCAGGAAATAAATTGACTCCCTAAAAATAATCCCTTCCCCTTTTTAGCACTCTCTAAATCTTAGATTAAAGTAAAAATGTGAACTCTGTGGTATGTCTGAAAACAGGGGTAAATACGGAGGCCTGGTTGGGATGGGCACATAAGGCAATAAAGCCAGGTATCCCTCCTCCACCCATGCTTTTTTTGCGGGGCATTTCTTGACCTCAGTGGCAGGGATAGGGTGTAAAAAGTGGCGCTCTGTGAGGCTTCGTAAGCTTGCTGAGGTGCGGCGGTCTCACACAAAAGGCACTCAACAAGCTGCTTCTGGAACTGCAGGGAAGCGAGCGTTCTCAGAACTTCTTGTAAATTACGTATTACAGGTAGCGATCTGAATATTGCCCGTCTCACACGGCCGTATGTGGAATCCGATTGCAGAGGCCAGCAGTGGATCCCAGCCGTGGGTCAGCATTTGCCCATGTAATGTATTGAGCATATTTGTGTACTCACACAGATAGTCATGTGCAGTACACCTTTATTTGCTTGCATTTCCCACACCATCGCTTAGCGATGACGTGGGTACCTGCAGCCCGTACACAATGTGTATGGACTGCGTGTATACCTGCGACCATATCGATCAGGTTGCGTTTATAATTGGCCGAAAAACAAGGACAACACACAAGGCCGTTCCTCTACTAGGAGAACTCCCAGAATGAGATGGGGGAAACCAAGACTTGGATGGTCCACAGCAGGCTCTGATTCGGCGGATGACACAGCATGGCCGGATTTGGGCAATAATTCTACCTCTTCCAGTTCTTTTTTAGGACAAAGACCGCCGAGAAATTCCAATATGCCGCGCCGACTAAGGGACGACGGAGGCGCGGGGGACGGAAACATCAACGATCACGGAAGAGGCACACGGAGGATGCAGACTCGATCGAATTCCGGAACAAGGAGGTGACGGAGAATACAGTAGTCAACATTTCCTCAAAGGTACTCTTCCCTATTCAATTATGGGCGTTATGAAAGGGGCTATCTTTCGTACCCACGCCACACATGGATTGGTTCCGTTTGGATATAGATTGTCGGCTATTTTTCCGTAGATTACAATTAAAAACGTTCTTTCAGAACTCACAAACTATCACACAAATTGAAACCTTGAGTGGGGCAGATGCTCAACTATCGGCGGGATTCTCGTCTGCTGACCTTGGTCTACGTAACAGCAGTCGATTCCAGCCTTCCAATATTGACCACTCAGTTGACACTTTTTCAAAATTAGTAATAAGAGACGCTTTTGTGTACCTCCCCATCCTAGACTAAGGTTCAGGTTTGGTGGAGGTACATAGATGACGTCTTTATTGTTTGGAGAGGCACTATGGATGAATTAATCAGTTTTCATAGAGAGTTGGACGGCTTCTTACCAGAACTGAAGTTCACTCTTGTGTCTTCCGATATTGCGGTACAATTTTTGGATGTCAAGGTCATCCGACAGGGCAGTGGGTTCATTACGTATTTATATTCCAAACCCACAGACAGGAACAATGTGCTTAGTTTCTCTAGCTGCCATCCACCGGCAATGATACATTCTTTGCCATGGAGCCAATTACTCCGTGTGCAACGAGTAACAGATGATTCCTTTTTTGACTCCCGACTGGATGCCATGTGTGAAAAATTCTTGCATAGGGGTTACCCCCAGGAGTTAATCACACGACACAAACAACGGGCAAAAACATTGATCCGTGAACAAACTCTCATTCCGACACAAAGATCTCGAATGGGTGATCGCATTCCATTCGTATCTACCTATGACCCTTACAGCAAACGCATTAAGCACATAATTAACAGGCATTGACATTTGTTATCCACTTGCCATCCTGAAATTAGCGAGTTTTGCAGCTGGCAATTAATGTTCTATAGGAGAGGGCGGAGCTTCAAGGATCAATTTCCCTTGCCTTGGCTGTGCCACATGCAACAATCTGGTAAGAGACAGCTGCTTCACACACCCGCGCACTGGCAAATCATACCCCATAAAGGGTGATATATATCATCACCTGCCCTTGTGGTCTCGTCTATGTAGGTGAGGTACGAAAACGTATAACAAGTCAGAAGAGCACAATACGAACATGCAAGGTCGATCTACCAATTCCAAATCATTTTATCCAGTCAGGTAATGCCATTAATCAATTGCGCTACAGAGTCATAGGCGTAGCGTCAGGGGGTGCTGGGGTCGCCATGGCGACCCGGCCCCTGCGCTCAGGGGGCCCCGGAGCTGCCCCACGCCATACCCACATGCACATTCAGTGCATTAATGGCTGGCCGTTCTTTCCCCCGCATGATGCGGCAGCCTGAACGGCCAGCCTGAGAGGAAAAGCAGGGAGGTACTCACATGGGTCGGCAGGGGAGGAGGGAGGAGGTCACATGGGACGGCAGGGCACAATGGTCATGTGCTGACCCCTGCTTCCTGTTGCACGGAAGCCTCTGAGTTTACTTCTCCTGCTGCTGCTGTCACATGGAGGAGAAGTGGACCGAGCCCTGGGGTAAGGTTAAATTTGTGTGTGTATCTGTCTGCCTGTCTCCCTCCTTTATCTATCTATTTATCTATCTATCTATCTATCTATCTATCTCATATCTATCTATCTATCTATCTATCTCATATCTATCTATCTCATATCTATCTATCTATCTATCTATCTATCTATCTATCTATCTCATATCTATCTATCTATCTATCTATCGAATATCTATCTATCTAATATCTATCTATCTCACATCTATCTATCTATCTCATATCTATCTATCTATCTATCTATCTATCTATCTATCTATCTATCTATCTATCTATCTATCTATCATCTATCTATCTATCTATCTCATATCTATCTATCGATCTCATATCTATCGATCTCATATCTATCTATCTCATATCTATCTATCTCCTATCTATCTATCTATCTATCTATCTATCTATCTATCTATCTATCTATCTCATGTCTATCTATCTCATATCTATCTATCTCATATCTATGTATCTATCTATCTCATATCTATCTATCTATCTCATGTCTATCTATCTATCTCCTATCTATCTATCTATCTATCTATCTTATATCTATCTATCTATCATCTATCTATCTATCATCTATCTATCTATCTAATATCTATCTATCTCACATCTATCATCTATCTATCTATCTATCTCATATCTATCTATCTCATATCTATCTCATATCTATCTATCTATCTCCTATCTATCTATCTATCTATCTATCTATCTATCTATCTATCTATCTATCTATCTATCTATCTATCTCCTATCTATCTATCTATCTATCTATCTATCTCATATTTATCTATCTATCTATCAATCTATCTATCTCATATCTATCTATCTATCTCATATCTATCTATCTATCTATCTATCTATCTATCTATCTATCTATCTATCTATCTATCATCTATCTATCATATATCTATCTATCTATCTCATATCTATCTATCGATCTCATATCTATCGATCTCATATCTATCTATCTCATATCTATCTATCTCCTATCTATCTATCTATCTATCTATCTATCTATCTATCTATCTATCTATCTATCTCATGTCTATCTATCTCATATCTATCTATCTCCTATCTATGTGTCTATCTATCTCATATCTATCTATCTATCTCATGTCTATCTATCTATCTCCTATCTATCTATCTATCTATCTATCTTATATCTATCTATCTATCATCTATCTATCTATCATCTATCTATCTAATATCTATCTATCTCACATCTATCATCTATCTATCTATCTATCTATCTCATATCTATCTATCTCATATCTATCTCATATCTATCTATCTATCTCCTATCTATCTATCTATCTATCTATCTATCTATCTATCTCCTATCTATCTATCTATCTATCTATCTATCTATCTATCTATCTATCTATCTCATATTTATCTATCTATCTATCAATCTATCTATCTCATATCTATCTATCTATCTCATATCGATCTATCTATCTTCTATCTATCTATCTCATATCTATCTATCTATCTATCTATCTCATATCTATCTATCTATCTCATATCGATCTATCTATTCTCTATCTATCTATCTCATATCTATCTATCTATATATCTATCTATCTCATATTTATCTATCTATCTTCTATCTATCTCATATCTATCTATCTATCTATCTATCTATCTATCTATCTATCTATCTATCTCATATCTATCTATCTATCTATCTATCTATCTCATATCGATCTATCTATTCTCTATCTATCTATCTATCTCATGTCTATCTATCTATCTCATATCTATCTATCTATCTCATATCTATCTATCTTCTATCTATCTATCTTCTATCTATCTATCTATCTATCTCATATCTATCTATCTATCTATCTATCTATCTATCTATCTCATATCTATCTATCTATCTATCTATCTCATATCTATCTATCTCATATCTATCTATCAATCTTATATCTATCTATCTATCTCACATCTATCACCTATCTATCTATCTATCTATCTATCTATCTATCTATCTATCTATCTATCTATCTCATGTCTGTCTATCTATCTATCTATCTATCTCATGTCTATCTATCTATCTCCAATCTATCTATCTATCTATCTATCTATCTATCTATCTATCTTATATCTATCTATCTATCTATCTATCTATCATCTATCTATCTAATATCTATCTATCTAATATCTATCTATCTCACATCTATCATCTATCTATCTCATATCTATCTCATATCTATCTATCTATCTATCTATCTATCTATCTCCTATCTATCTATCTATCTATCTATCTATCTATCTATCTATCTATCTATCTATCTATCTCATATCTATCTCATATCTATCTATCTATCTCATATCTATCTATCTATCTATCTATCTATCTATCTCATATTGATCTATCTATCTTCTATCTATCTCATATCTATCTATCTAATATCTATCTCTCATATCTATCTATCTTATATCTATCTATCTATCTTATATCTATCTATCTATCTCACATCTATCTATCTATCTCACATCTATCTATCTCATATCTATCTATCTATCTATCTATCTATCTATCTTATATCTATCTATCTTATATCTATCTATCTATCTATCTTCTATCTATCTGTCTATCTATCTTCTATCTATCTATCTATCTATCTATCATCTATCTATTTATCTATCTATCTTCTATCTATCTATTTTCTATCTATCTATCTATCTATCTATCTATCTATCTATCCATCTATGTATCTCATATCTATCTATATATCTATCTATCTCATATTTATCTATCTATCTCATATCTATCTATCTATCTCATATCTATCTATCTTCTATCTATCTATCTTCTATCTATCTATCTATCTCATATCTATCTATCTATCTCATATCTATCTATCTCATATCTATCTATCTATCTATCAATCTTATATCTATCTATCTATCTATCTATCTATCTATCTATCTATCTCACATCTATCATCTATCTATCTATCTATTATCTATCTATCTAATATCTATCTCTCATATCTATCTATCTTATATCTATCTATCTATCTATCTTCTATCTATCTATCTATCTTCTATCTATCTATCTATCTATCTATCTTCTATCTATCTATCTTCTATCTATCTATCCATCTATGTATCTCATATCTATCTATCTATCTCTCATATCTATCTATCTATCTATCTATCTATCTATCTATCTATCTATCTATCTATCTATCTATCACATCTCTCTCTCTCTCTCTCTCTCTCTCTCTCTCTCTCTCACTCGTATAAGTTACACATCTCCCTGGATTTACTGTATTTATTTGCACCCTTTACACACAATTAAGATGCATCAAAACCGCATGCGGTTATTAATAGTGTCTGCAGCTCCTTTAGGGTGACTGCCCACTACAGTTTTTTTTTCACTGCGAAATTCGCAGCATTTTTTTTCTGCAGGGGTCTATGGGACTTGTAATGTTAAAATAGCGATTTACCGCGAAATCGCGTCTTTGCACGATCATGATTTTAACATTACAAGTCCCATAGACCCCTGCAGAAAAAAAAACACTGCGAATTTCGCCGTGAAAAAAAACTCTAATGGGTAGTCACCCTAATACCGTACGCGGTCTTTAATAACTGCATGCAGGTTTTTTATGTCTTAATTGTGGTTCTAAAGTACAACAAACACATGACCCCCCCTAAGGCCACTCTCACACATGTTCAGAAAACGCAGCTTGAAATTGTGGCATTTTTACTGGAATTTCAAGCAGCCTTTTCAAACACAGGTTACAGCGTCTGACAGCGCTTTTTAATGCACCCCATCATTGTGATGGGTGATGAGATGTGTTAAAAACCACGAAAATGCAAAAATAGAACAGACAGCTCTCGAAAATCACAGCGTTAGAAACACCATGTTCGAGCGCAAATTTGAGTAACTTCATTAAAATCTCTGGGAGTGTTGTACCGCGGTTAGTACCGCACTCGGGGCGCTGTGCTAATAGCGGTAGAAAGAGGTGTGTGTGAGAGTGGCCTGCGGGGTTACAAACAAATGTTCATGTGCAGGAAATGCGTCATGTTTGGAAAGATTACGCCAAGGGGTGGATCATGTATGCAGCACGATATGGGTATGGGTACGGGGGAGTGTGGGGTGGAGGCCCAAGGGGGGGCCCCAAGCTGAACTTTTGCACCCGGGCCCCTGAGCCTTTAGGTACGCCCCTGTACAGAGTTATAGACACTGTTCAAGCGAATTACAAAGGCGGCGATAGACAACGACAGCTTAAGCTATTGGGAGCAAAGTGGATTCATGAGCTTGACTCATTGACCCCTAACGGACTCAATATAGATTACAATCCACTCACATATGTTTTGTGATATGTTGAGATACAGGTCCTTTGTTCGATATCGATATGATTTGCCATTTTCTGACAACTTAGGTGCAAGTATTCTCTTTTTGCATTACATGTTCTTTTTTTAACAAACATTTTTTCTTTCTGTTTTCTAGATTCATGACCTATGGATGGTTCGCTGGCTTGGACTCTGGACACCCCTCTCACGTTCATTATTGTTCTTTACTGATTACATCATTGTTTGAAACCACCTTACTGACAGAACATCTTAATTATATCATCATACCATTTTTTCAATATGTATATTTTTTTCTTTAATTTTTGGAAGCAATAAAACATTGAATTTGACTTTCTTTGGTAGTATAAGTTTTTCTTTCTTTAACAACTAAAGGTTTTCTCTTGGGTTTTTCATATTGACATTATGACTAGAGATGAGCGAGCACCAAAATGCTCGAGTGCTCGTTACTCGAGTGGAACTTTCAGTGATGCTCGAGAGTTCGTTTCGAGTAACGAACCCCATTGAAGTCAATGGGCGACTCGAGCATTTTTGTATATGACTAGTGCTCCGCTAAGGTTTTCATTTGTGAAAATCTTAGCAAATCACCAAAGTCATGTAAAAAACACAGAAATGGATAGGGCAGGCGAGGAGCAACATGCAGGGCTGCATTTCGGGCTCCGAGGTCTCACTATTAAGCCACAATAGTGGCAAGAGTGAGACCCCCCCCCCCCCCCCGCACTGCCAGCATAAAGATCGTTCTCCTCTGCCACAGCGCAGAAAAGAACGATGTTAGCCCATTGAATTCAATGGAGCCGGTAATACAGCCGGCTCCATTGAAAGCAATGGGCTGCCGGCGAGCGCGGGATGAATTTTCGGGAAGGGATTAAATATATAAGCCCTTACCTGAAAATCATCCTTTGAATTCAATGGTCAGTGCTCGTTTAATCGAGACGAGTACCGCGTGGTGCTCGTCTCGAGTAACAAGCATCTCGAGCACCCTAATAATCGAACGAGCATCAAGCTCGGACGAGCATGCTCGCTCATCTCTAATTATGACATATAATATTAGTGCGCATATATGGTTTGTTCTCTGTAGTACACAGTCTGACCAATACGCCATCGGATATTTAGCTGTAATTTTTAGGTTTAATATTTTCACCCATTATGTATTATTATTATTTTTTTTTTTGCAACCTTTATTACCCCCGGGGTTTTATTTTTTACCACTGGGGGATACACATTCCATGGGTGGTCCCCGCAAGGATGCCATTAGTCCTCCATGTGTGCTTCAGAACATGCATTATGTTGCTGCTGGTTTCCTTATACTAGCTTTAGATTTAAGACAAGTGTGCGTGCACGGCTAGCGGGTGGTTGTCATGACAACCCCACTTATGTGAGTTATGGCGATTTATACAGGATATCTGTGCTCCTTTATCCGTTTTAGCACCGCCGTTTTCTCTATCTTTTGATCACCTTGTTAGTGGGGATCGTTATATCTCTAAGCCTTGATAACCAAACATATGCAGACTGTAATTAATGTACTTCATAGCGGGCTATCATATGCATTTACAGGCGACGCATGCGCTCCGCCCATGTCAGACGGCGGGGAGTTTCCTTCCCCTTTGGTCGGTCTGAGGTCTCACTATGCTTTGTCTTGGGATTCCCGAGTGGTGTGACGTCCGGATTCCCTTACCGCGCATGCGCGGCAGCTCTTGGCAGACAGACGGTGGTTTCTCCCCTTCTCTCGCCACTATAGGTTACGAGACCTCGCGATATGAATTAGGAAACTCGCACATGCGCTGTCCTGACTTACGGACGCCAGCCCGGATTAAACATGGCGCTCATAGCCTACCAGAATGACGTGATGGATTTCAGGGGTGCCGGTTTCCTCACCACAATCCGTCCAATCAGGGGGTCTGTTGCACTTTTAAATGTAATTTTAATTAATTGTATTTGTATGTGTGTGTTTCATTTGTCTTTTGATTATGTCTTGTCTGTATATTAAGCTCTGTGCATGCACTTGTCAGTTCACTTGACCAAGACCACAGATTTTTAGTGGTTGAAACGTTGTGCTTTTACTTGGGTGGATTAAAGTTTCTTCTTCTGCAATTAACTCCTTGGATGCTGCTCCTATTCCATCACATCTCGGTCTATATCTGCAACCATAGAACACAATGGGCTCTATGTTTTGGATATCCACTGTAAAATAGAACCTGCTGCGTTCTGTTTTCTGTGAGTGGATTACGTAATTCCGACCCGCTAATGTGAGCGGAGTTGTGTAATCCAATGCATTTGATTGATCTGCGTATTACTACAGATGTGGAATCCACAATTTCCATCATTTCTAACATTTACATAAATCGGGAATTTGTCTCTTTTACGCAATTGTAGCAGACACATCAAACTCCCAGATCTGGTTTTCATAGGTTTTTGCAGCTTTGACATGACACTTTGACATGCTCAATTCCCGGATCCATATTCCATCTTTACGTACGCATTGATAGGTTTTCTGCGCATACAGAAACCTAAAGGTCAGATTTCTATATTGTATACCCATCTTATTCCATCTTAACTGACTTATGTATGCCCAGGTGTTGTAGACAAAGGGAGGGGGCAAATTGTATCCATCAACTATGGAGTTGCCGTGCAATTCAGTCTTTTTGGGTGAAGGACACTGACCTCCTTAGGGCGCCCACCCACTGGCGTTAGCGATTTTCGTGCGTGAAAAACGCAGCGTTTTCGCGGCGTTTTCGCGGCCTTTCCATTAATTTCCATTGACTTTCATGGGTGCATTAGGAGAAAAATAAGGACACATATGAAACTGACAGTTCCTATGTTAAAAATCGCAACGCAACGCAAAAAAAAACGCCAGTGGACAGGAGTACATTCAATTCTAATTGCTCTTGAGAAAAAACGCAAAACGCAAAGAAAAAAAAATCGCCAGTGGGTGGGCGCCCTAAGTCTTATAATGGGTATGCCACTTCCATACACCACAGAGATCTGTTCGTTGCTAGATGAAGAACAGTGGCAACATCATACTCGCATTTTCTTTAATGAAGTATTCTTTATCGCTCGTAAAGCTTTTGCAATGAGATGGATAGGCGACTTCCTACACTTTCCCAGTGGTGCAATATGGTTAATACAATACTTCCATATAAAATAATTGTACATAACAAAATAAAGCGCCCTGATAAATTCCGTAAAATATGTGAAACTCCCCAGACACAACCCATATACAGAATACATTCCAGCATTTAAAGGACTTATAACAGCTTCCTG
Organism: Eleutherodactylus coqui; assembly: GCA_035609135.1. Lineage (NCBI taxonomy): Eukaryota > Metazoa > Chordata > Amphibia > Anura > Eleutherodactylidae > Eleutherodactylus > Eleutherodactylus coqui. The sequence continues at coordinate 25,304,532 of CM069405.1, read as the reverse complement.
CATCTCTATGTTCAGACTAATCTGCATCAATTTAAACTGCATGTTGTTAATTATGTTGATTTTGATATGACAATCTCTTTGGTTGTGATTGCTGTACTTACTCTCTTAAGGCCCATTTACACGGAGCGATGATCACAAAAAAATAATTAAAACCGATCGTTTGAGCAATCATCGTTGTGTCTAAATGCCCAGCTATCGTGCACTATTTGTGCACTGCTAGCTGATTGTTAAATTCAGGCCAAACTAAAAATCGTCCTTCAGCCTTAATAGCAGTTTTCAATGGGTAGTTCTGATAGCATTGTTTCCCGTTGAAGAACAAAGGAACTGAAAGCAGAGATGGGAGGGGGGCAGAGCTAAGTTACATAACTTAGCTCTGCCCCCCTCCCGCCCCTCCCATTGCAAATAGTGGCAAGGAGCAGAGAGGGAGCGGGAGCTCAGTGCACTGCTCCCTGTACTTCCAGCCTCCTCCCCTTGCAGAGAGGGACACCGTATATCGGCCGGGCATGAAAACCCGGCCGATATAAGGTTGTCTGAGTAAACCCTAAAATTGCGAGAGAAATTACAATGTGGTCAACAGGAGTCACTGATCTTCCTTTCCACCAGTCGGTGACATTGACTCCTATAATAAATGAATGTATCACCAGTCCAGCTATGAGGGCAATCAGTGACGGGATCAGGAGACCCAGATACTGGATGTCAGTGTCACCCTCTGTAGAATCAGCCATCTCTGCTGTGTGTGAGGATCCTGATGTCAGCACTTCCCAAATATAAATCTATAGGTGCACGTTAAACCACGTCTGCAGTACAAGCAGAAAACACATGGAAACAGCACTTATACACATTTTCTACCAAGTGTTTTCTGATGATACTGATAAAACAGTGACTCTTCAACAAAGGTTTGATATTGCAAACTTCTTGTCATTTATTCAAATGTTGCAATGATTACATTGGAAATAAAAATAACATCAGAGAGATACGGAGCTGGAACAGAACTACAAATGCAAAGTAGATCACATAACATGGCAAGGATTTTTTACAACTGTACTAATATATTATGCTGTAGATCTGCACTCACTATTCTGCTGGTGGAGTCACTGTGTACAGACATTACTTATCCTGTACTGATCCTGAGTTACATCCTGTATTATACTCCAGAGCTGCACCCACTATTCTGCTGGTGGAGTCACTGTGTACATACATTACTTATCCTGTTCTGTTCCTGAGTTACATCCTGTATTATACTCCAGAGCTGCACTCACTATTCTGCTGGTGGAGTCACTATGTACATACATTACTTATCCTGTTCTGTTCCTGAGTTACATCCTGTATTACCCTCCAGAGCTGCACTCACTATTCTGCTGGTGTAGTCAGTGTGTACATACATTACTTATCATGTACTGACCCTGAGTTACATCCTGTATTATACTCCAGAGCTGCACTCACTATTCTGCTGGTGGACTCACTGTGTACATACATTACTTATCCTGTACTGATCCTGAGTTACATTCTGTATTGTACTCCATAGCTGCACTCACTATTCTGCTGGTGGAGTCACTCTATACATACATTACTTATCATGTACTGACCCTGAGTTACATCCTGTATTACACTCCAGAGCTGCACTCACTATTCTGCTGGTGGAGTCACTGTGTACATACACTACTTATCATGTACTGACCCTGAGTTACATCCTGTATTATGCTCCAGAGCTGCACTCACTATTCTGCTGGTGGAGTCACTGTGTATATACATTACTTATCCTGTACTGCTCCTGAGTTACATCCTGTAATATACCCCAGAGCTGCACTCAATATTCTGCTGGTGGAGTCACTGTGTACATACATTACTTATCCTGTACTGATCCTGAGTTACATTCTGTATTTACACAAATATTGTGTAGCATGACCCCAAAGAATGAACAATCTCAATTAATTTATAATTTTCCATCTGTCATCAAGCAACCAAGAAAACCTACAATTCACCCCACTAATAGCTAATAAAAGGTAACCTCCATTGAAATATAGTAATGGCAATGCACATTACGCCCATGTCACTGCCTGGTAAAGGCTGTAGATCAATGATCTTAATACAGTGGCCTATAATCTCAAACCCACAGGCTCACAGCTTGGGGCGCAGTCTTACATCCCCTCCCAGAATTCTGCACTTGGTGCATGGTGAAGCATAAGTCACACCCCAACATGGTCTTATGCATCCCAGAATTACTTGCTGACACCACTGATCGATTTACTGCAAGCCGGTCAACCACCTGGATTCTGTTTGCTAACAGGACACGTTTCAGCAGCTAAAACTACAACACTTGTCGGGGTCTATGAAGAATTGACAAATAAAGGTTAGGACTTTATTACTTTAAATAGCATTGCTTACAAAAGGTATAAAAATGGGCGTGGCTTGGAGAGGCAATGAGACGACAGCTGCAGTGTGAGCTCCGCTTGGCCCCATCACTTCAGAGGCACTCACAGCAACACATGTGCCATGTACACAGGATTCACTCCTGCACCTACTCAGGATGGAGAGATGGCTAGAAAAAGGACCACCAAAGCTAATCACCAACACCTGGAGGAATTTTTTACACAGTGCGGCAAGATATCCGGTGAGTTCAGACACCCCAAAAAGATGAGCCCAGAGGTGCTGTCAGAGGGGGGGAGAGGGGCACAGGGGAATGCCAGAGCAGAGCGGCAAACGACTTCTGTGGCATCTCAATGATATGCCCCAACCCACCAGATATCTGTTAGGCTACTCCCTGATGATGGCCAAAACAATCATTACAGAGAATTGGAGATCCACTGAGCCTCTGAAACTAGAGGAATTCAAAAGTCGAATGGCAGAACACAGCTGATTGGAAAAAGGGTTAGCTATTAGATCTAATAAATGTCAAAAGTACGTAGATGTGTGGGATTTGTGGATTAAATTTCACAAACAATGAGACTTTATCATAGATTGGGTAATGATGCTGAGTTAATGCTCTAATTTCAGTTATAGATGTTAAATATGCTTTGTTAGGCCCGAATACAGTTGTTTCTACTCAATTATGAGACTACTACCTAAAGTGCTGCTTAAGATGATAAGAAAAAATGTAATTACTCAGGAAGGTAAAGAATATGTGTAGATAGGAATATTAAAGGTGGTATACAAAGAAAGGAACGCATGGTATTTACAAGACAGTTAGGGCTCATGTCCACGGGCAAAATAAGAATTAAAATCCGCAGCGGATTTTAACTCTTCTCCCGCCCGCGGATCCGCATCCCATAGGGATGCATTGACCACCCGCGGGGTAGATAAATACCCGCGGATCGTCAATAAAAGGGATTTTTAAAAAAATGGAGCATGAAAAAATCTGGACCATGCTCCATTTTCATGCGGGTCTCCCGCGGGGACGGCTCCCGCGGGCTTCTATTGAAGCCTATGGAAGCCGTCCGGATCCGCGGGACACAAAAATCAGATTTTACTCACACGCTCCGGTTCTTCTCTTCGCCGCGGAGCCATCTTCTCTCAGTCGCGGCCGGATCATTTTGCTTCGGCCCGGCGCATGCGCGGGGCACGTCACCGACGTCATCATGCACATCCGCCGAGCCGAAGAAAGAAGATCCGGCCGCGACGAGAGAAGATGACGCCGCAGCGAAGGAAGTATCCGGAGCGTGTGAGAGGTAAGTTAATTCTGATTTATTCCTATTTTAAGCGCTCATGTCCGCGGGGCAGGAGGGACCCGCTGCAGATTCTACATGGAGAATCCGTAACGGGCCTGATTTTCCCCGTGGACATGAGGCCTTATGAAAAAAAGGAATAAAAATAGAAATGTTAGTTCCTACGAATTGCATCAGTTCAAAACTTGTTTACAAGGAGACATGTGGAGGGGATAGACAATTCCTGCAGGCGTGTATAGTCCCCTGGAAATCTGACAAATGATCTTTGATCTACTCTGCAGTTTTGCCATGCCCCAGTCACACCCCCATAGCCCTCTGTCTAACCATGTGAAAGTGGAAGGCTGAGTACATACGGAATCACACGCTTGGTTAACAATGATTCTAGTGTTGGTCATTCCTTCCTGTAGAAAGTTCACAGGGAAATATCAGGTGTCATGTTTTAGTACATAAATTTACTGATCTATACACACCAAAAATGGGCACCAAATCTTGCTTGGTTGAGCAGATATTGCATATTGGGGGTATATTATGATCTTGAAGTTTGGCCCATAAAAAGCATCTAGATTCTCCAAGCATAATCATATAACTGTTGTTACCCAGAAAATGTATTATGCTGGGAAAATCATAAGAATTAACATTTCCTTTAAACTGTAAAGACCTACATGCATATTGCTGATATTGGAGTCAGAGAGGATTCCCCAAAATATGTCAGCCGCATGGTATACAGTGAAGGAAATAAGTATTTGATCCCTTGCTGATTTTGTAAGTTTGCCCGCTGTCAAAGACAAGAACAGTCTATAATTTTTAGGGTAGGTTAATTTTAACACTGAGAGATAGAATATCCCCACAAAAAATCCAGAAAATCACATTGTCTAAATAATATATATTTATTCGCATTTTGCACCGAGAAATAAGTATTTGATCCCCTACCAACCATTAAGAGTTCTGGCTCCTCCAGACCAGTTAGACGCTCCTAATGAACTTGTTACCTGCATTATAGAACGCTGACTTAAATGGTCATCTGTATAAAAGACTACTGTGCACAGACTCAATTAATTAGTCAGACTCTAACCTCTACAACATGGGCAAGACCAAAGAGCTTTCTAAGAATGTCAGGGACAAGATCATAGACCTGCACAAGGCTTGGATTGGCAACAGAACCATAAGTAAGATGCTGGGTGAGAAGGAGACAACTGTTGGTGCAATAGTAAGAAAATGGAAGACATACAAAATGTCTGTCAATCAGCATCGATCTGGGGCTCCATGCAAAATCTCACCTTGTGGGGTATCCTTGATTATGAGGAAGGTGAGAGATCAGCCTAAAACTACACGGAGTGAACTTGTTAATGATCTCAAGGCAGCTGGGACCACAGTCACCAAGAAAACCTGCAGTGCCCGCAAGGTCCCCCTGCTCAAGAGGGCACATGTGCAGCCCATCTGAAGTTTGCAAATTAACACCTAGATGATTCTGTGAGTGATTGGGAGAAGGTGCTGTGGTCAGATGCGACAAAAATTGAGCTCTTTGGAATTACCTCAACTCGCCATGTTTGGAGGAAGAGAATTGCTGCCTATGACCCAAAGAACACCATCCCCACTATCAAGCATGGAGGTGGAAACATAATGTTTTGGAGGTGTTTCTCTGCTAAGGGCACAGGACTACTTCACCGCCTCAATGGCAGGATGGATGGAGCCATGTACCGTAACATCCTGAGGGACAATCTCCTTCCCTCAACCAGGACATGAAAAATGGGTCATGGCTGGGTCTTCCAGCACGATAATGACTAGAGATGAGCGAGCACCAAAATGCTCGGGTGCTCGTTACTCGAGTCGAACTTTCAGCGATGCTCGAGAGTTCGTTTCGAGTAACAAACCCCATTGAAGTCAATGGGCGACCCGAGCATTTTTGTATATCGCCGATGCTCGCTAAGGTTTTCATTTGTGAAAACCTGGGAAATTCAAGAAAGTGATGGGAACGACACAGAAACGGATAGGGCAGGCGAGGGGTTGTTCAGAGCAGTTCAGGAGGACTGTCGCTGGCCGCGCTGAACTCCGTCTGCCGGGACCAGGTGAGTATATATATATTTTTTATTTTTACACATTTCTGGATGAATTGCAGGGAAGGGCTTATATATTTAACCCCTTCTCGACAATTCATCCCGCGATCGCCGGCAGCCCATTGCTTTCAATGGAGCCGGCTCTATTGCCGGCACCATTGAATTCAATGGTCAGTGCTCGTTTAATCGAGAGGAGTACCGCATGGTGCTCGTCTCGAGTAACGAGCATCTCGAGCACCCTAATACTCGAACGAGCATCAAGCTCGGACGAGTATGCTCGCTCATCTCTAATAATGACCCAAAACATACAGCCAAGGCAACAAAGCAGTGGCTCAAAGAGAAGCACATTAAGGTCATGGAGTGGCCTAGCCAGTCTCCAGACCTTAATCCCATAGAAAACTTATGGAGGGAGCTGAAGATAAGAGTTGCCAAGAGACAGCCTCAAAATCTTAATGATTAATCCTTCTGATCATCATCAACTACAAAAATTGTCTGACTGCTGTTCTTGGCAACAAGGGTTTTGCCACCAAGTATTAAGTCTTGTTTGCCAGAGGGATCAAATACTTATTTCTCTGTGCAAAATGCAAATAAATATATATAATTTAGACAATGTGATTTTCTGGATTTTTTGGGGGATATTCTATCTCTCACTGTTAAAATTAACCTACCCTAAACATTAGAGACTGTTCTTGTCTTTGACAGTGGGCAAACTTACAAAATCAGTAAGGGATCAAATACTTATTTCCTTTACTGTACGTACCTTGTAGTACCTATGTATACAAAAAAAGATCTTTTTTCATGCAGCCCGTGTATTCAGTTTTTTCCTTCCATCTGCCATCCGTTGTCTATGTCCAGAAAAAACAAACAAACTGTTTTTATTGATCAATGCTGTTTTCACAACTGGCTATCGCTGCGGGATGGTGCAGGCTTAGCTGAGCCCACGCCATCCACAGGACATACGTTTGCAGCATCTAATACGGTGACCCCAGACATATAGCATGCGCTGAGGAGCGGGGAGGCCAAGATGCTAGCTTGTCACGGCAACACTTACCATGCTCCCTCCCGGAGGGATGCACACAGCCAAGGCCAGGGCAGCGCTGGGCCTCTTTCGGACACCCCTGGCATGGGGATCACCAATAAACATGAAAACAGGTGAAGAGGTTATGACAGGTGACACCACTGTTCCAGCACCCACCATCATTAACATTGGTGGGGAAATAATGAGCCACAGACAGGAGCATAGTAGCTCAGGTCCCCAGGAATGGTCAGGGCCTGGAAATAACTTTACTTGGTAGTAGCTCCAACGATACAAGGTTAAACAGACAGTATTTCCATGTGTAGGTAAAATCAAAGATTATATATATATATATATATATATATATATATATATATAGACTTGACAATGAGTTCGTCCACACAGCGATCCCAGACTTCAGGACTCCTGTGTGTGTAAAAATTGAATATGCGTACCTCCACCCAGCAGTCCCAGACTTCAAGACACTTGGGCATGAAGAATTGAGTAAGGAAGAGTACATCTGCATTAGGCCTTGTGTAGAAAACTTAGGTCTGGCTCATTCTCACTCTATATCTGAGGGGCTCACTCACTGATCATGCAGATTCTTTCGATTGGGAAATCTCTCCTCCTCTTCTATCCTCAACACATGAGGGCTGAAGGTGCACCTATGTGCATCTGTGTTTTTCTCTCTCAACTCCAGGAGAAGATGGACTCTCTCTCCTTTCCCACTCTCAATCACTCACATTTATACCATTTTTATATGTCATATACCACATGACAGGATAGAATTGGTACATTTACAGACAGTCAGCTCATACTTTTCAGACCTTAACCTCTCATTTGCTGTAGCTGTACAATACACATAACAAAATGATAAGACAGTTTTGCGCAGTGCACTATGGAGGGGGCCACTACAAGTTTATGTCCTGTTGTGTTAAGTATCCCGCAGCCAAGACATAAATTAGTTTCCTGTAGCATTGAGAGGTTAAGAGGGGTCTGGATGCCTTTTTTGAGTGTTCTGATATGACATGTTATAATCACTAATTACGTCAGAAGGGTTGTTGATCCATGGATAATTTAGATTGCCAGACTTGGAGTCAGGAAGGATTCTTTCTCTATAAATAATGAAAATTGGCTTGGGTTTTCTGCCTTCCCCTGGATCAACACTGAGGTAGGTTGAATTAGTTGGACATCGTCCTTTTTTCAGCCTAACATACTGTGCTACTATGACTATAGTAGTAAAACACTGAACACACATGCATAAAGTTACGAGAGAGAAGTTGCAATGTGATCACAAGGACTCAGTGATCTTACTTTCAACCAGTTGTTTACCATGATGTTTATAATAAATGAATGTATCACCAGTCCAGTTATGAGAGCAATCAGTGTCGGGGCCAGGAGACCCAGATACTGGATGTCAGTGTCACCTTCTGTAGCATCAGCCATCTCTGTTGTGTGTGAGGATCCTGATAATGCAGTGATTCTTCATCAAGGATTAAATTACAAACTTCTGGTCATTTATTCAAATGTCACAATACTTACATTTGAAATAAACAACACTAAAGAGACTCTGATCTGGAGTAGACCTACAAATGCAAAATAGATCACATAACATGGCAGGGCTGTTTTGGAGCTGGTACAACAGAAAAGCTAACATCAAAATGATCTGTTGACATGTTGAGTCACTGTGTACGTACATTACATTATTGATCCTTAGTTGCATTATGTACTAATGTATTATACTGCAGAGCTGCACTCACTGTTATGTATGGGGAGTCAGTGTGTAATGCATTACTTATCCTATACTAATGTTAAGTTACATAATCCAAACTAATATTATAAATGCGAAAGTAACTCTGTTTGTTACCTTTTCACGACTAAACCGCCAAAGCGATTTTGATGAAATTTGGCAGGGAGATGGCTGCATCCTGAGGAAGGACATAGGCTATGTTTTATTCCAAAATTCTATGGAATTCTCTAGGGAGCGTGACAAGACAGATTTATTTGGTGATGTGCAGGCGCACCTCCACTCCACTACCAGCGCCGCGCTGTGTGGCAAAGCACAGGGTAAGGTGATGCACCTCCACAAATGGGCAGACACATGTGGGCAGACATTGATGCCGCACGTATGAGATTAATAAGCTAGCAGGGATACCTGGCGTGGCCTGGGATTAAAACTTGAACCAAAGACACGTGTAAGAAATGAAAGCTGAGCTCTAGCAACCAATCACAGCGCTGTTTTTATTTTACCTCAGCAGTATAACAAATACCAACCAATCACCTCACAGCTTTTATTGTACCTCAGCTGCGTGAGAATCAGTTTCCCTTTAATAATTGCATTTTCTATCCATTTTCCGGTCTTCTTTTAAGGCTTCCTTCACACAGGCGACAACGTTGTGGGATTTTCTCGTGCTGCTACAATGCTACCAATCACATTTATGTGAGGACCATACTTTCCTATGGGTTCCTGCGCATTTGCAATATTTTGTAGCATGCAACATTGCAAGACTAAAATCTCGCAGGTTTTGCGATATGCACGCGACCTGCAAGGTTTTGTGGCCCATGTTTCCTTATGGAGACTTCCTCTCTGTTGGATCGCATGAAAACGTGTTTTTTGTAAGATGCAATGCAACTTTTACAGTGGGAAATCCTACTGTCAAAGCCCTAAACTAAGCACTAGCTGCAGGAAAAAAACAAACAAAAAATAAACATACATCACCTAAAAGCGCTGTCCGGAGATACACTGCATCTTCTCCCTGCCCTACGACACTGGTCTTCATTATCTCTTCTGGATGGGGATTGGAAAATGCCTGCCACCAGGAAGTTCTGGCTGTCATTGGCTGAGGGCCTCAGCTTAGCCAATTAGAGCCGGCGCTCATTGAACCAGTGACAGCCATTCATTTCTAATCCGTCCAGAAGAGATGCTGAAGACCAGTGCCTGGGACCAGGGATAAGATGCAGTGTAGACCCGGACAGCGCTTCTAGGTGATGCATGTGTATTTTTTAGATTTTTTTCTGCAGCTATGGCTTATTTTCGGAGTAAGGGTTATAAGTCCAGCCCCTCCCCTAATATCCTCACATGTGGTGCTACAAAATCGACTTTGTAGCAGCAGGTGATACTTCATTGAGCCACAAAATCATGGTCTTGCCATGAGAAAACAGCGATATCGTACAGACCACCAATGCAATATTGCTGTAATTTTCTCGTGGCAATGCCCTGCTGCCTGTGTGAAGGAGGAGGTCTAATATGCCACAAAGAGAAAGTCAGATCTAGCAGAGCTTGAGCTGTGAAAATTACTAGAACCCAAGAATCTGATGACCACACTGAGGCAAGAAGGCATCAACAAGCTGAAAGACAAGTTGCTCTTAGAGCAGTAGAGACCCGGAGCAGTCTCAGGCCTGAACATCAAGCGTCGCTTAGAGCTACATCTCCTAGCCTGAAGAAGGATCCTAAGTAGGTTTGAAAGCTCGTTATAACATCATGAATTTTTGTTAGCCATTAAAATGTATCATACTTGGTTTCTCTTACTGAGAGCAGTCACATTACAGTTGCAGAGACATTGGAACACTCTCAATGTCCGGTTCTCCAACTTTTGGATGCTGACCATCACGTATTTTATAGAGCTACACAGATATTGGAGCTATCTCAGGGCTGCCAGACCTTAGATGCTGAGTATCACGCATCTCTTAGATCTGGCAAGATATTGGAAAGACATTCTGAGGCCTGCCAGACCTTGGATGCTGAAAGTCATGCATCACTTAGAGCTGCCAAGACCCTAGAGCAAACTGGCACCCGTCAGATTTTAGATGCTGAATGTCACACATCTCTAACAGCAGCAGAGATGCTTGAAGACTCACAGAGATGTTTTATTTGCTGAGCAACCGTCAGGAAGAAAGCATGAGTTTGTAATGATGCCGCATTATATTACGACCCATTGTTTGACTATGCTATTCATCAACTAGTAATCATAAGAGGAATAAATCAAAAATGCAGTCATTGCGAAGCGCTAAAATGGAGGAAGGAAACTGTTGGTGTAAGGACTGGTAGTTTGCGGGTCCCTTGTGCCCTCACCGCCGGTTCTGTCACACGTGCTGCTGCTGTGCGGCGCAGGGGAGCCCCGGTCCTCGTCACCTTCCCTGGCCGCCGAGCTCCTCCTTGCTGCCAGGTTTCTAGGGACGCGGTGCGTGTTGCTACGCGTCGCATCCTCGGTATTATGGCAACCAGGCATGTGTCTCCTTCCCTGCCTCTTGCAGGGCTGGGGGCAGGTTCCCCACTGCTGCTGGGTGCACTCAGCTGCTGTCAGACTCCCCGCCCCAATCAGCTCCTGGGGTGGGAGCTCTGACAGCATTTAAACCTGCTTGAGTCTGCAGACCAGTGCCAGTGTTAGTTTTGTCTTCCTGCTACACTAGCGTACGTCGTGTTTTGACTCCTGATATTGACTCTCTGCTTTTGACCTGACGTTGCCTTTGCCTGACCCCCTTGTACCTCGTATCCTCTCGTTGCTGACCCGGATTGTCTGACTCTCCTTGCTGTTGATTGTTCCAGTGTCTGTCCGTTTGTTAGTACCAGTGTTCCCCTTCCTAGTGAGTGTAGGGACCGTCGCCCAGTTTTCGCCCTGGGGCTTAGCCCAGGGGGGCAAGTAGGTAGGGACAGGGGTTGCGGGTATTTTCAGGGACTTCCAGTTTCCCGGACCCCGAGTCCTGACAGCTGGTATCTGTTGTTCTAGTGGGAAAATCACCCTCCCATCTCTAGATGAGCCAGAGCAACTGCTAAAAACTATACTTTCGTTTTATTGGAGTGAATTATGGTGTTTTTTTTAAATACAATTAGGAAATACAATTTGTGCTTTCAGATGGCATCATTTGGTGTGGATCATAATGCCTGGTTTTTCACCTACTTTCACAATCCAAGGTCAAATTTACCATAGAATTGTCTCTTTGTTTCAGCAACATAAGTTCTTCCAGACTTATTTTACGGGGATAAAAATGACGAAGCATGGGCTGAAAAAGATACTGTCCTAAAATCCAAAGACTGTTGCATGAGCGTAACCATCTTATCACTACTTTAAAAACTGCTTTAGAAAGAATAACAGGGAGGAGATTATAAATTAATGATGCACCCAGACCGTACGCCAAGTTGGGAAACAAAAGATGATACAACACACCATTGATAAATGAAGTCGCAGCCATGCTTACAGACAACCAGTGTGCAACCCGTGATATTGTTCACATGCCCGTGATGACAGATTGACCAGGGTGCTTGTTACACTTAAATATTATAATGCATTACTATAATCACTCATTTTTAGCAAGAAGCAGGAAAGGTATCACTGAAATACCACAAATCAACCCTGTAACAGGCCTTTCAGTGGCAAGAAAAAAAGATGTTCTGTATGAATGTTTGAGCCTAGAACATGATGACACGAGAAAACTGTAGACAACTGACCAATCAGTTTTATGTTGATATGTACTTTAAGCTTGAAAGAGAATGACTACGATATATATCATTAAATCAGACTAAGGCCGCCTGCATATCGCCCCTATAGCCAGAGAATTAGTGGCATAGTGAGAAAACACTAGTCCCTTTTATCCAGATGTTGTAGTGATGTTGAGGCATTTTTGAAACCTCCTCTGATGGCATATAAGAGAAATCCTAATTTGAGAGATAAGCTTGTACACCCTCTTCTATATTCTGACAGTGTATTGACCCAACATGTCTTGGATGTGCATGCTGTGGCAACATTCTGAAAGGGAATACCTTTAGTCACCCGTTGACCGGTAGAAAATACCCAATTACGGGGAGATATACATGTGCCTCTGCGTACGTAGTGTACCTAATTACATGTCTGTGCGGGTTGGCATATGTGGGGCAAACCAGTAATGAGGTCCGGGTTTGTATCAAAGTATGGTCAGAACACAGAAGAAAGAACCACCGATACCTATGCACTTAATGGAAGCTAAGCATTCAGTGGCCCAACTGAAATGTAAAATTATAGATCATGTTCCAATATTGTCAAGAGGAGGGGACAGGCTCAAGATGTTGTAGAAGAAAGAACTATACTGGATCTTTGAGCTAGACACCATGATACCGAAGGGGTTAAATATAGAGTACCACGTTATGCCACATCTATAGATTCTGCTCTTCGGGTAAGGAATGTTGTGTATATATATATATATATATATATATATATTTGTTCTCTCTTGCTCTATATGGATACATATTGTAATTTAAAAAAAAAGAATAAGTTTTTAATTATGTATTTGTTTGTTTTTTAGGTGGCCTCATTGTGACTCCAACCCATGTGCAGTTTATATGGTGACCCTTAATGTCCTGGATACCTCTCATCACTTACGATTTTGAGCTAATGTCTATTTTTCTGCAGTGATAATTTATATTAAACATGGATTTATTATATATTTCTATCTGATGTCTGTTTCTCCATTGGGGATTGCACTACATACAAAGTCATACTTGATCTTAGTATTTAAAAAAAACAAAAAAACTTTTTCTGTATATTAAAGATTTATTGTAGTGATCCTTTTGACATGATATACTGTTTCTATCCAGTATGATATGCTGCGGATATACAATTTAAAACTATGGGAGAGTTCGGGCATACGTATAATGATTTCGTTAGTTAGCCAGGACGCACACGGATATGGTGCGCTTGAGTGTTCCCAGATGCGATGCTCTGCCTGTGGGATGCGGGCATGCCGATATGCGCATGTGCATTTGAGCGGAGTTCTCTTCTGGCCTGCGCTTGGTCTTGTGATACTTGATAGGTCCCACGCATGCACGATGTTGCCATGTCGGTTGAAGCGGAAGTGGTAGTGAAGGAAAGTAGGAAGCCATGTAGCTGCACATGCGGGATGGAAGATAGAGCCGCAGCGGAGGCGTATTATTCTAATTGTGTGAGTCGATGTTATTGTTCTAGATTAGAGATGAGCGAGTATACTCGGTAAAGGCAATTCCTTGAGCGAGCATTGCCTTTATCGAGTACCTGCCCGCTCGAGACAAAAGGTTCGGGTGCCGCCGCGGGGGAGCGATGAGTACCGGCAGTCAGCAGGAGGGAGTGGGGGGAGAGAGGGAGAGAGAGAGCTCCCCTCCGTTCCGCCCCGCTCTCCCCCGCAGATCCCTGCCCGCCGCCGGCACCCGAACCTTTCGTCTCGAGCGGGCAGGTACTCGCTAAAGGCAATGCTCACTTGAGCAATTGCCTTTAGCGAGTATACTCGCTCATCTTTCGTCTAGATGTTATGTGACTTTGTATTTAAATGTGGGGCATATGTTATGGAGGGAGGCTTGAGAAAGATCACATTGCGTGATCGAAACATTACTGTATCTGTGTATGGAGGAATAAATGGTTTCATTACATCTGTTTGGCACCCGTATATGTCGCTGCAGAACTACCCTTGGAAATATTGCACTTAGGGGGCAAGGGTTCGGGCTCCCCACTCTGCGGCTTGTGCATTCTTTGGCTTCTCTGGTCCCACCCAGCTGCGGGTTCTGTTGTGTGCTGCTGGAGACTGTACCTTTCATTTCAATGAGAAGGACAGAGATAGGTGAACTATGAGCTATGTTAGGGAATCTAAGGGTTAATTTCTCAGGGAAATGGTCTGAGACTGATCTGGACAAGTATTCACTGAGTCTCTAGCTGTAAGGAGGCATTCATGCACTAGTAACAAGTCAATACATGGCAAAGCAGCAAACTGAGAAGTGAGGCAGGAACATCCACAATATTGAATTCACTGAGTAACAGTTGCGGGAGTGAGGGGCTTCAAAGACACCCCATACAGAGGAACCTATCCAGATTTTTATCCTAAGGACAGTTAAAGTGCCTCAGCCAAATTTAAGGGTGGGTGCTAATGAGCTTGAAAAATAAAGTGCTGTACTCACTGTGCCCTTTGAAAGAAATTATTTAGTAAGATGAATTGTATTTTTATAAAAACAGTTTAAAAAGTGAGAGCGAAGAGACACAGAAATACAAAAAAAAGTGGAAAACAACACAGTGAGACAGAGAGAAAACTGAAAAAAGAGCGTAAGTGGGAGAAACGAACAGCAAATAGAGATGAGCGAGCATGCTCGTTTAAGGCTGCTGCTCGATCGATTAGCAGTCTTATCAAGTAACTATGTACTCGCCCGAGAAGCATGCAAGGGGGCGGCGGGGGGTGCGGGAGGGAGAGTGAGAGAGATCTCTCTCTCCCCCCTCTGCCCCCTGCTCAACCCTCGCTGGCTGACGCCCCCCCCCCCGCATGCTGCTCGGGCGAGTACGCAGTTACTTGGTAAGACTGCTAATCCAGTAGCAGCCTTAAACGAGCGTGCTCGCTCATCTCTAACAGCAAATAAAGAGACAGCAAAACCAAAAAAAAGTCACAGAGTGAATGTGGAAAAAAGGATAGCACAAAAAAAGGAAAGACAGCAAAAGTGAATAAAAAAAGAAAAAATATATATTTTGCGCAATAAACCAGACAAACAGGATTCTTATTTGATGTAAAATGTATTAGTTTATATGAAGCATTTTATATATATGAATATACATAGAGGATGAAGATTAGTAAACAGTCACTATACACAGAGGGGCATTGTTTATTGCGCCATCACCTTAATAATATCAAATAATATTTTATTAGCAATAAATAGGTAAAGTGTCACCTGCTGTACATCTATCAGAATTACAGGTATAGAGCAGGCTTGGCTCCTGAGGACACTTCCCTCTTCTCTGGAACTGTATGATGTACATATACGTTATGCAATCATTAGGTGTTAAATAACTATGACTACATATTTCAGATATCTTACTGAACTGTAACATCTCAAGCAAGACTACAGGACCCGCTTCACATTGTGGTTTGTTATTGTGACATGACTAAGTCCCCTTTTTTAACTGAAATCAGTTACTTCTGTGTTCTCTCTGCTTTCTGTATCTTTCCTTTGGAATAAGAAATCCATTGCATTCTGAAGAACCTTGGACATATGACTCCTGAGTTTAGCTGTTCTGTAGATCAGATAGCAGGAATGTAGAACTGGGAGAAAGTCCAAGGTAATATAAAGCCAATAAAGGTTCACACAGTTAAAATAGTAATAAAACGCGCCAACAAAATGGCCAATGAAGTATAAAGTGTTATATATAAAAGTGAAGGATATAAATTTCATGGCTGAGTAATATGTCTCCAGATGGATAGATACATTCCTGCTCATCTTCATCTTTGTTGTGTGATGATACAACGTAGTGAAGAGGAGGACTGAGGAGATGCAAGAGAAAAGAAGTGGAATGGAGGTTCCTACAGTATAAGTGTATACAAAATTAATATAAATTGTACAATTGGTGGATTGATTAGTCATGGTTGTATTGTATGTTCCATCTCTGATCAACTCAGTGATAGACATCATCAAGAGCATCAAACAATTAAAAATCGAGAAAAGTCCACAGGCTACAATAAAATTAACTGTCCTGTGTTCTATCTTCCTCCTCAGATACAGGAAGAGTCTACTGTGGAGGTTGGAGATCTTCAGACAGAAGACAATGGAGAGCAGAGATGTTAACCAGAAATTGGCGTAAGTAAGGAAATCATAAATCGTGAATATAACCATAGTTACATAGAGATACGGGTTTATCGGGAAGGCTTTAGTCATAAAGAAATATAGTGTTTCAGTAAATTGAATGCACATCCTTGAAATTTCAAGACAAGTCACAACTTGGTCAACAGGGGTCAATGATCTTCCTTTTCTCCAGTCTTTGACATTGACACCAATAATAAATGAATGTATCACCAGTCCAGCTATGAGAGAAATCAGGGATGCGGCCACTAGATGCAGAAACTGGATGTCAGTGTCACCCTCTGTAGAATCAGCCATATCTTCTGTGCTAAGAGCCTTCTAAGAACACATATAGTCTTTTCTGAAAGTTAAATGACAGAACTTTTACATTTAGTTACATATTGAGAGATTACATTTGAAATACAAAATACATCAAAGATTTATAATCTATTACTTTTAGGCCGAGCTTTAACCTCTACAGAACCAAGTTGGTTTGGACAGTTAAGACTCCAAAAAACATCTTTTGTTTATTTCTGGTAACACATCAATAAAAATATGTGATTTTGCTTACTGCAGGACAAGTATAAGACTCTATAGATACTGTGTGTAGTGCATATACAGTGGATATAAAAAGTCTTCACATCCCTGTTAAAATGTCATGTTTTTGTCATGTGAAAAATCCGACAAAGATGAATCATTTCAAATTAATTTCCACCTACAACGTAACTCATTATCTGTACAATTCCATTAAAAAAAAAACAAAAAAAACTGAAGTCTTTTAAGGTGGAACATAGAGATGAGCGAGCATGCTTGTCTGAGCTTGATGCTTGTTCGAGCATTAGCATACTCGATAGTAATCGTTACTCGAGTGAGCATCACGCGGTGCTCAAGAAACTTTCGTCCTCTCCTCCCCACATGTTTAACGGCTTTTCTAGCCAATGAACATGCAGGGAAGGCTATGGCACCTCCTGCTAGGATGTGCCAACCCTGTGCACATCTATAGCATTGACTGACTGGCAGGATCAGGTGACCTAGGATCATAAACACTCAGGTCACCTGATGGTCACCTCACACAAAGGCTGGATTAGCTGAGGGACAGAGCTGCTGTGAATGAGGGACAACGTTAGTGTAGGTTAGAAGGAGCGTTTGGCAGGGATCCATCTACCAAGAACCCAACAGTCCACTTTAGGACTACAACTCCACTTTTGTGCATCATAAGTTTAGCAGGCTAGGACCAGTAGTGCGCACAAACCATTGACAAGCATCTCCGCAGTATACTGCATACTGTAAGCGGTTCTATACAGTATACTGCTACTGGTGTACACAGACTATATAGGAACTAACAAAACTCCTCGTTTTTCATTTTTTTAATTTGTTTTTGTACAAGACTAGAGATGAGCGAGCACCCAAATGCTCAGGTCCTCGTTATTCGAGTCAAGCTTTTCGTAAAATTCGAGAGCTCTACTCGAGTAATGAACCCTATTGACTACAATGGGAGACTCAAGCATTTTTGTATGTGGGCTGCTGGGTGCCGAGCTTTTTTTTTTTTGGTCTTTCTCTCTCTCCCTCTCCCCCTCTTTCCCACTCTCCCTCTCTCCCTCTCCCAAAAAATTTGTCAGGGAGGGGCCAAAACAGGCACGTCACAGCGGGGAGGAGCAAAAAACTGGGGCGGGGTCGAACACGGCATGATACTCGTTCGAGTAACGAGCACCATCGAGTATGCTAATACTCAAACAAGCATCAAGCTCGGCAGAGTACGTTCGCTCAACTCTATAAAAGACTATACACACTTTTCACTGTCTATTTTTTTGCTATAGTGTACGCAAAATACACCAGCGTGTGTCCTGTGGATCCACACTATATAACGACACTGTGCACATTTTTCACGATCTATTTTTTTGCTATAGTGTACGCAAAATACCCCATAGTGTGTCCTGTCGATCCATACTATATAACGAGACTGTATACATTTTTCACAGTCTATTTTTGGCTTAAAGCATACGCAAAATACCTTGCAGTTTGCGTAGCATTTTGACGCAGTGCATTATACAACATGATCAAGACTAGGGATAAGGGTCAAGAACGAGGACGTGGACGTGAGCGTCCGAATGAGGGTGTGGGCAGAGGCCTAAGTCCTGGGTGGGGGGAAACAGTGCCTGCTGCTGAGGGAGAAGTAGAATGCCGTGTATCTACGCTCCCTAGCTTCATCTCACAGTTTGTAGGTCCACGTGGTAAACAATTATTAAAACTTCAACTGTGCGTTCAGGTGGTGACGTGGATAGGGGATAATGCGTTCAGTAATTTATCCACCACCCAGTCTTCCATGCAGTCCACTCACGCTAGCCAAGGGACTGGACCTGTGAATCCTCATGCTCATCCTCCTTCCTCCCAGCCTGGTCACTCCAGGAAAAGGAAAGATTCAGAACAGGCATAATCACAGGAACTGTTCTCGAGTCCCTTCCCTGAGTCGCAAACAACGGTTCATTAGCCACCTGAGGAGTTTGCCGTGATCGATGCCCAAAATTGGACCTTTCACAGTCTCAGGGTGATGAGGGTGGGGACTTCCAAGTAGTGTCTTCCAAGTGTTGTTGTTAAGGCAGTAAGTCTGAGGGTGGAGCAGACTGAAAATTCAGAGGAAGAGCTGGTGGATGATGGGGTGACTGACCCGACCTGGGTTGGTAAGCCTACTGAAGACGGCGCTTCAGAGGGGGAGGCAAATGAAGCACCAGAACAGGTTGTAAGAGGCAGTAGGGTAGCCAGAGGGAGAAGCAGGGCCACAGCAAGTAATCCCTCAACTGTTCTCCACAGCACCTCCTCGCGGCAAGCTCCCGTGCAGAGGGCTAGGTGTTCGAGGGTCTGGAGGTTTTTTAATTAGAGTGCGCACGACCAACGAACAGTGGTGTGCAACCAGTGTCACACCAAGATCAGCAGGGAAGCCACCACTACCAGCCTGACCACCACCATCATGCGCAGGTATATGATATCTAAGCACCCGACGAGGTATAACAAAGGCCATTCACCGCCTGTGGGTCACACCACTGTCTCTTCCCCTGTGTCACATGCTAGCATTGAGTTGCAATCCCCCTCCCAGGACACAGGCGTGAGCGTCTCCTGCCCTGCACCCACCCCCTCACCTGCACGGTCCTCCACCAATGTGTCCCAGCACAGCATTCAGCTGTCGCTAACACAGACATTAGAGTGCAAGCGCAAATATGCAGCCACCCACCCGCATGCACAATTGCTAACATGCAAATTTCCAAACTGCTGAGCCTGGGGATGCTGCCATATAGGCTGCTAGAAACTGAGGCGGCGGCCATTCCTCGCTACTCGGTCCCCAGTTGCCACTATTTTTCTTGCTGTGCCATCCCCGCCCTACACCAGCACGTGTCACGGAATATCAATAGTGCCCCCACCAACGCAGTTACTGGGAAGGTCCACTTAACCACCGACACGTGGACAAGTGCTGGTGGGCAGGGATACTACATCTCCCTGCTGGCACATTCGCTTAATTTGGTGGAGGCTGGGACCGAGTCTGACCCTGGGCCCACTCACGTGCTACCCACACCGAGGATTACGGGCCATACCTCGGTGAAGGTTTTTCCAGCTTATTATGCCACCTCCTCCAACCCCCCCCCCCTCTTCCTCCTCCACCTCTCAATTACTATATGTGAGCACGTCGCCTTCAAGCCGTAGCTCGAGGCGCTGCAGCCCTGCAGTAGGGAACAGTCAACAGGCCATGCTGAAACTCCTGAGCTTAGGTGACAAGAGGTACATCGCTTAAGAGCTGTTACAGGGTTTGACGGAGCAGACGGATCTGTGGCTTTTGCCGCTGAACCTCCAACCAGGCATGGTCGTGTGTGACAATGGACATAACCTGGTGGTGGCTCTGCAGCTTGGCAGACTAACACATGTGCCATGCCTGGCCTACGTGTTCAGTCTGGTGGTTCAGCGCTTTCCTAAAAACGACCCCAATTTGTCTGAACTGCTTAGCAAGGTGTGTCGCATGTGCACACATTTCAGAAAGTCCACCATAGATGATGCCACCCTCAGGACACAGCAACAGCGCTTCCAGCTGCCAGTTCAACCACTGACTGTTGTGCGACGTGCCCACATGCTGGAATTTAACTTTGCACATGTTGGCCAGGGTTTCCGAGCAGCGTAGAGCCATTGTTGAATACCAGCTACAACATGCCCGTAGGAGTGGTAGTCAGCCTCCGCAATTCTTCACAGAGAAGTGGGCATGGATGTCTGACATCTTTCAGGTGTTAGGGAACTTTGAGGAGTCAACACAAATGGTGAGCGGTGATGCGGCCACTATCAGCGTAACCATCCCGCTGCTTTGCCGCTGATTAGTTCGCTGGATAGAACAGGAGATGGGGGATGACAATACTCACTTGATAGCCAGACAACCCTCATGTTCGTTTCTTAGTGCGTATTGGAGGAAGAGGAGGCGGAGGAGGAGGGGAAGAGACTGCTGCCCACACTGCAGAGGGTACCCATGCTACTTCCTTCACATCTGTTCAGTGTGTATGGGCTGAAAAGGATGAGGAGGAGGAGAGAAAAGGACTGAGAGTCATCCTCCTAGTGAGGATAGCGATGTGTTGCGTTCTGGAACTCTGGCACACATGGCTGACTACTTGTTAAGCTGCCTTTCCCGTGACTCTCGCGTTAGACACATTCTGGCCAACACGGATTACTGGGTGTTTAGCCTTGTCAACCTACGGTATAAGGAGAACCTTTCCACTCTCATTCCCAAAGAGGAAAGGAGTACAAGATGGATGCTATACAACAAGGCCCAGGTGGAAAAGCTGATACTAAACTTACCATCTGACAACGCTAGTGGTGGAGGACGTAGTTCAGTGGGCCAACTAGCAGGGGAGACAAGGGGAACAGGCAGCATGTCCAGCACAGGCAGGGGAACACTCTCCAAGGCCTTTGCCGGTTTTATGGCACCCTAGCCAGACTGTGTCACCACTCCCCAGTTTAGGCTGAGTAGGAAGGAACACTGTAAAAAGATAGTGAGGGAGTACATAGCCGACTGTACCAACATCCTCCATGAGACCTCTGCTCCATACAACTATTGCGTGTCAAAGCTGGACACGTGGCACGAACTTGCGCTGTACGCTGGCCTGCTTTGCCGCTAGCGTGTTATCAGAGAGGGTGTTTAGTGCTGCTGGGGGGATTATCACGGATAAGCATAGCCGCCTGTCAACTGACAGCGCCGACAGGCTTACACTCATTAAGATGAACAAAGCCTGGATTTCCCCTGACTTTTCTTCTCCACTGAAAGCTGCTTAACATAAAGTATATTTGAGCTGGAACTGGAGAACCACGCACCCTCTATCACCCCAAAAAAGGGTAGAAGTAGCTTGGTCTATCCTTCTCTGATCTTTCTCATCCTCCTCCTTCTAAACTAGCATGTCAGCACGCTAAACAGCCAATTCTTCAGAGGGCCAAAAGGCTCTGTAAAAACAATTTTTAGGGTGGGCTTCCTCCAGGCTCTGTCAAAACAATATTTTCTGAGGTTGCCTTTAGGTTCTCGCCCCCAATTTTGAAGAGGTTCACCACTAGAGTTCAGCCAGCGTGCTGGTTCCAGCTTCATACGCCCACAGAGTCCACAACTGTATCACAGTGCAGTGTCCAGCTATCTGACACCGAGACAGAATGAATTGTCCTGGTTTGGACACTCTAATTTCTTCATAGTACATGCTGTCTTTCCCTGGGGCTCTGGTTAACAAGGCCCTCGGGGAGAGGCAAGAGCTGGGACAGGCGGTAGCTTGCCTGTCAGTGGACTGGATCCCATTAAGCAAGTACGAGCTCTATGTTAAAAAAAAAAATCAGGGGTTCACCTGCACTCTGGGTAAACATTTCTTTCAGGGGTACACCTGTACTCTTGGTACATAAATCTTTCAGAGGTTTGCCTATACTCTTGTGTGGCAAGTTGGGGTTACTTGCCCGGGATCTCCTGCTTACTTTTCCCCTGCCCAGGGGTGGCTCCTCCAGCATTTATTCACAGCATAGTGAACATAGAGTCTAGCATATCATATGCCACTTCACACTGTTTTCTGTCACAGTGCACACAGCAATGCATACCGCTTCTTCCAGCAGACCTTCCAGGTAGGCAACTTTGCCCCACAGGCTATAAGCGAGTGGCCAACTACTCCCTGTCCGCTCTGTGCTTCCAGGTTCCTCACAGACTAGCACCTGGTCTACATAGATTGAGGGGAAATTTAAACTGTGTAGCCGCACCCTTGCAGGTGTAGGTTAACTAAACCAAACACAGTGACTATGCTCAGAGGCCCCCTACAGGCCACTCTGGCTACTGTACTGTCAAAACTTGGTACACAAATTTTTCAGGGGTTCCCCTATACACTTGGTAAACAAATCTTTCAGGGGTTCACCTATACTCTTGATAAACAAAAACCCTGCATTCTCGCGCAAAAATGTTTTCAGGTTCTCACCTGCAATCTTGGTAAAAAAAAATTCTTCTTTTTAAAATGAGTTGTTTTCTTCATTAACGCTTTGCAATCCTATTTTGGATTCAAGGTTTTCTAGGAGGCTTTCTCTTTCTGCCATTAAACAATAGCGCCATCTGCTGGCTAGAGCCAGTACTGCAGTATGTGACATGCCAGAGAGGCCACGACAACAAAGCGGTTGGCAATATATAGCAAGAATACCCTGCTGGACATCTTTCGACATCAGAGCTGCACAGGCTTCAATCAGAATGTAGGAAGATGTCAGACAGTGGATTGGAAAGGGTTAAAAATGTAGAAGTACTGGCCTCTGAGTCACCCCTATGCTGGCGTTTGTGGCTAATGAAATGCTGCAACGGAGGTGGCATGGGATGGCATTTACAATAATACATTAATTTGTCTGCGATTTGTCAGCTATGAAGCACAATTTTAAAAGGGTCACATGGCGTACAGAAACGTATCCCAGCGTGTCAATGTTTGGCCACTAAATTATTTACAGTTCATGTAACTGTTCTATACAGTATACTGCTACTGGTGTACACAGACTATATAGGAACTAACAAACCTCCTCTCATTATTTATTTTTTATTTGTTTGTGGCTGAAAGCATTTGTATAATAGGTCCAAATATTATATAGTGCAGAACGAGAGGACACACAAGACTGTACAAATTTTCTTAAAGCATACGCAAAATACCAGTTTGCGTAGCATTCTAACACAGTGCATTATACAACATGATAAAGACTAGGGGTAAGGGTTGAGGATGTGGATGTGGTCGCCCAAATGCGGGTTTGGCTACTATAATTTCTTCATGGTTTATGCTGTCTTTCCTTGGGGCACTGGTTAAGAAGCCCCTCGGGGAGAGGCAGGGGCTGGGACAGGCGGTAGCATGCCTGTCGGTGGACCGCTACCTGGATCCCATTAAGCAACTATGAGCTGTCGCTCAAAAAATCTTTCAGGTTTTTACCTGCACTCTTGGTAAACAAATATTTCAAGGGTGCACCTATACTCTTAGTAAACAAATCCTTTTAGGGGTTCACCTATACTCTTGGTAAACAGATCCTTTTAGGGGTTCACCTGCACTCTTGGTAAACAAATCATTTTAGGGGTTCACCTGTACTCTTGGTAAACAAATCTTTCAGGGGTTCACCTGCACTCTGGGTAAAAAAACCCTTTTGTTTTAGAATGGGTTGTTGAATTGTGGAGATGTGTAGAAGTACTGGCATCTAAGTTCCCTTTATCCCCACGTTTGTGGCTCATTAAATTTTGTGACAGAGGTGGCATGGGATTGGAATTATGATCATACGTTAATTGATCAGCAATCCTCATCAGCATTGTGGGCTGTCGCTCACAATTTCAAGGAGGGTCGCTGCCAGGCCCTGCCAACCCTCTGCAGTGTGTTTCTCCTGTTCCACCTCATCCAATATGCAATTATAAATAGACATGAGGGTGGTGTGGCTATCAAGCAACCATGTGGCTTGAGGACAGCTGAACGCTGCACTGGGAAAAATGTCAGTATGCTGTGGCCTACTGAGTAGGTGAAGGGGTGCGCCTTACCCCATCTGGGATGGGAACAGCTGGACGCTGCGTTTGGGAAAAATTTCAGTACGCTGTGGACTATTGAGTAGGCGAAGGGGTGTGCCTTACCCCATCTGGGATGGGGACAGCTGGACGCTGCACTGGGAAAAATTTCAGTACGCTGTGGACGCAGGCTCATGTGGAGGACAGCATTGGACAGCAATGCCAGCATGTAACACAGGAGAAGGGGCAGATGTGTCACCCGCAGGTGGTGATTGGCCTTCGTTCCACCTAGTGTAGTGCTTAGCTAAGATGTGCCAGCACGCGTGCCTTGCTGCTTATGGTTTGTCCCAAGTAAATTGTTAAGGGGGGTAACCGCCAGGCTCTTGGCCCCAATTTGGCTTAACCCCTTGAGTGGCACGCCCGGAAAATTTCCGGGGACCAGCTCCACTGCTCATAGCAACATAGCCCGGAAGATTTCCGGGCTATGTATCACTATGGGAGCTGCAGAGTACAATGCCACAAGCTGTGACATTGTGCTCTGCCTGCACAGACCCACACAGAGCAGTGCAAGGGCTTTAAAAAACCAGCAGGAGATATTGCCGACATGTCGGCAATGTCCTGCTTTGTTTACAGGTTGCCATAGAGACCATCGGCTTGTCAGAAGCAAGCCGATGGTCTCTGTGGCAGGGAGAGCTGGTTGTTAGCTGTCAGAGGACGGCTAGGTACTAGCTCTTACAGCAGAGATCAGAGAAAACCTCCGATCTCTGCTGTGTTAACCCTTTACATGCTGCAGTCTATGTGACTGCAGCATGTAAAGGGCTGTCACTGCAGCATGTAAAGGGCTGTCACCATTGGACCCCTGGAATGTGATCAGGGGTCCTGATGGGTCCCTGTGGAAGTCCCCTAAAGGGACAAAAAAAAAAAATTAAAAAAAAAAAAAAAAAAAGTTAAAAAATTATTAAAAAAATAAAAAAAACACTTGTCTCCCTGTACTTTCTAAAAAATCAAAAATACAATCACACATGTGGTATCCGTGTGCGTCGTAATGACCCAGAGAAGGAAGTTAATACATTATTTAACCCCTTAATGACATGGCCCCTTTTTTCTTTTTTCCCCATTTCTTTTTTTCCTCCCCCCTGTTTAAAAAATCACAACTTGTCCCGCAAAAAACAAGCCCTTATATGGCCATGTCAATGGAAAAATGAAAAAGTTATGGCTCTTGAGACGCAACTACAAAATTAGTTGAAATTCAATGATTAGACCATTTTAAAAAACCTGCCCTGGTGGGCACGACAGGGTGGTAGGAAACCTGCCACTCAAGGGGTTAATAGTGCAACCTGGGAGCCTCAGATGCATCCATGCATGCTTCCCCTGCTGTTCCCTATGTATGTTTCCATCACTTTCTGATGTTTTCAGATGAATCACACAACCTACTCTATGCAGAGTATGGGTCACCTTGAAAAATGCTCGAGTCTTTCATTTACTTCAATGGGGTTCGTCACTCGAAACGAGATCTTGAGCATTACAAAAAGTTTGGTTCAAGTAACGAGCACCCGAGCATTTTGGCACTCGCTTATTTCTAGTGGAACGATTAAAAAAATAAAATAATGTGGTTGCATAAATATGCACACCCTCAATTAATACTTTGTTGATGTACCTTTTGACTTTATGACAGCATTCACTCTTTTTGGACAGGTGTCTTTCAGCATGTCACATATTGATTTGGCAATGTTTGCCCACTCTTCCTTGCAAAAGCACTCAATCTGTCAGGTTGCGGGTACATCTGGGTGTAACTCAGGTCAGCCCACAGATTTTCAATGGAATTCAGGACTGGGTTCTAGCTGGGCCATTCAAAATCTTTGCTGTTCTGGCAAAACCATTCTTTTGGTAATGTGGAGGTATGCTTTGTGTTGTTGACATGCTAAAAGATTAAATGTATCTTTATCTTCAGCTTTTTATCAGAATCCTGAAGATTTTGTGCTAACATGGACTGATATTTGGAACTGTTCATAATTCCATCCACCTTAACTAAAGCCCCAGTTCAAGGAGCAGAAAAAAAGCCCAGAACCATAATGCTGCTTTCACCATCTTTACTTTGGGTATGGTGTTCTTTTTGATGACACACAATATTGGTTGGGCACCAAACATACCTTTTGGAATTATGGCCAAAAAGTTCAAACTTGGTCTCATTAGAACATAGCACAGTATCCCACATACTTTTGGCAGACTTGATATAGGTTTTGGCTAACCATAGTTGGGCTTGGAATTTTTTTACTTTTTTAGAAAATGCTTCCATCTTGCCCCCCTACCCCACAGCCCAGACATACATAAGACATTAGACATCTGGAGGCCGCACTTGTGAAGGGAAGGGAGAAATGTCACATGTCACACACTATTTAATGCACACATTTCAGAACGCAAGGAGAGGAAAGCCAAAAGTTGCCCAGACCATTCTCAGGGAAGGTGAGAGAAGCACTTCAGACAAGCATGCAGCTCCAGCTCTGAGTGGGTTTAAAACAGAGTAAATCAGTAAAATGATCAGCATATTCTATCAAGAGATGCTGGTATTTATGTGCAGCAGAAGACAAGAGATTGGCTGGAGAAACATTACGCCCAGCCAGCTCAATTAAACCTCACCTGTAAATGTGTGCTCATGGAAACCTGTAGAACCACAGGTCCTAGATGCACAACCTTATAGTTTTTCAATAGAATTGTACAGATAATGGGTTGAAATTGAAAATGAAAATAAATCTTCTTTATATTTCTCTATTTTGATCAATCTTTGCTTATCCCCAGCAGCTTGAATTCATTTATTGTTGATTTTCCAACCACATCTGCTTGAAGTTTGTTCCAAACATCTGCTATCCTTTGCTATACAAATTAAGTTCTTTAGAGGGGTCATCACAATGGTTTACTAAAAGCAGCCACTATAGTCCTCCTCTCCATATGACACAGAACCTGAACATATCTTTGTAGGATTTTGAAGATATTTCATAACTGCAAAAACCCGCTTTAATATTCTCCCTCCATATATGTAAGTCAAGCTGCATTGAGTCATGGAGTTCTGTCTTTTCACCTGCTCCCTCCACTGTTCAGCAACCCCCCTTGCAGCGTAAACAGTGTTGAAATTGCAACACTTGCAATGTAGGGCCATTCTACCCCGCTTGAAGTGGACGAACACACTGATGTTGTGGTATCTACACTTTGATTTCAATGGCTCATTGCACATGCACTGGAACAAAGGCTTAGTGCGCGCTAACAGATAGGGTTGCCACCCGGCCGGTAATCCCCCGGCCTGGCCGGTATTTTTTCTGAAAGGCCGGTGCCGGTATTTATTTTTTTTTAACTGACCCTAATACAGGCCAGTATTTTCAGAGCCTGCACTGCCCACTAGTGCCAAATAACTCTCCACCGGCAGGGGGAAACACAGACCTGCAGAGCCGACAGCTTCCAGGGCTTCCGATGATGTCATGTCATGTGATACCCTGTGTGGGAGGAGTCAGGGATCACACGACCACGGGGGCTAAGTAAATGTAGGACTCTGCAGCGGTGGTAGGAATCTGCAGATGTGTGTGTGTAATGTGCTATGTGTGTGTGTGTCAGGATAGATATAGTGGAACTGCGTGTGTCTTGGAGCTGTGGGGTTCTGGATAGATGGATGGATTAAGTGATTTAGTGAGTAAAGTTGTGTGTGTGATGTGTGTGGGGATCAGGATGGGTGTAGCAGAGCTGTGTGTGTGATGTGTGTGGGGATCAGAATGGATGTAGTGGAGCTGAGTGTGTGATGTGTGTGGGGATCAGAATGGATGTAGTGGAGCTGAGTTTGTGATGTGTGTGGAGATCAGGATGGGTGTAGACAAGCTGTATGTGTTATGTGTCTGGGTCAGGATGGATATAGTGGACCTGTGTGTGTGATGTGTGGGGATCAGGATGGATGTAGCGGAGCTGTGTGTGTTATGTGTGGGGGTCAGGATGGATGTAGCAGAGCTGTGTGTGTGATGTGTGGGGGTCAGGATGGATGTAGCGGAGCTGTGTGTGTGATCTGTGTGGGGGCCAAGATAGATGTAGCGGATCTGTGTGTGTGTGATGTCTGGAGATCAGGATGGATGCAGTGGAGTGGAGTTGTGTATGTGATGTGTGTGGGGGTCCGAATGGATGTAGCAGAGCTTGTGTGTTATGTCTGGAGATCAGAATGGATGTAGCAGAGCTGTGTGTGTGTGATGTGTGGGGATCAGGTTGGATGTAGCAGAGCTGTGTGTGTGATGTCTGGGGATCAGGATGGATGTAGTCGAGCTGTGTGTGTGATGTCTGGGGATCAGGATGGCTGTAGTCGAGCTGTGTGTGTGATGTCTGGGGATTAGGATGGATGTGGCGGAGCTGTGTGTGTGTGATGTTTAGTGGTCAAGATGGATGTAGCGGAGCTGTCTGTGTGCGATGTGTGGTGTCAGGATGGATGTAGCAGAGCAGTCTGTGCGATGTCTGGGGATCAGGATGCATGTAGCGGAGCTGTGTGTGTGATGTCTGGGGATCAGGGTGGATGCAGAGGAGCTGTGTGTGTGATGTCTGAGGATCAGGATGGATGTAGTGGAGCTGTGTGTGTGTGATGTGTGGGGGTCAGGATGGATGTAGCAAGCTGTGTGCGTGATGTGTGGGGATCAGGATGGATGTAGCAGAGCTCTGTGTGTGTGATGTGTAGGGGTCAGGCAGGATGTAGCGGCACTGTGTGTAATGTGTGGTGTCAGGATGGATGTAGCAGAGCAGTGTGTGTGATGTCTGGAAATCAGGATGCATGTAGCGGAGCTGTGTGTGTGATGTCTGGGGATCAGGATGGATGCAGCAGAGCTGTGTGTCTGATGTGTGGGGTTTAGGATGGATGTAGCGGAGTTGTGTGTGTGTGTGATGTGGGGGATCAGGATGGATGTAGTGGAGCTGTGTGTGTGATGTGTGGGGGCCAGGATGGATGTCCGGCCAGCGCTGCAGTGACAGTGTCGGGACCAGAGGAGGAGAGCGGAGGAGCAGTACATGCAGTACGAGGTATGCACCATATACTGCATGCAATTTTGTATGTTTAGGTGGCATACATTATACCAGCTGTACATGTAATTACATACAGGACATATCTACCTTACATCAGCATCACTATATACAGGGGAGGTATATCTCCTGTATATCGTGATATGGACCATGCTGGGGTAACCTGGGTATCCTGGGTATCTCATGTATACAATTATATATGTCTAGATTGTATGTGATGCGAGCGTCTGCAGCGTGTTCTCGCGAGTAGATGACGTGAGAATCACACTAAACGTCATCTACTCGCGAGTACACACTGGCCTGGATCCCGCACATGCGCACAGCCACTGGACGGGATCCAGGAGATAAAGGAGGAAGAAATGCTGTGGTAAGCCACGCCCCAAGTCACGCCCCCGACATGCCCTTTTTTTTTACCATGGCCAGAATTTTTTCATGACAAAGGTGGCAACTCTACTTTCAGACCAAAGGCTTAGTGCTCGCTTGCGGACTACCCAGCGGTGAAGCACAAATTGCTACAGGGTAACAGTGTTGACACAGTGTCAGTTAGCCTATGGCAATTTGTGCTTCACCACTTAGTCCTCCATTAGTGAGCACTAAGCCTTTGAACCCCTCAAAGCTCTGCAATGCACTTGCAAAATACTCCACTGAAGTCAAGGTATAGATACCATGACTTTAGTGTGGATGACTACTTGAGGCTGGGGAGAAGAGCCGAGGGATTTCATTGCTGCTTGCACTGACATCAGCGGCAAGAGAAGACAGCAGAGCAACAAAGGAGGCAGGATGCTGGGACTCAAGGCCCTTTTACACATAACGATTATCGCTCAAAATTCGTTCAATCAGCCGAAGTGAGCAATAATCATTACACATAAAAGTGAAACTGTAGGATTGTAGGTAGGGTGCAACACGGGCTCAAATACAGCGCCGCAAATGGAGGCAAAGTACACAGTTTGTAATAAATCTAGTATTTTTTTAGATTGCAAGAACCTCAGTTTAGAAGAAGTTAACAAAGGCAATGTAACTGCAAATATAATACACAACCCATAGACAGTGCAAATATAACACACGACCCATACACAGTGCAAATATAACACACAACTAGAGATGAGCGAACGTACTCGTCCGAGCTTGATACTCGTTCGAGTATTAGCGTGTTTGAGATGCTCGTTACTCGTAACGAGTACCACGCGATGTTCGGGTTACTTTCACTTTCATCTCTGAGACGTTAGCGCGCTTTTCTGGCCAATTGAAAGACAGGGAAGGCATTACAACTTCCCCCTGCGACGTTCAAGCCCTATACCACCCCCCTGCAGTGAGTGGCTGGCGAGATCAGGTGTCACCCGAGTATAAAAATCGGCCCCTCCCGCGGCTCGCCACAGATGCGTTCTCACTTAGCTGAGGGAAAGTGCTGCTGCTGGTGCTGCTGCTATAGGGAGAGTGTTAGGAGTTATTATAGGCCGTGCAGAGCATTGCGCCCTGCAGTAATACTACAGGGACAGAAGTGCTTAGGCAGGGAGAGCGTTAGGAGTATTTTAGGCTTCAAGAACCCCAACGGTCCTTCTTAGGGCCACATCTAACCGTGTGCAGTACTGTGGAGGCAGCTTTTTGCAGTGTTGCACGTTTTTTTTTTTGGTATATCGGCCGTGCAGAGCATTGCGCCCTGCAGTAATACTCCAGGGAAGTGGTGGTTAGGCAGGGACAGAATACATATTAATTATTGATTGAATATAGGCAGTGGGCCTTTTCTAAGAAATATTGGGCAAAAAATCTATTTGGCCTGCCTGTCACTGTGCTCAGTGTTCTGGGTCTCTGCTGGGTGTGGTAGTTCTACAACAAAATCATACGCAGCCAGCTAAGTGTTACAGCAGGCTTGCGCCAAATTATTTCCTGGCTCTGTCTGGGCTCTGAAATCACCGCTGTGTAGCAGTTAACAGTGCAACACTCTGCAGTTCTGTCACATACCCTAGGGACAGAAGTGTGGAGGCAGGGACAGAAGACATATTAATTATTGATTGAATATAGGCAGTGGGCCTTTTCTAAAAAATATTGGGCAAAAAATCTATTTGGCCTGCCTGTCACTGTGTTCAGTGTTCTGGGTCTGTCTGTGCTGGGTGTAGTAGTTCTACAACAAAATCATACGCAGCCAGCTAAGTGTTACAGCAGGTTTGCGCCAAATTATTTCCTGGCTCGGTCTGGGCTCTGAAATCACCGCTGTGTAGCAGTTAACAGTGCAACACTCTGCAGTTCTGTCACATACCCTAGGGACAGAAGTGTGGAGGCAGGGACAGAAGACATATTAATTATTGATTGAATATAGGCAGTGGGCCTTTTCTAAAAAATATTGGGCAAAAAATCTATTTGGCCTGCCTGTCACTGTGCTTAGTGTTCTGGGTCTGTGTGTGCTGGGTGTAGTAGTTCTACAACAAAATCATACGCAGCCAGCTAAGTGTTACAGCAGGCTTGCGCCAAATTATTTCCTGGCGTTCCGTAAGCAAAGTCAGCCTCCAACCACAGGCCAATAAGCGGCATATTTAATTACAGCGTTCTGTTTCTGCATTACTGGTAATACAGCATGCTGAGGGGTAGGGGTAGGCCTAAAGGACGTGGGCGCGGCCGGGGACGCGGAGGCCCTAGTCCGGGTGTGGGCACAGGCCGAGCTCCTGATCCAGGTGTATCGCAGCCGACTGCTGCGGGATTAGGAGAGAGGCACGTTTCTGGCGTCCCCACATTCATCGCACATTTAATGGGTCCACGGGGTAGACCTTTATTAGAAAATGAGCAGTGTGAGCAGGTCCTGTCGTGGATGGCAGAAAGTGCTTCCAGCAACCTATTGTCCACCCACAGTTCTGCGCCGTCCACTGCTGCAACTCAGAATCTTCTGGCTGCTGCTCCTCCTTCCTCCCAGCCTCCTCACTCCATGAAAATGAGACATTCTGAGGAGCGGGCAGACTCCCAGGAACTGTTCTCGGGCCCCTGCTCAGATTCCTCTCCTACCAGAGGAGTTTATCGTGACTGATGCCCAACCATTGGAAAGTTCCCGGGGTACGGGGGATGAGGCTGGGGACTTCCGGCAACTGTCTCAAGACCTTTCAGTGGGTGAGGAGGCCGATGACGATGAGACACAGTTGTCTATCAGTGAGGTAGTAGTAAGGGCAGTAAGTCCGAGGGAGGAGCGCACCGAAGATTCTGAGGAAGAGCAGCAGGACAATGAGGTGACTGACCCCACCTGGTTTGCTACGCCTAATGAGGACAGGTCTTCAGAGGGGGAGGCAAGGGCAGCAGCAGTGCAGGTTGCAAGAGGCAGTGCGGTGTCCAGGGGTAGAGGCAGGGCCAGACCGAATAATCCACCAACTGTTTCCCAAAGCGCCCCCTCGCGCCATGCCACCCTGCAGAGGCCGAGGTGCTCAAAGGTCTGGCAGTTTTTCACTGAGAGTGCAGACGACCGACGAACAGTGGTGTGCAACCTTTGTCGCGCCAAGATCAGCCGGGGAGCCACCACCACCAGCCTCACCACCACCAGCATGCGCAGACATATGATGGCCAAGCACGCCACAAGGTGGAATGAAGGCCGTTCACCGCCTCCGGTTGGCACCGCTGCCTCTCCCCCTGTGCCCCAACCTGCCACTGAGATCCAACCCCGCTCTGAGGACACAGGCACTACCGTCTCCTGGCCTGCACCCACACCCTCATCTCCGCTGTCCTCGGCCCCATCCAGCAATGTCTGTCAGCGCAGCATCCAGCCGTCGCTAGCGCAAGTGTTTGAGCGCAAGTACGCCGCCATGCACCCGCACGCTCAAGCGTTAAACGTGCACGTAGCCAAATTTATCAGCCTGGAGATGCTGCCGTATAGGGTTGTGGAAACGGAGTCCTTCAAAAGTATGATGGCGGTGGTGGCCCCGCGCTACTCAGTTCCCAGTCGCCACTATTTTTCCCGATGTGCCGTCCCAGCCCTGCACGATCACGTCTCCCGCAACATTGCACGCGCCCTCACCAACGCGGTTACTGCCGAGGTCCACTTAACAACGGACACGTGGACAAGCACAGGCGGGCAGGGCCACTATATCTCCCTGACGGCACATTGGGTGAATTTAGTGGAGGCTGGGACAGAGTCAGAGCCTGGGACCGCTCACGTCCTACCCACCCCCAGAATTGCGGGCCACAGCTCGGTGGTGGTATCTGCGGCCGTGTATGCTTCCTCCACTAAAGCACCCTCCTCCTCCTCCAACGCAACCTCTGTCTGGCAATCAAGATGTGTCAGCAGCAGCAGCACGTCGCCAGCAGACGGTGTCGCGCGGCGTGGCAGAACAGCGGTGGGCAAGCGTCAGCAGGCCGTGCTGAAACTACTCAGCTTAGGAGATAAGAGGCACACGGTCCACAAACTGCTGCAGGGTCTGACAGAGCAGACCGACCGCTGGCTTGCGCCACTGAGCCTCCAACCGGGCATGGTCGTGTGTGAAAACGGCCGTAACCTGGTGGCGGCTCTGCAGCACGGCAGCCTCACGCTCGTACCATGCCTGGCCCACGTCTTTAATTTGGTGGTTCAGCGCTTTGTAAAAAGCTACCCACGCTTGTCAGACCTGCTCGGAAAGGTGCGCCGGCTCTGCGCACATTTCCGCAAGTCCCACACGGACGCTGCCACCCTGTTCACCCTGCAACATCGGTTTAATCTGCCAGTGCACCAACTGCTGTGCGACGTGCCCACACGGTGGAACTCTACGCTCCACATGTTGGCCAGGCTCTATGAGCAGCGTAGAGCTATAGTGGAATACCAACTCCAACATGGGCGGCGCAGTGGGAGTCAGCCTCCTCAATTCTTTTCAGAAGAGTGGGCCTGGTTGGCAGACATCTGCCAGGTCCTTGGAAAGTTTGAGGAGTCTACCCAGGTGGTGAGCGGCGATGCTGCAATCATTAGCGTCACCATTCCTCTGCTATGCCTCTTGAGAAGTTCCCTGCAAAGCATAAAGGCAGACGCTTTGCGCTCGGAAACAGAGCCGGGGGAAGACAGTATGTCGCTGGATAGTCAGAGCACCCTCCTGTCTATATCTCAGCGCGGTGAGGAGGAAGAGGAGGAGGAGGAAGATGAGGAGGAGGGGGAAGAGACAGCTTGGCCCACTGGTGAGGGTACACATGCTGCTGGCCTGTCATCCTTTCAGCGTGTATGGCCTGAGAAGGAGGAGGAGGAGGAGGAGGAGGATCGTGAAAGTGATCTTCCTAGTGAGGACAGCCATGTGTTGCGTACAGGTACCCTGGCACACATGGCTGACTTCATGTTAGGATGCCTTTCTCGTGACCCTCGCGTTACACGCATTCTGGCCACTACGGATTACTGGGTGTACACACTGCTTGACCCACGGTATAAGGAGAACCTTTCCATTCTCATACCCGAAGAAGAAAGGGGTTCGAGAGTGTTGCTATACCACAGAACCCTGGCGGACAAACTGATGGTAAAATTCCCATACGACAGCGCTAGTGGCCGAAGGCGCAGAACCGAGGGCCAGGAAGCAGGGGAGGCGCGGAGATCAGGCAGCATGTACAGCACAGGCAGGGCAACACTCTTTAAGGCCCTTGACAGCTTTATGGCTCCCCAGCAAGACTGTGTCACCGCTCCCCAGTCACGGCTGAGTCGGCGGGAGCACTGTAAAAGGATGGTGAGGGAGTACATAGCCGATCGCACGACCGTCCTCCGTGACGCCTCTGCCCCCTACAACTACTGGGTGTCGAAGCTGGACACGTGGCCTGAACTCGCGCTGTATGCCCTGGAGGTGCTTGCTTGTCCTGCGGCTAGCGTCTTGTCAGAGAGGGTGTTTAGTGCGGCTGGGGGAATCATCACAGATAAGCGTACCCGCCTGTCAATCGACAGTGCCGACAGGCTAACACTCATCAAGATGAACAAAGCCTGGATTTCCCCAGACTTCTCTTCTCCACCAGCGGACAGCAGCGATACCTAAACAATATGTAGGCTGCACCCGCGGATGGAAGCATTGTTCTCTATCCCCATCATAAACGGGGACCTTTTCGCTTCATCAATCTGTGTATAATATTCCTCCTCCTCCTCCTGCTCCTCCTGAAACCTCACATAATCACGCCGAACGGGCAATTTTTCTTAGGCCCACAAGGCTCAGTCATATAATTTTTCTAAACAATTTTTATACGTTTCAATGCTCATTAAAGCGTTGAAACTTTCACCTCAACCAATTTTTATTTTAACTGGGCTGCCTCCTGGCCTAGTTACCAATTAAGCCACATTAACCAAAGCGATTAATGGGTTTCACCTGCCCTCTTGGTTGGGCATGGGCAATTTTTCAGAGGTACATTAGTACTGTTGGTACACCAATTTTTGGGGGCCCTCGCCTACAGTGTAATCAAATGAATTTTTAGCCCACCTGCATTACAGCTGACGTTACATCAGCTGTGTTGGGCACTGCAATGGGATATATTTATGTACCGCCGGTGGGTTCCAGGGAACCACCCATGCTGTGGGTCCACACGGAGTTGTAACTGCATGTGTCCACTTCTAAAGAACCCCAGTCTGACTGGGGCATGCAGTGTGGGCCGAAGCCCACCTGCATTAAACATGACATTACTACCTCAGCTGTGTTGGGCAATGCAATGGGATATTTTTATGTACCGCCGATGGCTTCCTGGCACCCACCCATGCTGTGGGTCCACAGGGAGTTGTAAATGCATCTGTGTCCACTTCTAAAGAACCCCAGTCTGACTGGGGCATGCAGTGTGGGCCGAAGCCCACCTGCATTAAACATGACATTATTACCTCAGCTGTGATGGGCAATGCAATGGGATATATTTATGTACCGCCGGTGGGTTCCAGGGAGCCACCCATGCTGTGGGTCCACACGGAGTTGTAACTACATGTGTCCACTTCTAAAGAACCCCAGTCTGACTGGGGCATGCAGTGTGGGCCGAAGCCCACCTGCATTAAACATGACATTATTACCTCAGCTGTGATGGGCAATGTAATAGGATATTTTTATGTACCGCCGGTGGGTTCCAGGGAGCCACCCATGCTGTGGGTCCACACGGAGTTGTAACTACATGTGTCCACTTCTATGGAACCCCAGTCTGACTGGGGCATGCAGTGTGGGCCGAAGCCCACCTGCATTAAACATGACATTATTACCTCAGCTGTGATGGGCAATGCAATGGGATATTTTTATGTACCGCCGGTGGCTTCCTGGCACCCACCCATGTTGTGGGTCCACAGGGAGTTGTAAATGCATCTGTGTCCACTTCTAAAGAACCCCAGTCTGACTGGGGCATGCAGTGTGGGCCGAAGCCCACCTGCATTTCATCTGACGTTAGCTCTGCTGTCCAGGGCACTGCAATGGGATACATTTATGTACAGCCGGTGGGTTCCAGTGAGCCACCCATGCTGTGTGTGCACACGGAATTCCCATTGCGGAGTTGGGGATTCCCAGTTGTACCTGCCTGTGACTATTTATAAAAAAACGCGGTCTGACTGGGGCATGCAGACACCTTGACAGAATGAATAGTGTGTGGCACATAGGTTCCCCATTGCTATGCCCACGTGTCTAGCTCCAGATGGAGGTGGCACAGGATTGGATTTCTCATTGCTTCTGTACAGCATTGTGGACTATCGCCCCACCCCGTTTAAAGAGGGTCGCTGCCTAGCCGTGCCAACCCTCTGCAGTGTGTGCCTGCTTTTCCTCATGGCAGACGCACTTATAAATAGACATGAGGGTGGCGTGGCATGAGGGCAGCTGAAGGCTGCGCAGGGACAGTTTGGTGTGCGCTGTGGACACTGGGTCGTGCGGGGGAGGGGGGTGTTGGGCAGCATGTAACCCAGGAGAAGTGGCAGCGGAGTGTCATCCAGGCAGTGATTGTGCTTTGTTGGAGGTAGTGTGGTGCTTAGCTAAGGTATCCATTGCTAATGAGGGCTTTTCAGAAGTAAAGGTTGTTGGGGGGGGGGGCCCACTCTTGCCGCTATTGTGGCTTAATAGTGGGATCTGTGAACTTGAGATGCAGCCCAACATGTAGCCCCTCGCCTGCCCTATCCGTTGCTGTGTCGTTCCCATCACTTTCTTGAATTGCCCAGATTTTCACAAACGAAAACCTTAGTGAGCATCGGCGATATACAAAAATGCTCGGGTCGCCCATTGACTTCAATGGGGTTCGTTACTCGAAACGAACCCTCGAGCATCGCGAAAAGTTTGTCTCGAGTAACGAGCACCCGAGCATTTTGGTGCTTGCTCATCTCTACACACAACCCATACACAGTGCAAATGTAACACACACCCAATACACAGTGCAAATATAACACACAACCCATACACAGTGCAAATATAACACACGACCCATACACAGTGCAAATATAACACACAACCCATACACAGTGCAAATGTAACACACAACCCATACACAGTGCAAATGTAGCACACAACCCATACACAGTGCAAATATAACACATAACCCATACACAGTGCAAATATAACACACAACCTATACACAGTGCAAATGTAACACATAACTAGAGATGAGCGAACGTACTCGTCCGAGCTTGATATTCGTGCGAATATTAGGGTGTTCGGGATGCTCGTTACTCTTAACGAGCACCACGCGGTGTTCCGGTTACTTTCAGTTTCCTCTCTGAGACGTTAGCGCGCTTTTCTGGCCAATTGAAAGACAGGGAAGGCATTACAACTTCCCCCTGTGACGTTCAAGCCCTATACCACCCCCCTGCTGTGAGTGGCTGGGGCGATCAGATGTCACCCGAGTATAAAAGTCGGCCCCTCCCGCGGCTCGCCTCAGATGTCTTGTGAGTTAGCTGAGGGAAAGTGCTGCTGGTGCCGGAGCTGCTGTAGGGAGAGTGTTAGTAGTGAGTGTAGGCTTCAAGAACCCCAACGGTCCTTCTCAGGGCCACATCTATCCGTGTGCAGTACTGTGGAGGGTGCTGTTAGCAGTGTTGCACAAATTTTTTTTTTTTCAAAATCGGCAGTCTGCAGAGCATTGCGCCTTGCAGTAATACTACAGGGAGAGAAGTGGTGCTTAGGTAAGGAGAGTGTTAGGAGTGAGTGTAGGCTTCAAGAACCCCAACGGTCCTTCTTAGGGCCACATCTATCCGTGTGCAGTACTGTGCAGGCTGCTGTTAGCAGTGTTGCATATTTTTTTCTTTTCAAAATCGGCTGTCTGCAGAGCATTGCGCCTTGCAGTAATACTACAGGGAGAGAATTGTGTAGGCAGGGCCAGAAGACATATATTATTGATTGAATATAGTCAGTGGGCCCTCCGTTTCCCAAAAAGGGAAACATTGTATTTGTCCTGCAGGCTTGCGCCAATTGATTTGCTGCCTGTGAAAAGTCTCCGCTCTGCTGCACTTCATATAACTGCATTTCTGTGCAACACATATCTTATCTGATTGAATATAGTCAGTGGGCTCTCCGTTTCCCAAAAAGGGAAACATTGTATTTGTCCTGCAGGCTTGCGCCAATTTATTTGCTGCCTGTGAAAAGTCTCCGCTCTGCTGCACTTCATATAACTGCATTTCTGTGCAACACATATCTTATCTGATTGAATACAGTCAGTGGGCCCTCCGTTTCCCAAAAAGGGAAACATTCTATTTGTCCTGCAGGCTTGCGCCAATTTATTTCCTGCCTGGGAAATCACTGGTAATACAGCATGCTGAGGGGTAGGGGTAAGCCTAGAGGACGTGGACGTGGACATGGCCGAGGACGCGTAGGCCCAAGTGAGGGTGTGGGCACAGGGCGAGCTCCTGATCAAGGTGTATCGCAGCTGACTGCTGCGCGATTAGGAGAGAGGCACGTTTCTGGCGTCCCCACATTCATCGCCCAATTAATGGGTCCACGCGGGAGACCTTTATTAGAAAATGAGCAGTGTGAGCAGGTCCTGTCGTGGATGGCAGAAAGTGCTTCGAGCAAGCTATCATCCACCCACAGTTCTGCGCCGTCCAGTGCTGCAAATCCAAATCCTCTGGCTGCTACTCCTCCTTCCTCCCAGCCTCCTCACTCCACTACAATGACACATGCTCAGGAGCGGGCAGACTCCCAGGAACTGTTCTCGGGCCCCTGCTCAGATTGGGCAGCAGTGGTTCCTCTCCCACCAGAGGAGTTTATCGTCACTGATGCCCAACCATTCGAAAGTTCCCGGGGTCCGGGGGATGAGGCTGGGGACTTCCGGCAACTGTCTCAAGACCTTTCAGTGGGTGAGGAGGACGATGACGATGAGACACAGTTGTCTTGCAGTGAGGTAGTAGTAAGGGCAGTAAGTCCGAGGGAGGAGCGCACAGAGGATTCGGAGGAAGAGCAGCAGGACGATGAGGTGACTGACCCCACCTGGTGTGCAACGCCTACACAGGACAGGTCTTCAGAGGGGGACGCACGGGCAGCAGCAGGGCAGGTTGCAAGAGGCAGTGCGGTGTCCAGGGGTAGAGGCAGGGACAGACCAAATAATCCACCAACTGTTTCCCAAAGCACACCCTCGCGCCATGCCACCCTGCAGAGGCCGAGGTGCTCCAAGGTCTGGCAGTTTTTCACAGAGACGCCTGACGACCGACGAACAGTGGTGTGCAACCTTTGTCGCGCCAATATCAGCCGGGGAGCCACCACCAACAGCCTCACCACCACCAGCATGCGCAGACATATGATGGCCAAGCACCCCACAAGGTGGGACGAAGGCCGTTCACCGCCTCTGGTTTGCACCGCTGCCTCTTCCCCTGTGCCCCAACCTGCCACTGAGATCCAACCCCCCTCTGAGGACACAGGCACGACCGTCTCTTGGCCTGCACCCACACCCTCACCTCCGCTGTCCTCGGCCCCATCCAGCAATGTCTCTCAGCGCAGCGTCCAGATGTCGCTAGCACCACTGTTTGAGCGCGAGCGCAAGTACGCCGCCACGCACCCGCACGCTCAAGCGTTAAACGTGCACATTGCCAAATTGATCAGCCTGGAGATGCTGCCGTATAGGCTTTCAAAAGCATGATGGCGGCGGCGGCCCCCCGCTACTCGGTTCCCAGTTGCCACTACTTTTCCCGACGTGCCGTCCCAGCCCTGCACGACCACGTCTCCCGCAACATTGCACGCGCCCTCACCAACGCGGTTACTGCCAAGGTCCACTTAACAACAGACACGTGGACAAGCACAGGCGGGCAGGGCCACTATATCTCCCTGACGGCACATTGGGTGAATTTAGTGCAGGCTGGGACAGAGTCAGAGCCTGGGACCGCTCACGTCCTACCCACCCCCCGAATTGCGTGCCCCAGCTCGGTGGTGGTATCTGCGGCGGTGTATGCTTCCTCCACTAAAACACCCTCCTCCTCCTCCTACGCAGCCTCTGTCTCGCAATCAAGATGTGTCAGCAGCAGCACGTCGCAAGCAGTCGGTGTCGCGCGGCATGGCAGCACAGCGGTGGGCAAGCGTCAGCAGGCCGTGCTAAATCTACTCAGCTTAGGAGAGAAGAGGCAGACGGCCCACGAACTGCTGCAGGGTCTGACAGAGCAGACCCACCGCTGGCTTGCGCCGCTGAGCCTCCAACCAGGCATGGTTGTGTGTGACAACGGCCGTAACCTGGTGGCGGCTCTGCAGCTCGGCAGCCTCACGCACGTGCCATGCCTGGCCCATGTCTTTAATTTGGTGGTTCAGCGCTTTCTGAAAAGCTACCCACACTTGTCATACCTGCTCGGAAAGGTGCGCCGAGTCAGCGCACATTTCCGCAACTCCAAGACGGACGCTGCCACCCTGCGGACCCTGCAACATCGGTTTCATCTGCTAGTGCACCGATTGCTGTGCGACGTGCCCACACAGTGGAACTCTACGCTCCACATGTTGGCCAGGCTCTATGAGCAGCGTAGAGCTATTGCGGAATACCAACTCCAACATGGGCGGCGTAGTGGGAGTCAGCCTCCTCAATTATTTACAGAAGAGTGGGCCTGGTTGGCAGACATCTGCCAGGTCCTTGGAAACTTTGAGGAGTCTACCCAGATGCTGAGCGGGGATGCTGCAATCATTAGCATCACCATTCCTCTGCTATGCATATTGAGAAGTTCCCTGCAAAGCATAAAGGCAGACGCTTTGCACTCGGAAACAGAGCCGGGGGAAGACAGTATGTCGCTGGATAGTCAGAGCACCCTCATGTCTATATCTCAGCGCGTTGAGGAGGAGGAGGAGGGGGAGGAGCATGAGGAGGAGGGGGAATAGACAGCTTGGCCCACTGCTGAGGGTACACATGCTGCTTGCCTGTCATCCTTTCAGCGTGTATGGCCAGAGGAGGAGGAGGGGGAAGAGACAGCTTGGCCCACTGCTGAGGGTACACATGCTGCTTGCCTGTCATCCTTTCAGCGTGTATGGCCAGAGGAGGAGGAGGAGGATCCTGAAAGTGATCTTCCGAGTGAGGACAGCCATGTGTTGCGTACAGGTACCCTGGCACACATGGCTGACTTCATGTTAGGATGCCTTTCTCGTGACCCTCGCGTTACACGCATTCTGGCCACTACGGATTACTGGGTGTACACACTGCTCGACCCACGGTATAAGGAGAACCTTTCCACTCTCAT
Source organism: Eleutherodactylus coqui (assembly GCA_035609135.1). NCBI lineage: Eukaryota > Metazoa > Chordata > Amphibia > Anura > Eleutherodactylidae > Eleutherodactylus > Eleutherodactylus coqui. The sequence goes on along the minus strand of CM069405.1, from coordinate 25,262,698 downwards.
TCCCGAAGAGGAAAGGGGTTCGAGAATGATGCTATACCACAGGGCGCTGGTGGACGAACTGATGGTAAACTTCCCATTTGACAGCGCTAGTGGCCGAAGGCGCATTTCCGCGGGCCAGGTAGCAGGGGAGGCGCAGAGATCAGGCAGCATGTACAGCGCAGGCAGGGGACCATTCTCCAAGGCCTTTGCCAGCTTTCTGGCTCCCCAGCAAGACTGTGTCACCGGTCCCCAGTCACGGCTGAGTTGGCGGGAGCACTGTAAAAGGATGGTGAGGGAGTATATAGCCGATCGCACGACCGTCCTCGGTGACGCCTCTGCCCCCTGCAACTACTGGGTGTCGAAGCTGGACACGTGGCCTGAACTCGCGCTGTATGCCCTGGAGGTGATTGCTTGTCCGGCGTCTAGCGACTTGTCAGAGAGTGTGTTTAGTGTGGCTGGGGGAATCATCACGGATAAGCGTACCCACCTGTCAACCGACAGTGCCGACAGGCTTACACTCATCAAGATGAACAAAGCCTGGATTTCCCCAGATTTCTCTTCTCCACCAGCGGACAGCAGCGATACCTAAACAATACATAGGCTGTAACCGCGGATGGAAGCATCGTTCTCTATAACCATCAAAAACGTGGACCTTTTTGCTTCATCAATCTGTGTATAATATTCCTCCTCCTCCTCCTGCTCTTCCTGAAACCTCACATAATCACGCCGAACGGGCAATTTTTCTTAGGCCCACAAGGCTCAGTCATATAATTTTTCTAAACAATTTTTATACGTTTCAATGCTCATTAAAGCGTTGAAACTTTCACCTCAACCAATTTTTATTTTAACTAGGCTGCCTCCAGGCCTAGTTACCAATTAAGCCACATTAATCAAAGCGATTAATGGATTTCACCTGCCCTCTTGGTTGGGCATGGGCCATTTTTCTGAGGTACATTAGTACTGTTGGTACACCAATTTTTGGGGGCCCTCGCCTACAGTGTAATCAAATGAATTTTTAGCCCACCTGCGTTACATCAGCTGTGTTGGGCACTGCAATGGGATATATTTATGTACCGCCGGTGGCTTCCTGGCACCCACCCATGCTGTGGGTCCACAGGAAGTTGTAACTGCATGTGTCCACTTCTAAAGAACCCCAGTCTGACTGGGGCATGCAGTGTGGGCCGAAGCCCACCTGCATTAAGCACGACATTACCTCAGCTGTGATGGGCAATGCAATGGGATATATTTATGTACCGCCGGTGGGTTCCAGGGAGCCACCCATGCCGTGGGTCCACAGGGAGTTTTAACTGCATGTGTCCACTTCTAAAGAACCCCAGTCTGACTGGGGCATGCAGTGTGGGCCGAAGCCCACCTGCATTAAGCACGACATTACCTCAGCTGTGTTGGGCAATGCAATGGGATATATTTATGTACCGCCGGTGGCTTCCTAGCACCCACCCATGCTGTGGGTCCACAGGGAGTTGTAACTGCATGTGTCCACTTGTAAAGAACCCCAGTCTGACTGGGGCATGCAGTGTGGGCCGAAGCCCACCTGCATTAAGCACGACATTACCTCAGCTGTGATGGGCAATGCAATGGGATACATTTATGTACCGCCGGTGGCTTCCTGGCACCCACCCATGCTGTGGGTCCACAGGGAGTTGTAACTGCATGTGTCCACTTCTAAAGAACCCCAGTCTGACCGGGGCATGCAGTGTGGGCCGAAGCCCACCTGCATTAAGCACGACATTACCTCAGCTGTGATGGGCAATGCAATGGGATAAATTTATGTACCGCCGGTGGGTTCCAGGGAGCCACCCATGCCGTGGGTCCACAGGGAGTTGTAACTGCATGTGTCCACTTCTAAAGAACCCCAGTCTGACTGGGGCATGCAGTGTGGGCCGAAGCCCACCTGCATTAAGCACGACATTACCTCAGCTGTGTTGGGCAATGCAATGGGATATATTTATGTACCGCCGGTGGCTTCCTGGCACCCACCCATGCTGTGGGTCCACACGGAGTTGTAACTGCATGTGTCCACTTCTAAAGAACCCCAGTCTGACTGGGGCATGCAGTGTGGGCCGAAGCCCACCTGCATTAAGCACGACATTACCTCAGCTGTGATGGGCAATGCAATGGGATACATTTATGTACCGCCGGTGGCTTCCTGGCACCCACCCATGCTGTGGGTCCACACGGAGCTCCCCGTAGGGAGCAGTGAGCAGGGAGCGAGAAGTAGACTAGAAGCTCATGAGCGACCATCAAGTCTTTCAGTTTGAAAGCATTGCATGAGCGCTAATGACCTAAGGGCTCCCACCCACTAGCATTTTTTTCTCCACTGGGCTGCGAGAGTAAGTTAAAACTCTCGCGGAGCAGTGCGAGAAAATCGCTGCAATATCGCTGCAACAGTCTTTTCAATGGGGCCAGCGGCAGCAGCGCTAGCCCCATGGAAAAGATATGGAGAATGCCGTGGACTTCTGCCACAGCTTTGACAGCTGTCACAGCTGTGGCAGAAGTCAGCGGCATGCTATCCCATTGCTTTCAACCACTTTTTTATGATTATCGGGGAAGGGCTTATATTTCAAGCCCTTCTCCGATAATCATTCTGTGGGGCTTGTCAGAAACCACTGCTTTCAATGGGATCGGCAGCAGTGCCAATCCCATTGAAAGCAATGGGATAGCATGCTGCTGACATCTGCCACAGCTGTGACAGCTGTCACAGCTGTGACAGAGGGTTCCTTCATCCCCGCGGTCCCCGCGGGGATGTAGGAAACTCCTGCCACAGCTGTGGCAGAAGTCCGCGGCATTCTCCATATCTTTTCCATGGGGCTAGCGCTGCTGCCGCTGGCCCCATTGAAAAGACTGGCGATGTCGCAGCGATATCCCAGCAATTTTGGGATATCTGCCTGCGTTTTTCTCGCACTGCGATGCGAGACTAACTTTAGAATCGCATCGCAGTGGAGAAAAAAACGCCAGTGGGAGGGAGCCCTTAGCGATGACATCAGCGCTCATGAAGTCACTGATATGAGTGTCAGCCCATGGGCTTCAGTGCTCAGGCAGCCCACCTCTGTGATTTAAGGCACATAATATAAAAAAGTGAGTTTCAAAGCAATGGCAAATCTAATTTTTACAAAGATGTGTTTAGGTTCTGTGTCATGTGGCGGAGGGAGGTATGGTACCTGTTTAGAATTCTGATAACAGAATCCCTTTAAGTCTTTCCTGATATGTTTTGCTCTTGAGACTTACCACCATTTTTGTAGCCATCTTTAGAATGCTTCTATTTTATCAATGTATTTCTGCAGATGAGGTCTCCAGAACTAAACAAAGTATTCTAGATATGGTCTCACCAGAGCTCTATACAGCATGTTCACAATCTCCCTCTCTACTGCTTATACCTCTCTAAGCTGCTGAGCATCCTACTTGCTTTCTTCATGGCCTGACCACATTCTGGACTCATTTTGAGGCAGTCGGAAATCATAATCCCTAAATCCTTTTCTTCTGAAGCCATAGATACCACAGATCAGCGAATATGATTTAATGCAAAGATTCCTTCTCCCCAAGTGCCTTATTTTACATTTGGAAACATTGAGCTGCAGTTTTCATTGTTTTGACCATTTATCCAATACGCTAAGTCGTTCTCCACATTCAAGACACCATCAGGAGAATCAACCATATTGTACACGTTTGTGTCATCAGCAAACAGACAGACCGTACCTAAAAACCTTCCTATATGTCACTTATATAATGCACTCCTTTACCAACAACACTCTGATATCTATCCAATTGCAAATCCAGCAGACTGTCAATGGATTAAGTCCAGAACTCAATAACTTATATGAGCTTTTTTTTATGAAACTGTATCACAGGTTTTACAGGAACCCTGAGCGGTGACTTCCACGGCCCCACCTTCGTGATTTACTTAAATAAATCAGTGAGATTAGTTTGACATGATCTTACCTCAGTAAGAAAATACTGTTTAGGTTCCAACAGGTTTCTGGTTTTTAGGTTGTCATCTTTTTTTTTTAGGAAAGTTTCCATTAGCTTAACTATTACAGGATCAAATCAACTGGCCTGTAGTTCCCAGTTGCTCCTCTACTACCCTTCTTATTAATGGGTAAAGCATTAGCTATTCTCGAGCCATCAGGAACATCATCTGTTAGAAGGGACTGGTAAACAAATCAGCTAGAAGTGCAGCAGTCACAGATTAGAGTCCTTTTAGAACGCTGGGGTGCAGGCCATCTGGACCCATTGCCGTATTCAACTGCAATTTCAGCTACAAGATCAGCCTCCAAAACACTGGATCTGAAAGCATACAACTAGAAGTACTCCCAGGCCCAAGTATCATCATTCTGAAACGACCATTTGAATAGATACTTTTGTTCAGTATTTTTAAAAGTTGATCAACGAACTTCTCTCCAATAATGCAGTTATTAACCACTTCCTGCTCCAGGACATACATTTGCATCCAGGAGTGCTGTGGTATGTATGAAAAGAGATCATGGGGCACTAGAGATGAGCGAATGTGCTCGGCCACGCCCCTTTTTCGCCCAAATACCGCGATTTCCGAGTACTTCCGTACTCGGGCGAAAAAATTCGGGGGGCGCCGTGGCGGCACGGGGGGTAGCAGTGGGGAGTGGGGGGGAGAGGGAGAGAGAGAGGGCTTCCCCCTGTTCCCCGCTGCTACCCCCCGCACCGCCACGCCTCTCCCCGCCCCCCGGCGCCCTCCGAATCTTTTCACCCGAGTACTGAAGTACTCGAAAATGGCGGTACTCGGGTGCGTAAGTACTCGAAACGAGTACGTTCGCTCATCTCTATGGGGCACCCTTTCTTCATACAGCGCAGGCATAAGCTGTTTATTACAGCTGACACCTGCGGGCAATAGCTTTAATCGGTCACGCAGCTGATCGCAGCCATTTACCCTTTAAATGCTGCTGTCAATTGTGAGATAGCAGGGAGCCGTACAGGTGTCATGGCAGCCAGGGACTGCCTTTGGAGACTGCCTATCAAGCTATCTACATGGGGTGGTTTGATAGACTGCCTGTCAAATCTCAGTATGGCGTAATGCTATCGTAAACTACAGGACATCCTGCAAAAATGATCCCTTACACAACTATGTCGACGAAAAAATAATAAAAGTTATTGCGAGCAGAAGATGGCGACAGAAAAAAATAAAAAAAATTAAATGTCTTTGAAAAAAAATAGTACAGTAAAAAAAAACTATACAAGTTTTGTATCATAGTAATCATACTGACCATAGAATAAAGTTATCATGTCATTTTTGTTGCAGTTTATGTGCCGTAGAAAGAAGACACACTGAAAGATGGTGGAATGTCTTTATTTTTTCATTTTACTCCACTTTTTTTTTTACGTTTTCAATACATTACATGGTACATTAAATAGCACCATTGATAAATACAGCTCGTCCTGCAAAAACACAAGCGCTCATACAGCGACGTTGATTGATAAATAATAGAGATGAGCGAGCACCAAAATGCTCGGGTGCTCGTTACTCGGGACGAAATTATCGCGATGCTCGAGGGTTCATTTCGAGTAACGAACCCCATTGAAGTCAATGGGTGACCCGAGCATTTTTGTATATCGCCGATGCTCGCTAAGGTTTTCATGTGTGAAAATCTGGGCAATTCAAGAAAGTGATGGGAACGACACAGCAACGGATAGGGCAGGCGAGGGGCTACATGTTGGGCTGCATCTCAAGTTCACAGGTCCCACTATTAAGCCACAATAGCGGCAACAGTGGGCCCCCCGCCTCCCAAAAACTTTTACTTCTGAAAAGCCCTCATTAGCAATGCATACCTTAGCTAAGCACCACACTACCTCCAACAAAGCACAATCACTGCCTGCATGACACTCCACTGCCACTTCTCCTGGCTTACATGCTGCCCAACCGCCCCCCCTCCCCCCACAGCGCACACCAAAGTGTCCCTGCGCAGCCTTCAGCTGCCCTCATGCCACGCCACACTCATGTCTATTTAGAAGTGCGTCTGCCATGAGGAGGAACCGCAGGCACACACTGCAGAGGGTTGGCACGGCTAGGCAGCGACCCTCTTTAAAAGGGGCGGGGCGATAGCCCACAATGCTGTACAGAAGCAATCAGAAATAGAATCCTGTGCCACCGCCATCAGGAGCTGCACACGTGGGCATAGCAATGGGGAACCTATGTGCCACACACTATTCATTCTGTCAAGGTGTCTGCATGCCCCAGTCAGACCGCGGTTTTTAATTCATAGACACAGGCAGGTACAACTCCCTATTGTGAAGTCCCTGTGGACCGACAGCATGGGTGGCTCCCTGGAACCCACCGGCGGTACATAAAAATATCCCATTGCAGTGCCCATCACAGCTGAGGTAGTAATGTCATGTTTAATGCAGGTGGGCTTCGGCCCACACTGCATGCCCCAGTTAGACTGGGGTTCTTTACAAGTGGACAGATGTAGGTACAACTCCGTGTGCACCTACAGCATGGGTGGCTCCCTGGAACCCACCGGCGGTACATAGAAATATCCCATTGCATTGCCCAACACAGCTGAGGTAGTAATGTCGTGCTTAATGCAGGTGGGCTTCGGCCCACACTGCATGCCCCAGTCAGACTGAGGTTATTTACAAGTGGAAACAGATGCATTTATAATTCCCTGTGGACCCACAGCAGGGGTGGGTGCCAGGAAGCCACCGGCGGTACACAGAAATATCCCATTGCATTGCCCAACACAGCTGAGGTAGTAATGTTGTGCTTAATACAGGTGGGCTTCGGCCCACACTGCATGCCCCAGTCAGACTGGGGTTCTTTACAAGTGGACAGATGTAGGTTAAACTCCGTGTGCACCTACAGCATGGGTGGCTCCCTGGAACCCACCGGCGATGCACAAAAATATCCCATTGCATTGCCCAACACAGCGGATGTAACGTCAGCTGTAAAGCAGGTGGGCTAAAAATTCATTTGATTACACTGTAGGCGAGGGCCCACAAAAATTGCTGTATCAACAGTACTAATGTACATCCAAAAAATTGGCCACGGCCAACCAAGAGGGCAGGTGAAACCCATTAATCGCTTTGGGTAATGTGGCTTAAGTGGTAACTAGGCCTGGAGGCAGCCCAGTTTAACGAAAAATTGGTTCAAGTTAAAGTTTCAACGCTTTTAAGAGCATTGAAACATATAAAAATTGTTTAGAAAAATTATATGAGTGAGCCTTGTGGCCCTAAGAAAAATTGCCCGTTCAGCGTGATTACGTGAGGTTTCAGGAGGAGGAGCAGGAGGAGGAGGAGGAATATTAGACACAGATTGATGAAGCAGAAATGTCCCCGTTTTGGATGGTGAGAGAGAACGATGCTTCCATCCGCGGGTGCAGCCTACGTATTGCTTACGTATCGCTGCTGTCCGCTGGTGGAGAACAGAAGTCTGGGGAAATCCAGGCTTTGTTCATCTTGATGAGTGTAAGCCTGTCGGCACTGTCGGTTGACAGGTGGGTACGCTTATCCGTGATGATTCCCCCAGCCACACTAAACACACTCTCTGACAAGACGCTAGCCGCAGGACAAGCAAGCACCTCCAGGGCATACAGCGCTAGTTCAGGCCACGTGTCCAGCTTCAACACCCAGTAGTTGTAGGGGGCAGAGGCGTCACGGAGGACGGTCGTGCGATTGGCTACGTACTCCTTCACCATCCTTTTACAGTGCTCCCGCCGACTCAGCCTTGACTGGGGAGCGGTGACACAGTCTTGCTGGGGAGCCATAAAGCTGGCAAAGGCCTTGGAGAATGTTCCCCTGCCTGCGCTGTACATGCTGCCTGATCTCTGCGCCTCCCCTGCTACCTGGCCCTCAGAACTGCGCCTTCTGCCACTAGCGCTGTCGGATGGGAAGTTTACCATCAGTTTGTCCACCAGCGCCCTGTGGTATAGCATCATTCTCGAACCCCTTTCCTCTTCGGGAATGAGAGTGCAAAGGCTCTCCTTATACCGTGGATCGAGCAGTGTGTACACCCAGTAATCCGTAGTGGCCAGAATGCGTGTAACGCGAGGGTCACGAGAAAGGCATCCTAACATGAAGTCAGCCATGTGTGCCAGGGTACCTGTACGCAACACATGGCTGTCTTCACTAGGAAGATCACTTTCAGGATCCTCCTCCTCCTCCTCTTCCTCCTCCTCAGGCCATACACGCTGAAAGGATGACAGCCCAGCAGCATGTGTACCCTCACCAGTGGGCCAAGCTGTCTCTTCCCCCTCCTCCTCATCCTCCTCATGCTCCTCCTCCTCCTCCTCAACGCACTGAGATATAGACAGGCGGGTGCTCTGACTATCCAGCGACATACTGTCTTCCCCCGGCTCTGTTTCCGAGCGCAAAGCGTCTGCCTTTATGCTTTGCAGGGAACTTCTCAAGATGCATAGCAGAGGAATGGTGACGCTAATGATTGCAGCATCGCCGCTCACCACCTGGGTAGACTCCTCAAATTTTCCAAGGACCTGGCAGATGGCTGCCAACCAGGGCCACTCTTCTGTAAATAATTGAGGAGGCTGACTCCCACTGCGCCGCGCAAGTTGGAGTTGGTATTCCACTATAGCTCTACGCTGCTCATAGAGTCTGGCCAACATGTGGAGCGTAGAGTTCCACTGTGTGGGCACGTCGCACAGCAGTCGGTGCACTGGCAGATTAAACCTATGTTGCAGTGTCCGCAGGGTGGCAGCGTGCGTGTGGGATTTGCGGAAATGTGCGCAGAGCTGGCGCACCTTTCCGAGCAGGTATGACAAGTGGGGGTAGCTTTTCAGAAAGCGCTGAACCACCAAATTAAACACATGGGCCAGGCATGGCACGTGCGTGAGGCTGCCGAGCTGCAGAGCCGCCACCAGCTTACGGCCGTTGTCACACACGACCATGCCCGGTTGGAGGCTCAGCGGCGCAAGCCAGTGGTCGGTCTGCTCTGTCAGACCCTGCAGCAGTTCGTGGGCCGTGTGCCTCTTCTCTCCTAAGCTGAGTAGTTTCAGCACGGCCTGCTGACGCTTGCCCACCGCTGTGCTGCCACGCCGCGTGACACCGACTGCTGGCGACGTGCTGCTGACACATCTTGATTGCGAGACAGAGGTTGCGTTGGAGGAGGAGGAGGAGGAAGGTGCTTTAGTGGAGGAAGCATACACCGCCGCAGATACCACCACCGAGCTGTGGCCCGCAATTCTGGGGGTGGGTAGGACGTGAGCGGTCTCAGGCTCTGACTCTGTCCCAGCCTCCACTAAATTCACCCAATGTGCCGTCAGGGAGATATAGTGGCCCTGCCCGCCTGTGCTTGTCCACGTGTCCGTTGTTAAGTGGACCTTGGGAGTAACCGCGTTGGTGAGGGCGCGTACAATGTTGCGGGAGACGTGGTCGTGCAGGGCTGGGACGGCACATCGGGAAAAGTAGTGGCGACTGGGAACCGAGTAGCGCGGGGCAGCCGCCACCATCATGCTTTTGAAAGCCTCCGTTTCCACAAGCCTATACGGCAGCATCTCTAGGCTGATCAATTTTGCAATGTGCACGTTTAACGCTTGAGCGTGCGGGTGCGTGGCGGCGTACTTGCGCTTGCGCTCAAACTGTGGCACTGGCGACGTCTGGACGCTGCGCTTAGAGACATTGCTGGATGGGGCCGAGGACAGCGGAGGTGAGGGTGTGGGTGCAGGCCAGGAGACGGTAGTGCCTGTGTCCTCAGAGGGGGGTTGGATCTCAGTGGCAGGTTGGGGCACAGGGGGAGAGGCAGTGGTGCAAACCGGAGGCGGTGAACGGGCATCGTCCCACCTTGTGGGGTGCTTGGCCATCATATGCCTGCGCATGCTGTTGGTGGTGCCTCCCCAGCTGATCTTGGCGCGACAAAGGTTGCACACCACTGTTCGTCGGCGTCTCTGTGAAAAACTGCCACACCGTAGAGCACCTTGACCTGTGCAGGGTGGCATGGCGCGAGGGGGCGCTTTGGGAAACAGTTGGTGGATTATTCGGTCTGGCCCTGCCTCTACCCCTGGCCACCGCACTGGCTCGGCCTGTGCCCACACCCTCACTTGGCCCTCCGCATCCTCGGCCGCGTCCACGTCCTATTGGCCTACCCCTACCCCTCAGCATGCTGTATTACCAGTGATTTGATTTCCCAGGCAGGAAATAAATTGGCGCAAGCCTGCAGGCCAAATATTTTTTTTTTCGTTTTTTTGCAAAGGGAAGGCCCTACTGCGTATATTCAATGAACAATAACTTTTATAACTGTGGTGTGGCCCTGAAAAAGTGTCACACAACTTTAGTGTAGCAGAGTTATTAACTCTGGCAGAGCAGGTATTTGCCAGTCAGAAAAGACAATGGCGCAAGCCTGCAGTAAACCGTAGCTGGTTGCGTTTGATTTTTGTACGTTCTCTACGCAGCACACACGTACACGGAGACCTTAGGACTGACACAGGCAGGCCAAATATAATTTTTTCCCTGCTTTTTTGCAAAGGGAGGGCCCCACTGCGGATATTCAATGAATAATAACTGTGTTGTGGCCCTGCCTACACAATTCTGTCCCTGTAGTATCAATGGAGGGTGCAATGCTCTGCACAGACGATTTTTAGAAAAAAAAAAAAATGCAACACTGCTAACAGCAGCCTGCACAGTACTCCACACAGTTAAATGTGGCCTTAGAAAGGACCGTTGAGGTTCTTGAAGGCTACACTCACTCCTAACACTCTCCCTGCCTAAGCACCACTTCTGTCCCTAATGCCAGGTGCAATGCTCTGCACTGCCGATTTTGAGAAAAAAAAAAAAAAAAAACACTGCTAGCAGCAGCCTGCACACAGGTAGATGTGGCCCTAAGAAGGACCTTTGGGGTTCTTGAAGCCTACACTAACTCCTAACGCTCTCCCTACAGCAGCTCAGGCACCAGCAGCACTGTCCCTCACTAACTCACAAGACATCTGAGACGAGCCGCGGGAGGGGCCAACTTTTATACTTGGGTGACATCTGATCGCCCCAGCCACTCACTGCAGGGGGGTGGTATAGGGCTTGAACGTCACAGGGGGAAGTTGTAATGCCTTCCCTGTCTTTCAATTGGCCAGAAAAGCGCGCTAACATCTCAGAGAGGAAACTGAAAGTAACCAGAACACCGCGTGGTACTCGTTACGAGTAACGAGCATCCCGAACACCCTAATATTCGCACGAATATCAAGCTCGGACGAGTACGTTCGCTCATCTCTAATAAATAACGGAGTTACAATTTTTTTAAAAGGGCGGAGAAAAAAACAAAAATGGAAAAAAAAAGGGGGCCACGTCATTAAGGGGTTAATGGTCAGTGATGGCCTTATCTCCAGTAATATAGTAATTATCCTTGCTTTACTTCCATAAATATGAAATTCCACAAATTTCCTTTTTTCTGTTACTAATGTATCTAAAAACGTTTTATCCATTTCCCTAATGGATTTGGCCATTTCTTACTTCCCCTTGTGCTTTAGCAGCATTAATAATTTGTTTTGCCTTTTTCTGTATAATTTTATACAATTCTCTGTCAGCTACAGGTCTGGTTTCTTTTAACCTCTTACTGCTCATGCCCACGTGCGGGTTAAATTCTGCCTGTGAAATATCGCAGAAGAATCAGACCCGGCACCTTCCAGAGACCCTATACTGACCCATCTGGATCCGCTGCGAGGGTCTCGCCTTGCGAGCTGGTGTGCATGTGCAGTGCAGAGCACGCTGCGCCGCTGCTGGGCTGTAACGAATGATAGCAATCTGTGTACAGCACTGTGGAATATGTTAGTGCTATGTAATGGGAAGTAAAGAATTATAAGGAAAACTGGTCTATTATGTAACTTAGCATTATTTCACCACCAGACCCATGGAATGAAGGCTTCTGTGCAGAACATCAGACAGGGGCCTTGAACTTCATATCACTAAGTTATTTAACTCAGTCACAGTTCAGTGGAACACTAATGTTGGGTACTGCTGTGGGCATAGAGTGATAGAATGGAGAATAAACACTTGGCATTCTATGAAAGCTACATCCAGCAATGTGAGTAAAATTAATGCATATTTTAGAAACATCAGACTGTTGGTGAAGAAGTTACTGGTGTTCCGTTATTTGAGAGTTTTTGTTTTTTTTAAATGGGAGATAGAGGAGGTCTCCTGAAGCCCCCTCGGTGGTCGAGAGCCATTTGTACTCCTTATGACTCCTCACATTCTTGACTTTGAAGTTCTGACCATTGCTACTGTCCAAAGAAAAGTTACAATGTGGTCAACAGGAGTCACTGATCTTCCTTTCCACCAGTCGGTGACATTGACTCCTATAATAAATGAATGTATCACCAGCCCAGCTATATAAGCAATCAGTGCCGGGTCCAGGAGACCCAGATACTGAACATCAGTGTCACCCTGTGTAGTATCAGCCATCTCTCTGTGTGTGAGGGTACTGAAAATACAGTAAGGCTTTATTAAAGATTTAGAGATAAACTTTTTTCATTTAGACAGCTGATGAGCTGATGCAGGTCTACAGTGCACATATGTAATACATCTTATGACATAGCAAGTTCAAATTAAAGCAAATATAACAGGAAAATAGTAATTAAAATGATATATTCACCTTTTATGTGTTGCCACAATGTGTATTGTGTCTTAAAAGCACCACTGAATTGTCTGTGGGTTCAAATGAAATAAGCTCTCCTGAGCAGGGAACAACAGGAAAGAAGTGGAGACACAGATGATATTCGTGCTTCTGAGTTTTCTCTCGAGTGTGAGTCCCCTGATCACTCATTTAAATATCAGAATATTTTGAAAGGCCAACCCTATGTATTGGCCAAAAACCGCCAACGAATCATAAAGCGTCTTTGAGCACATCAATTTATCTGGTTACACCTATATATTTACAGCCTTCAGCACAATATTAGAGGAAATAACATAACTTCCTCCTCATCAACCACTAGTGTGCCTGGTTGCTAAACTATGGGTTCCGTTGTTGGGTTCCGGTGTTCTACACATTCTGTGTGATCTACTGATATCAACTGTTTCATAAAGTTGTGTTATTTTTGAGAGAGAAGGGTTACAATTTACCTAATCATATACTTCTATATGGCATTCTGACAATTGTGGAACAACAAGCATTTATAAGTTTATTAACTTCCTTAAAAAGGAAGAATCTTTCTATGCTAAAGCCAAGCTTCTGACAGAAAACTCTTTCCAAACCACTGCTATCAGACACGTTAACTTTTCAGTTTTAGCTAAATGTTAAACAGAAATAAAACGAGGAAGTGTCTATGCAGGATATATATGTATACAAATAGGTAGATATCAATATAAAATATCCTGTTGATTCTATGTATCTGTATATATACTGACGAAAGCCCTCACTGACTCACTGACTGACTGACTCACTCACTCACTCACTGACTCCCCAAAAGTTCTCCAACTTCCCGTTGTCGTAGAAACATGAATTTTGGCACAAGCATAGATTATCTCCAAAATAGGAAAAGCTAATGGGTCCCAACTCGATTATTCAATTCTAGCGCAAAAGAATTAGCGTCCAAACTTTACATACGGAATCTAATTTTCTCACTTTCCGGTGTCATAGAAATGTGAAATTTGGCAAGAGCATTGATTATGTCATAAATAGGAAAAGCGAATGGGTCCCAACTCGATTATTCAATTCTAGCGCAAAAGAATTGGCGTCGAAATTTTACGTGCGGAATGTAATATTTTCACTTTCCGGTGTCATAGAAATGGGAAATTTGGCACGAGCACTGATTATGTCATAAATAGTAAAAGCTAATGGGTCCCAACTCCATTATTCAATTCTATGCGCAAAAGAATTAGAGTCCAAATTTTACGTACGGAATCTAATTTTCTCACTTTCCGGTGTCATAGAAACGTGAAATTTGGCACGAGCATTGATTATGCCATAAATAGGAAAAACTAATGGGTCCCAACTCGATTATTCAATTCTATGCGCAAAAGAATTGGCGTCCAAATTTTACGTACATAATCTAAATCTCTCACTTCCCAATGTGATAGAAACATGAAATTTGTCACGAGCATTGATTGTGTCGTAAATATGAAAAGTTAATGGGTCCCAACTCGATTATTCAATTCTATTTGCAAAAGAATTAGCGTCCAAATTTTACGTACGGAATCTAATTTTCTCACTTTCCTGTGTCATAGAAACGTGAAATTTGGCACGGGCATTGATTATGTCATAAATAGGAAAAGTTCATAGGTCCCAACTCGATTATTCAATTCTAGCGCAAAAGAATTGGCGTCGAAATTTTACGTGCGGAATGTAATTTTGTCACTTTCAGGTGTCATAGAAACGGGAAATTTGGCACGAGCATTGATTATGTCATAAATAGGAAAAGCTAATGGGTCCCAACTCCATTATTAAATTCTATGTGCAAAAAAATTAGCGTCCAAATTTTACGTACGGAATCTAATTTTCTCACTTTCCGGTGTCATAGAAACGTGAAATTTGGCACGAGCATTGATTATGTCATAAATAGGAAAAGTTCATAGGTCCCAACTCGATTATTCAATTCTATGCGCAAAAGAATTAGCGTCCAAATTTTACGTACATAATCTAAATCTCTCACTTCCCAATGTCATAGAAACATGAAATTTGGCACAAGCATTGATTGTGTCATATATATGAAAAGTTAATGGGTCCCAACTCGCTTATTCAATTCTAAGCGCAAAAGAATTAGTGTCCAAATTTTATGTACGTAATCTAATTCTCTCACTTCTTGATGTCATTTTATATAAAGGAAACGTTGCATGGTTGCCTCCACGTGGTGTTTCCTGGGTAATGCAGAGAACTATGCAAAATGGTGAACATATCTTTTTCCTCAGTATCTCTAAAGTAACCACAACTTCATTTTCCGTGATTTTCCGTGTGAACACCAGATAAACACCAGTACCAAATTAACTCGGGCGAAGCCGGGTATATCAGCTAGTTTTATATAAATATCAAGCTACAGATGATTATATAATTGTACTAGTAATTATTAGGAAATTATAGTACCAGTGTTTCTGTGCTACATGATCAATCCTGTTTTTTAGACATCACACACACAGCTTTGCTACATCTATCGTGATTCCCAGACATCACATGCACAGCTGTACTACATCCATGTTGATTTCCAGATATCACACACAACTCTGCTTCATCTATCCTGATCTTTAGACATCACACACAGCTATCTATCTATCTATCTATCTATCTATCTATCGGTACTGTTGTATCTTGACCCACCGGAAGCTAGGGGTTTGACAGGCTTCCATGGAAAATACCCCTCTCACACCCCTAGCTCCCGATTGGCGGAAGAGTACAAGGTCCTGGAAGGTGCAGAAGCTGTGTCTCAGTTCTGTGAGGCAGCCTCCCTCTGTGTTCCCCAGAGCAGTGCTGGCCCCTTTTACCCGGTTGTGTCTGACATAACCCCGGCGCTGTTTCCTGCCAGCTTCAGGGAGGCACGTTCCGTCTTTGTTAGTCACCGTCACCGGTCACCATTACCCGGCGCTATTTTACTGACTGGAATTTCCCGCACCGAAGTGGGATCCCCTGTGCTGCAGTACTGTCCACCGCTGCAACTGTTTCTCCCCTCATCGCTGTCAGCTTCCTACTGCCGGCCTCTGAACGGGGGTTGTGGGTCTGGTGGCTGCGATGTCAAAGTTACATGGTGGGGCAAGGGGTGGGGGCCCGACTTCTGGGGCGCCGACGGGAAAGCCTCTTCATGCCGCTGCGGCCTCCTTGCTGCCTACAACGCTGTGGCTTTCTACACCGAGGAGGGTGGTGGCTTCCTGGGGCCAAGAGATCTGTAGTGGGCTGCCAGGACTTGCAGCCCTGCCACCTCTGCAGCCAATCACATACAGGGGGTGTCACCCCCTGTCAATCTTGACTCCACTAGGACTTGTTGGTGGAGTCAAGATACACCAGTACCCTATCTATCTATCTATCTATCTGTAAAATGAATGCGTATTTTAGAAACATTAGGCTATTTGAAGCATAGGCTTAACGTCAGTGGTCGCTGGGGTCGCTGGCGACCTGGCCCCCTCACTCAGGGGGCCCCAAGGCTGCCCTCCGCCATACACATATGCACATTCAGTGCATTAACGGCTGGCCACTCGGTCTGCAGCACCACAGCAATCATGTGGCAGGGCTGAACGGCCAGCCTGAGAGGAAGCAGATAAGAGCAGGAGGGAGGAGGAGGAGGCAGTCACATGGGCCGGCAGGGCACAATGATGATGTCATCATGTGCTGCCCCTGTTACTGCTGAACAGAAGATGCTGCATCTGCCTGTCCTGCTGCTATCACATGGAGAAGTGGTCCGGGCCCCGAGGTATGTTTATATATATATATATATGTGTTTGTGTGTATATATATATATATATATATATATATATATATATATATAAAATAAATCTTGCTATTTGTATAGCGCCAACTTATTGGGGTGTGGGGTTCTGGATGGATGGATTGAGTGAGCTAGTGGAGTTGTGTGTGTGATTTGTGTGGGAGTCAGAATGGATGTAGCAGTGCTGTGTATGACGTGTGGGGGTCAGGATGGACGTAGTACAGCTGTGTGAGATTTGTGGGGGTCAGGTTGGATGTAGCAGAGCTGTATATGTGATGTGTAGGGGTCAGGATGGATGCAGTGGAGCTGCGTGTGTGTGTTGGAGCTGTGGGGTTCTGAATGGATGGATTGAGTGAGTGAGTGGAGTTGTGTGTGTGATGTGTGTGGGGGTCAGGATGGATGTAGCGGAGCTGTGTGTGTGATGTGTGGGGGTCAGGATGGACATAGCGGAGCTGTGTGATGTGTGGGGGTCAGGATGAATGTAGTGAAGCTGTGTGTGTGATGTGTGGGGTTCAGGATGAATGTAGATGAGCTGTGTGTGTGATGTGTGGGGGTCAGGATGAATGTAGACGAGCTGTGTGTGTGATGTCTGGGGATCAGGATGGATGTAGCGGTGCTGTGTGTATGATGTCTGGGGAACAGGATGGATGTAGCGGAGCTGTGTGTGTGAGGTTTGTGGGGATCAGAATGCATGTAGCGGAGCTGTGTGTGTTATGTGTGGGGATCAGGATGGATGTAGCGGAGCTGTGTTTGTGATGTCTTGGGCCAGGATGGATGTAGTGGAGCTGTGTTTGTGATGTGTGGGGGCCAGGATGTATGTCCAGCCGGTACTGCAGTGACAGTGTCGGGACCTGAGTGTGATGTGTGTGGGGGTCAAAAAGGATGTAGCGGAGCTGTGTGTGTGTATGATGTGTGTGGGGTCAGAATGGATGTAGCCGAGCTGTGTGTGATGTGTGGCGGTCAGGATGGATGTAGCGGAGCTGTGTGTGTGATTTTTGGGGATCAGGATGGGTGTAGCGGAGCTGAGTGTGTGATGTGTGGGGATCAGGAAGGATGTAGTGTAGCTGTGTGTGTTATGTGTGGGGATCAGGATGGATGTAGTGGAGCTATCTGTGTGATGCCTGGGGATCAGGATGAATGTAGTGTGGCTGTGTATGTAATGTGTGGGGGCCAGGATGGATGTCCGGCCGGTGCTGCAGTGACAGTGTCGGAACCCGAGAAGTTGTGTGTGTGGGGATCAGAATAGATGTAGCTAAGCTGTGTGTGTGATGTGTGTTGGGGTCAGAATGGATGTAGTGGGGGGCGTGGCCTGACCGCGGAGTAAGATGGCCGCATAGAGCTTGTGCTCCATCTCCACGGCACACTTACAGGCACCTAACAGCCGCAATCAGTACCGAAAATGGGAAAACCGAGCAAGGAAAAGACCGGAGATCACTCAGGGACCCTCCGCTTAGCCCGGGGCCAGTCTGATATGCAGCGGTTCCTGAAGGAGAGGAGCGCCCGCTCTCCCCACGCTGCAGGCAAGATGGCGCCGGCGGCTGCAGCGGCGCTGTGCTCGGCGCGGGAGGGAGAGAGCTCCTCTGAGGGAGAAGAGGACGAGCCACCTTCAAAGGGCTTTATGAGAGAACTTTTGGCAACAACCATGGGCCCACTGCTGGCGGAGTTAACAGCCATAAAAGAGGAAGTAAGGAGTATGGGGAGGAGGGTGGAGGATCTGGAGGGTTCCACTGCTAGCATTGCTAATCACACAGGAGACCTGGCAGCAGCAGTTAAAGAGCAACACACACACCTGAACAGGGCGCTCCTTATGCAGGAGGACTTGGAAAACAGGAGCCGCCGCAATAATGTGCGTATAAAGGGCCTGCCGGAGTCCTGGGCTAATGAGACACTACACAAAGTCACCATGGAGATATTTGCAGATATTTGCAGGACTGCTGGGTGGGGACAGGGCAGCAGGGATCTCAATTGAAAGGGTGCATAGAGCTCTGAGGCCCCTACCAGCCCCGGCAGACCCCCCAAGGGACATATTGTGCAAACTCCTATCCTTTCCTGATGCAGTAGCAGTCTTAAAAGCGGCGTGCAGCACCAGAAGCCTCCAATATGAGGGTGCAGATATCCAAATATACCAGGACCTTTCGCCAACAACCCTTGCCAAGCACAGACTGCTGCGCCCCCTACTGGAGGCCCCGAAGTCCAAGAATATTAAATATGCCTGGCTGTTCCCCTTTGGGTTGGGAGTAACCTATAAGGGCAAGAGACTTAATATACGCTCCCCGGAGGACCTCCAGGGATGCTGGCATCATCTGGGTTTGGAACCCATAGACCTCCCCAACTGGCTCCCCTTGCCTGAATTCCCAACTCTCCCTAACCTACCTACACAGGAAGCCTGGCGTACGACTACTTCTTCAAAGTCTCCCCATGGCAAGCAGAGAAAGAAGCAAAGAGAGGAGAATACCATGGGCGACACCTGAACCCTTCTGACAACCGCCTCCTGTAATTATGGGAGCAGGGCAGCGTATCTGAATCCCTACGGTTGATCTTTTCTCCCCGACCTACCTGGAGAACTCTTTCTGTAAGAACCGAAGGTGCCCACACGTGGGACTCTATGGGCCGGTCTACGGACACATGCGACTAAGTCGGTCTTTTCCGGTTCCTAACCCTCACGAGCGGGACTTCCCCACTTCCCATTTTTCAACCCATTTGCAGGTGCCTGATCTGTGCCTCCCCCGATCAGGCAAAGTTAACACATTAAGTTAATCTTTTCAACTTTTATTTTTATTTACTGTTTGCCACCCCACACTTACGGCCGGGCTCCAGAGTTTGTGGAGCTCCCCCGTAATTCTGTAACATTAAGTATTACTGAAGCTATATTTTATTGTGACTGTTATTAATATTGTTTATACCTACCTTTCCACACCCCATCTTCCCTAATCTTTCCCTTCCCTCTCCTCCATCATATAACAGATAACAAACCACTGCGGACAATAACCCCTGAAAGAGCGGAGTAGTTGGCGGTGACGGTACTGTCCCAAAAAACACCCGTACGTGTAGGGCGGTAACCCGACTATCTAACATATATACCTCTCTTTTTGGTTGTAAGGCGATATTTAAACGTACGGAGATACAATGGACATCCCGAGGGTCGCGGAACCATGGAGAGTCACGTCCTTCAACGTCCGGGGCCTGAATACTCCACAGAAAAGGTATAGTGTCTCACACATGGTCAGAAAATTCAACACAAAAATACTCCTTTTACAAGAGACACACTTTAAAGCGGACAATAGCTTCCACCTCCCAGGGAGACTTTTCTCTCAGTGCTTCCATAGCACGCACCCCACATCCGCTTCAAAGGGTGTATCCATTATGTTCCACAGATCTGTCACATTCTCCCTAAAGGCCAAATACTCTGATAAAATGGGTAGGGTTTTATTCCTAAAAGGGTCCATTGAAAACAAAAAACTAACAATAGCAAACTTATACGCCCCCAACTCTAATCAAGTGGGTTGGTTGGTGGAGCAACTAAATATTCTGAAAGAATTTGCTGAGGGACCAATTGTGCTAGGGGGGAACCTTAATGTTTACCTTAACCCCACTCTGGACTCGTCAAAAGGCAGATCGTGGATCGCCCAAAGACAAGTCAGTAAACTCATCAAAACGCTTCAAGAGGTGGGAGTCGTGGACGCATGGCGAATACTCAATCCCTCGACAAAAGACTACATCTTTTTCTCTCAGGTCCATACTTCGTATCAGAGGTTGGATCATATATTTGTCTCTCATGATATTCTGACAAAGGTAAAGGGGGCTAAAATAGAGCCTATAGCCATCTCAGATCATGCCCCAATACATATAGACCTTACTCTTACTGTTGAGGGACACAAGGAATGGATTTGGAGACTCAACCCCTCGCTATTAGACTCCGGGCCAGAGAGGGACCGCCTCTCGTGTATGCTGGAAGAATTCTTCCAAATAAATACCACCGACGACCTTGACTTCCCGGTCGTGTGGGAGGCACATAAGGCGTACATGAGGGGCCTGTTCATCTCCCTAGGCTCAAAAAATAGAAAGCAACAACAGCTCGAGATAGATAACCTTCTAACCAAGATAGCGAAAGCTGAGCGACATTCTAAATTATCCCAAATCATAGACAACTTAGAGGAATTAACGGAATTGAGACGAGAACTTAGATCCAGATTAGAATCCAGGTGTAACAAAAAGCACCTGTATCTTAAATATAAGTTCTATGCCCATGGAAATAAAGGGAGTAAGCTACTTTCATCTTTGATCAAGAAGGCCAGAACCAAAAATCACATTTCCTCCATTAAAGATCACACAGGGATAACTAGATCGTCATCAAAAGAAATAGCAGAGGCCTTTCAAAGATTCTATACAGAGCTCTATAACCTAAAAGACTCAGACCCCAACATAAATCTCAGTTGCAATAAAGAACAAATTGACCACTTCCTAAATTCAGTAGACCTCCCCAAGATAAAAGATTCAGAGGCCCAAGCCCTAGCATCCCCCATTACCCTTCAAGAGGTAGAGGATATAATAAAAAATAGCCCCACCGGCAAGAGCCCTGGCCCTAACGGCTCCTCAGCCCAATACTACAAGACCTTCAAGGAGACACTTGCCCCTAGGCTGAAAGACCTGATGAATGCCCTCATGTCGGGCAAGCCATTACCCAAACAGGCACAGGAGGCGCATATAGCGCTCATCGACAAAGAGAACAAAAACCCGGAGCTCTGTGGCAGTTACAGGCCCATCTCTCTTATTAATGTGGACGTCAAATTCTGGGCCAAACTATTAGCCAAAAGAATCGAAAACCTAATCCTCTCTCTGATAGATAGGGAACAAGCGGGCTTCGTTAGGAACAGGGAGGGCAGAGATAACTGCTACAGACTGCTCCACGCCATCAGATATGCACAAACACACAATATAGAATTAGCTCTAGTTGGGACAGACGCCGAGAAGGCATTCGATAGGGTGAGCTGGACTTACATGGAGAGGGTTTTGACTTACTTCAATTTCCCTCCCCCTTTCCTCGCCGCAATCTTTTCCTTATATAAGGAACCATATGCTAGGTTGAAGGTCAACAACTTACTCTCTCCGACATTCGATATCAGGAACGGCACTCGTCAGGGTTGCCCGCTCTCCCTGACCCTTTTTATCCTCTCGTTGGAACCCCTACTGAGGAGTGTCAGGGCAGCCCCAGAGATTAGGGGACTGAGGGTTGGTTCAATTAATTTAAATACGGCCGCATTTGCTGACGATATTATGTTCGTTATTTCTGAGCCAGAAAAGGGAATTCCCAACCTGATTGCCCTCCTGAACTCATTTGGAAATATATCAAACTTTAAGATAAACTATTCGAAGTCCACTATCCTAAACATCTCCATCCCACCAGACCGCAGTTACCATCTTAAGTCCAGCTCACCCTTCGAATGGTCAGATACCTCAATAGACTATCTCGGTATAAAAATTACAAAAAAAATCGAAGATCTATTCAGTGCCAATTTTCTACCCCTGCTATCCCAAATCAAACTACTTCTACAGAAATATGATACACCGTTCGCCTCATGGTTTGGCAGGAAAAACATCTTAAAAACGTACGTCTTACCGCAAATACTCTATAAATTGAGAATGCTCCCTATTCATCTCCCACAGTCCTTCTTCAAAGCACTGCGCGCAGCCATTACAGGGTACACATGGAGACAGAAAAGACCGAGGTTGGCCTACAGCCTTATGGCTAAAAGGAAAACCGAGGGAGGGATTGGTTTGCCATGTGTCCATGACTTTTACCAAGCAGTCCAAATCAGATATTGGATAGACCTAACTTCTCCCTCAGGGGACAAGCTACTTCAATCTTTGGCCATGGGCAGCGAGGATGACACCTTGCTCGAAGACCTATGGTACCCCATAAAAAAAGTTTACAGAGCTAAAAATTTTAACCCATTACTACGTGGCCCGTGTGAGACCTGGGACAAACTTGGACAGGGTCTGACGCCAGACATCTCCCCTGCAGCGCCATTAAGCATTCTAAGTAAACACCTGGGTAGATCGACTGACAGAGACATCAGAGCCCTCTGGAGGAAGTTTACTCCCCTGAGAGTGAAAGACTGGCAGGCACTCGCCCACAAACAACCCAATGAGATCTTAGATACCCTAGTGACACAGCTCTCTCTCTCTTTCCTACAAAAGGCACATATACTTCAGGCCTTCAAGGAGTTGCAGAAAACCTTCAAGTCCACTAGACCGGAAACTCAATTTGAAAAAATACTAGTTAGCGAACAGTCTAGACACAAATCTATCTCTATAATTCGCAATAGGATCCTCAACCCGGACAGATCCTACAAGCCAGCCTTCCTGTCCTCTTGGGAGAAGGAACTCAAAATCTCTCTCACCACAGCAGACATTAAATCGATCCTGCAAACCGCCTTTGGACTCTCACCCTGCATATTGCTCCAGGAAAGCCATTATAAAATTTTGGTCTGTTGGTACAGAACCCCGCAGTGGCTTTCCACACATAAACTAGCAGACCATGACAAATGCTGGAGGTGCAATGTGGAAACAGGGTCTTACGCCCATATCTGGTGGGAATGTAGGGAACTGTCCAGGTTCTGGAAGGGGCTGGAGAAGGTGCTCCATCGCCTAAAACCCAATTTCCTTATCACAACAGATGCATTATTCCTCTGGAGACCCTCAGCAAATTTCCACCCCTTGAAGGACAGGCTGCTAGCTTTTTTACTGGATGCCGCGAAAGCCTTAATTTCATCCCTTTGGTTACAAAAAGAACCACCTACGTTGGCGGCTTGGAAGTTAAGAGTAGACTCCATTTACAATATGGAGGAAGAACATAGTTGGAATACGGGAACGCATGAGCAATTTATAACCACTTGGCACCCTTGGAGACAAATTAACTCCACTTAAATCTCACCCCCTATCTGGCCGATGGGAGAAGTGACAAACAAAGATCTCATTCTGGAACCATAATTCTGCCCACCCTGACCTAGTCCCCCAGCTCTGGAGGCTATGACCCGGTCTGTTGGAGGACAACCGTGACTCGAACCTTCAACATCATAGTGGCGAAGCGACCACCGGATTGTATACCCTAAGGAAAGCTCCATAGGGTGGGAACTAACTCACCGGAGAGGTAGTCAGGTAACCATAGCCTAAACTAGTCTGTCATCTCAGCTTCTTAAGACCCCCTTTCTCCTTTTCCCTTTCTCTACCGTCCCCCCGTTTCCCCCATATTCCCCCCTCCCTCTTTTTTGTTTTTTGTCATGTTGTCGAAGTTGATATTATTATGCTTCTCTCACACATGAAAGCATGGAGTTGATTCCGTGGCAGCTGTTTAGCATTCAGAGGCTCTATGGGAGTCAGGTGAAACTCCATCCTCCACGTATGATTGCATGCCAGTTATATAGACATCAGTCGCTGATTTTCAGTTGATATGCACGATGGTGATATTTGATGTGAGATCCCTGTCTACTTTGTTACTGGAAAATTTAATAAAACTTGTTTAAAAAAAAAAAAAAAAAGAATGGATGTAGTGGAGCTGTGTGTGTGATGTGTGTGGGAGTCAGGATGGATGTAGCGGAGCTGTGTGTGTAATGTGTGTGGGGGTCAGGATGGATGTTGCGGAGCTGTGTGTGTGTGATTTGTGCGGGTCAGGGTGGATGTAGTGAAGCTGTGTGTGTGATGTCTGGAGTTCAGGATGAATGTAGTGGAGCTGTGTATGTGATGTGTGGGGGCCAGGATGGATGCCCGGCCGGCGCTGCAGTGACCGTTTCGGGACCCGAGAAGGAGAGCGGAGGAGCAGTACATGGGGTACCAGGTATGCACCATGTACTTCATATAATTTTGTATGCTTAGGTAATATACGTTATACCAGCTGCACATGTAATTACATACAAGACATATCTACCTTACATCAGCATCACTATATGCAGAGGACGTATATCTCCTGTTTAAAGTGATATTGACCATGCTGGGGTAAGCTGGGTATCTCACGTATATAATTATATATGAGTAGATTGTATATGATGCAAGCGTCTGCAGCATGTTCTTGCGAGTAGATGACGTGTGAATCACACTAAACTCCCAAGAACTTGCTGGCCTGGATCCCACACCTGCGCATAGCTGATGGACAGGATCCAGGAGATAAAGGAGGAAAAAAATGCTGTGATAAGCACAGAACAAAACAGAGCAACATAATGTACAGCATCTCCGTGCCCTGCTGCTCTCCTTTTAGATTTGTAAAGCGCTAAGAATACGTTGATGCTATACAAGAATAAAGATTATTATTATTTATCTCTATCTCACTATCTATCTCACCATCTATCTCTTATAGCTATCCATCTTATATCTATCTATCATCTATCTATCTATCTATCTATCTATCTATCTATCTATCTATCTATCTATCTATCTATCTATCTATCTCACTATCTCTCTATCTCACTATCTACCCTGTTTCCCTGAAAATAAGACATACCCTGAAAATAAGACATAGCATGATTTTCCAGAATTTTTGAGGATGCTAAATGATTTTTTAGGCTTTTTGAGGATGCTTGAAATGTAAGCCTTACTCCAAAATTAAGTGCTGCTAACAGTTAAAGGGGTTGTCCCGCGAAAGAAAGTGGGGTTATACACTTCTGTATGGCCATATTAATGCACTTTGTAATGTACATCGTGCATTAATTATGAGCCATACAGAAGTTATTCACTTACCTGTTCCGTTGCTAGCGTCCTCGTCTCCATGGTGCCGTCTAATTTCAGCGTCTAATCGCCCGATTAGACGCGCTTGCGCAGTCTGGTCTTCTCCCTGGTGAATGGGGCCGCTCGTGCCAGAGAGCTGGTCCTCGTAGCTCCGCCCCGTCACGTGTGCCGATTCTAGCCAATCAGGAGGCTGGAATCGGCAATGGACCGCACAGAGCCCACGGTGCACCATGGGAGAAGACCCGCGGTGCATCGTGGGTGAAGATCCCGGCGGCCATCTTGCTAAGGTAAGGAAGAAGTCGCCGCAGCGTGGGGATTCGGGTAAGTAATAAACTTTTTTATTTTTTAACACATGCATTGGGTTTGTCTCGCGCTGAACGGGGGGCGTATTGAAAAAAAAACAAAAACGTTTCGGCGCGGGACAACCCCTTTAATTTAAAAAGTAAATTTAAATAGTGTCCAGGCAGCTATACATGTAAAAAAGTTAAACCATTTTGAACAAAAATTAATATAAGACACTGTCTTATTTTCGGGGAAACATGGTATCTATCTATCTATCTATCTATCTATCTATCTATCTATCTATCTATCTATCTATCTATCTATCTACAGCTGGTATACGTTATACATTTCCCTGTATATAATTGCACACTTTACACACAATTAAACAACGCATCACAAACACATGCAGTTTTTAGTAGTACATGCAATTTCTTATAAATGTAGGTCTTCGAATACTGTATGCAATTTCTTATGTGTTTTTCTTAATTATGGTACAAATGTATAACAAAAAAAAACATGAACACACCCTGAGGCTACTCTCACACATGCGTTCAGAAAACGCATCTCAAAATCGTTGCATTTTTGAAAGCATGGTACAGCATTTGACAGCACTTTTTATTGCACTCCATCATTGTGATGGGTGAGGAGGTGCTTTAAAAAAGTTAAAATGCAAAAACAGCACAAACAGTTCTCAGAAATCACAGAGTTAGGGCGAGCACCCACTGGCGTTTGCGTTTTCCGCGGGAAAAAAACGCAGCGTTTTCGCCGCGTTTCCCACTATTTTTCCGTGCGTTTTTCGCGGCGTTTTCGCGGCGTTTTCGCGGCTTTTCCATTAATTTCCATGGAGAAAAATAAGGACACATATGCAACTGACAGTTCCTATGTTAAAAACGCAAACGCAACGCAAAAAAAACGCCAGTGGACAGGAACACATGTTATCTCTATGCCTGTGCAGGAAAAACGCAAAACGCAAAACGCAGGTAAAAAAACGCCAGTGGGTGCTCGCCCTTAGATACACTACATTCGAGCTTAGGTCTAAGAGCCCCATTAAAATTAATGAGAGCATTGTACCATGGTTAGCACAGCTGCGCTAATAGTGGTAAATAGTGGTGTGTGTGAGTGGCCTAAAGGGCTACAAACAAATCTTCATGTAGTGCAGGAAATGAGTCACGTTTGGAAAGATCACCCCAAGGGGCTAGATCATGCATGTGAATTCGTTTTGCAGCTATATTCAGCACAATTTAGGTATGAGTACAGGGAAAGGGGCCCATGCTGAACTTTTGCCCCTGGGCCTCTAAGCCCTTAGTTACGGCCATGCTGCAGCTCGTTCATCAGTTGTGAAGAAGAGTCCTGATGTAGACATGCTGTTGCTACTAAACAAAACTGCCTCACTGTGCTCAGAGGCTTCTGCATGAACAGGGAGGGAGATGGAGGAAGAGGCAGCGTAAAGGGAGCAGGGTGAGGCTGACACCTTGCCTTCTGGCCTCCAAGGCAGCAGGTGTTGAGAGTTCATGTGACTGTTCATACACCTTGTATTGAAGTTGTTTACATTCTTGAAACATTTTTAAAATGCTTACTACAAAACTAACAGATGACCACTCTTCTGTCATCGCATCCAGATTCAAAGAATGCCCAGGCTGCACAATTCCTGTGAGCACACCTAGTGGACGGGTGGACGGGTCTGATGTTGCTGCTGCTGTGAGTAGTAAAATGAACGTCTTTTCTGAAAGCTCTATCAAGACCATGACGAAGAATTTGAAAGTCTACTCCTTCACACCGAAGTGATGTGGCATCAAGAGGAAAGTGCTTACGATACTTCTATGAACTTTTTGACACAGTAGTCTAGTTTCTTTGGCTGATTGATCTAAACCTTTGTGATGCAATCGAACTATGACTCTTGACATTGTCTATCTTACAGACATATTGGACAAACTCAACGTCAACACAAAGCTACAAGGAGACAAAATGAATTTCATTAAGGCTAAAAGTATAATCTCTTTCTTCATTGTCAAACTGGATCTTAATACCAATAACCTGAGTCAACGCAAGCTCTGTCAGATTCCGAGTCTTCAAGTAATTGCACGTGAAGACAGAGACAAACTTCAAGATGCGGACTTAGATGTTTTTTACTCACACCTTCAACAAGCCAAAGAATACATGCAAACTAGGCTTCATGATCTATGTACCCTTGAAATATCAACATGGGTACTCAATCCATTTTCAGCAGACGCTGGAGAATTTCATCCCAGATTACAAGATAAGTTGATCATCTTGAAACATGATAGCGAAGCCCAAGCACTTTTCCAACAATGTCTCTATGAATGTTTTTGGGTGAAAGTGAAGGATTCCTATCCTATCCTGTGACAGGAAGTGAAGTTGCTCCTGTTAGCTTTTCCATCTACATACTTAGTGAAGAGGGGCTTCAGCGCAGTTCAGCGGCTCCTGCAAAAAACCCTATTTATTATTGTATCCACATTTAACCTGTTTTTAAATATTTAGCACCTACATTTTAGCAGCTAAGATTTAGCTAACTAAAATACTTCTTTGGTAATTTTTAGAGACACGCTTTCACAATTAATGCTAATCTGTTAAACACTATCAAAATTTCCAAAAAAACTATTCAGTATTTTAATTTGCACTTTTAACTTTGTTAACAAGGTAAACTTCTGGGTTTAAACTAGTAAGGCTTGGGGGACACTGGCCACCATCCCAATACCTAAAGAAGGCAGTGGGTGAAAAAGGTAGAGAACCACTGGGCTAAACGACTGCATGAGTGATGATGCCACCACTAAGGTTGTTAGCATTAGTGCAGAGCATTTAAACTGGCAGACTTCACTGCCAGATCACAGGCTTCTTGCTGCCTTTTCACTCAGCGCTTGACCTTTTAAAGGGAGCCTTTACACAGAACGACAAAACTGTGATCCAGCAATGGTTTTAAAGCTAACTGAAAGTCAATGATAAAAGCTTGTTAATGAATAAGGAGTGATTTTGTGCATTTACACTGCATGATTATCATGCATATTCACTTGTTGGAAGGAAGTTTGAGCAATAATTGTCCCGTGTAAATGTCTATTTACGCTTTAAATGTGCAATCATGTTGGCGAAAACACTCACAACTAAAGTCTGAGAACCTTTAAGGTGAGATAAAAATTATCAAGGAATAATAAAAAAAATACATGTTAAATTGGTTTTAGAAAACAATGTAGTTTGTTGACATGCAAAAGCCTAAGTAAAAAAAAAAAACTTTTACATTTTATTAAAAGCAATCGTATTAAAATATCACATTACGGAAGAGATGAGTTCCCAAACAAAAATAAAAAACACATCAAAAGAGGAAGGCATCTATAGCATGTCATGTTAATGGAGACATGTGTATGCAATCCAATGCTATCACAATAGACTTACAATGATGATATTAATTCTGTCTGACCTCTTTTTATATCTATCTATTATGCAGCAAAGCTTGTGTTTGTGGTTGTAATATATGCAACTTTGATTTACTGTATTGAAATGTACGGCTTGTGTCAGGAACCTGATAGGAATGGTCTATACTGGATGCCAATAAGGCTCACTACAATTTACACAGCAGCATTTACTTGAATAGTGGAAGCTACAGTAAAAGTCATAGCCATACTTGTACTTGCGGGGATCAGCCTCATTGAACATATCTTTATAGAAGTTTGAAGATATCTCATAACTGCAAAAACCCACTTTAGTATTCTCCCTCATTGTATGTAAGTCGAGCTGCATTGAGTCATGGAGTTCTGTCTTTTCACCTGCTCCCTCTACTGTTCTGCCACTGGCCCCCTGCCACTGATATCAGCGTAAACAGTGGTGAAATCCCACACTTGCAATGTGGGGCCATTCTACCCAGCTTGAACACACTGAAGTTGTGGTGTATACACCTTGATTTCAATGGCTCATTGCACATGCACTAGAACAAAGGCTTAGTGCTCGCTTACCGATAGGGTTGCCACCCGGCCAGTAATCCCCCGGCCTGGCCGGTATTTTTTCTGAAATGCCAGTGCCAGTATTTCTTTTTTACCAACCCTACTACAGACCGGTATTTTCAGAGCCTGCACTGCCCCCTAGTGCCGGATAACTCTCCTCCACAGACCTGCAGAGCTGACAGCTTCCATGGCTTCTGATCATGTCATGTCATGTGACACCCTGTGTTGGAAGAGTCAGGGATCACATGACCACATGGGCTAAGTAAATGTAGTGTGTGTAATGTGCTCTGTGTGTGTGTCAGGATAGATGTAGTGGAGCTGTGTGTGTGTGTGCTGCAGCTGTGGGATTCTGGATGGATGAATGGATGGATTGAGTGAGTGGGTAAGTGAGTGAGTGAAGTGTGTGTGATGTGTGTGGGGTTCAGGAAGGGTGTAGCGGAGCTGTGTGTGATGTGCGTGGGAGTCAGAATCGATGTAGTGGAGCTGTGTGTGTCTTGTGTGTGGAGATCAGGATGGATGTAGTAGAGGATGTAGTAGAGCTGTATGTGTAATGTGTGTGGGGATCAGTATGGATGTAGTGGAGCTGAGTGTGTGATGTGTGTGGGGATCAGGATAGGTGTAGCTGAGCTGTGTGTGTGATGTGTGGGGATCAGGATGAATGTAATGGACCTGTATGTGTGTGATGTTTGGGGATCAGGATGCATGCAGAGGAGCTGTGTGTGTGATATGTGGGGATCAGGATGGATGTAGTGGAGCTGTGTGTGTGATGTGTGTGGGGTTCAAGATGGATATAGCAGAGCTGTGTGTGTGTGATGTCTGGATATCAAGATGGATGCAATAGAGCTGTATGTGTGATGTGTGTGGGGGTCAGGTTGGATGCAGTGGAGCTGTCTGTGTGATGTCTGGGCATCAGGATCGATGTAGCGGAGCTGTGTGTGTGTGATGTGTGGGGATCAGGATGGGTGTAGCAAAACTGTGTGTGTAATGTGTAGGGGTCAGCATCAATGTAGCAGAGCAGTGTGTGTGATGTCTTGGGATCAGGATGCATGTAGTGGAGATGTGTGTGTGTGTGTGATGTATGGGGATCAAGATTCATGTAGCATTGCTGTGTGTGCAATGTCTGGGGATCAGGATGCATGTAGCAGAGCTGTGTGTGGAATGTCTGGGGATCAGGATGGATGTAGTAGAGCTGTGTGTGTGATGTCTGCGGATCAGGATGGATGTAGCGGAGCTGTGCGTTGATGTGTGTGGGGATCAGGATGTTTGTAGCGGAGCTGTGTTAGTGATGTCTTGGCATCAAGATGGATGCAGCAGAGCTGCGTGTGTGTAATGTGTCAGGATCAAGATGGATGTAGCGGAGCTGTCTGTGTGATGTCTGGGGATCATGTTTGGCAGGATGCCTCCGGAGGTAATGTCTGGTCTGGAACCGGTATCGGCAGAACTCCCAGGAAGTCAAATGCCCCATCTAGGTACGCCGGAGATCGGACCGTGAAAAGACAGGCGCCTTTTTGAAGAATCAAATGAAAAGCGTGTTCCCAACTGTATCTTGCGTCGGCCATGCATGCTGCATATAGTAGAAGATAGATCATCCTTATATAAGAGCCATTATATTTGCTTGAACCTTGTTAACAAGCCATGTGCTGTATTTCTTCTTTCTGCTTGTAGAAATGCACCCGACAGATTACGTCCCTCGGGAGGTTAGGGTTCTTGGCTCTTCCACCTTGCAAACGGTGGACTCTGTCTAGTCTGATTGCCCTGTTGTCTTGCTGGTGTAGTAGCATGCTGAAAATGGTGCTCACATGCTCATATGGATCCTCTGGCAGAATATCTTCAGGGAGGCCCCTCAAAGCACTGCGGAATATGTTGGTGCTATACAAATAAAGATTATTATTATGTAAGTTTATTGCATCGGCCTCTGTTTTCGATATCATCAAGGTGGAAAGTCAATTCCGTAAATTGTTTCTGCTGCTTTTTTTTATTGTGAGTGCCATTTGTTGAAAGTCCATATACGGAGGGCTATGACACGTTCTGTCAGGCCGTGCACAGAGAGATTAACCACGGTGATTACTGTCACGTGTTTTTCTTCAGTGCGCCAAAGTTGCATTTTGAGATCCATTTTGGTGGGCAAGGCATGGATTATAACCCAGAGAGCCTGCAGTGTTTGGGAGTCGTCTAGTGGTGGGTCAGATATGCTTGCAGGGGCTGCTGGGGCAAGTGGTGTAGGAGTGCAGGTGCCCGGGATGGATGAGCTGATGCTGATATTTCCCACTGAAGGTGTTGAGGTGAAGAGGATGGGACTGATAGTCTCTCCATTTTCTAGCCTGCCAAGGTTTGTCATGTTATCCTGTGGCAGGTGCAGAGCTGCGTCCTGGTTGCAGCAGCTGCTGCTGGCCAGGAAGCTATGTCCCTATCTGGCAGCAATTGAGGTAGAGTGGCTAGCCAGGGGAGTCACTGATGGAGTTGGGGGATTCTGGAGTCTCTTCTGCTGCAAGTACCTATCCCTCTCACTGACCATATTCTGCAGCTAGCAGTCCTGGTGTGGGAGAGGAGTTCCTGGGTCTCCGTTGCAGAAATGCGCTCACTGCATGTGGTGTTCTGGCGCCATGTTGGAGGAGCAGTGTGGAGTGTCGGCAGCGCCCGTGCTGCTTAAAGGGGTTGTCTCGCGAAATCAAGTGGGGTTATACACTTCTGTATGGCCATATTAATGCACTTTGTAATATACATCGTGCATTAAATATGAGCCATACAGAAGTTATTCACTTACCTGCTCCGTTGCTAGTGTCCTCGTCGCCATGGTTCCGTCTAATTTCGGGGTCTTCTTGCTTTTTTAGACGCGCTTGCGCAGATGGGTTTTCTCCCTTCGGCTCTGCTCGGCAGCATCGGCGTTTTGGCTCCACCCCCTTGTACGTGTCATTGTGTAGCTCCGCCCCATGACGTGTGGCGGTTCCAGCCTCCTGATTGTCTGGAATCGGCACGTGACGGGGGCGGAGCTACGCGATGATGCGTACAAGGGGGCGGAGCCAAAGCGCTGATGCTGCCGAGCAGAGCCGAAGGGAGAAGACCGCACAGTGCAAGCACGTCTAAAAAAGCAAGAAGACCCCGAAATTAGACAGAACCATGGCGACGAGGACGCTAGCAACGGAGCAGGTAAGTGAATAACTTCTGTATGGCTCATATTTAATGCACGATGAATATTACAAAGTGCATTAATATGGCCATACAGAAGTGCTGAACCCCACTTGATTTCGTGAGACAACCCCTTTAAGTATCAACTCATCAGGTTGCCGCTGGCAGGTGGCAGATCTCCCCTCTGTTCTCCCACTTTTTTTCATGGCTGGTAAGCGTGGTGACAGTCTGTCGGAATGGCTTTCTGCTAGGCGGTGGAGCTCCGGGCTGTGCGTCCTTACTCCTCCGTGCTCAGGCCACACCCCCACTAGCGGTTTTTTATGCTGCAATATTGCTGCATTTTTTTCAATGGAACTTTCTAATGTTAAAATCGCATTGCACAAAAATTGCAAAATCACAAACTTGTGATTTTTGTATGATGCGATTTTAAAATTAGAAAGTCAAATTAAAAAATGCAGCAATATTGCAGCGTTAAAAAAAAAAAACGCTAGTAGGTAGAGGCCCAAATATAGATAAGAGCTGCTACATCTGTATGTTTTCTCTGGTTTTTGTATCTTTCCTTTGTGGTAAAAAATCAGTTACATTCTGAAGAACTTTGGACATCTGACTCCAGAGTTTGGGTGTTCTGTAGATCAGGTAGGAGGAATGTAGAGCTGGGAGAAATTCCAAGACTATATAAAGCCATCCAAGCCACACACAATAAGAAGAGTAATGAAAGATAATAACAAAATGGTCAATGGAGTATATAATGCAATACATGAAAGTGAAGAATACATATTTCATCACTGAGTAATATGTCTCCAGATTGATGGATAAATTACTGCTCATCTTCATCTTTGTTGTGTGATGATACAACGAGGTGAAGAGGAGGACCGAAGAAATGCAACAGAAAAGTTGTGGAAAAAAGCCAACAAAAACATAATTATATATAGTTTTACTATAGATGCAATGCTTATATAAATTACTTATGGTTATATTGTTTGCTCCTTCTTTAGCTTCATCAGGTATAGCCATCATGAAGGGCATCAAACAACTGAGAGTGGAGAGAAGTACTGCAGCTCCAATGAAATAAACAGTCCTGTGTGCTATCATCCCCCTCAGATACAGGAACAGTCTGGTGTGGAAGTTGGAGATCTTCAGGTAGAAGACAATGGAGAGCAGAGATGTTAGCCAAACATTGACGTAAGCAAAGAATGCATAAACTGCGCCTATGATAACTCTAGATATAGGAGAATCCAGTTTTATAAGGAAGAGGCTAATTAGAGATACATACAGAGTAATAACACACTGAGCACAGATCCTTGAGATCCCAAGACAAGTTACAATGTGGTCAACAGGAGTCACTGATCTTCCTTTCCACCAGTCAGTGACATTGACTTCTATAATAAATGAATGTATCACCAGTCCAGCTATGAGAGCAATCAGTGCCGGAGCCAGGAGACCCAGATACTGGATGTCAGTGTGACCGCCTGTAGGATCAGCCATCTCTGCTGTGTGTAAGGATCCAGATAGCACAGCAAGGCTTTATCAATGATTTAAAAACAAGCCTTTACCATTTTTTTAAATGTCACAAGATTTACACTGGAAATACAGATGACATCACAGAGACTCTGAGCTGGAGCAGGTCTACAGTACAAATGTAAAGTAGGTCACATAACATAGCAGGATCATATTATAGTTGGCAAAACAGAAAAGGAAATATGAAAATATGTTCACTATTTGAGTTATTTTTAGAGATGAGCGAGCACCAAAATGCTCGGGTGCTCGTTACTCGAGTGGAAGTTTCAGTGATGCTCGAGAGTTCATTTCAAGTAACGAACCCCATTGAAGTCAATGGGCGACTCGAGCATTTTTGTATATGACTGGTGCTCCGCTAAGGTTTTCATTTGTGAAAATCTTAGCAAATCACCAAAGTCATGTAAAAACACAGAAATGGATAGGGCAGGCGAGGAGCAACATGCAGGGCTGCATTTCGGGCTCTGAGGTCTCACTATTAAGCCACAATAGTGGCAAGAGTGAGACTCCCCCCCCCCCCCCCGCACTGTCAGCATAAAGATCGTTCTCCTCTGCCACAGCTGTAACAGCTGTGGCAGAGAAGAGCAATGTTAGCCCATTGAATTGGTGAGTGAGTGCTGCCTCTGAATGACAGCTGAGAGCTGCCCCTAATTGGTCCCTGCGCTGAGCCAATCAGAGGCAGCACTCACCCATTCATGAATTCATGAATGGGTGTGAGTGAGAGCTGCCTCTGATTGGTGAGGCTGTGACCAATCAGAGGCAGCTCATTCAGCAGGCGGGGATTTTAAATCCCCGGCTGCTGAATACTACTCAGAGCAGTTCAGGAGAACTGCCGGCCGGCCGCGGCTGAACTCCGGCTGCAGCAGAAAGGTGAGTATACATTTTTTTTTATATTTTTACACATTTTGGGATGATTTTCAGGTAAGGGCTTATATTTTTAAGCCCTTCCCGAAAATTCATCCCGCGCTCGCCGGCAGCCCATTGCTTTCAATGGAGCCGGCTGTATTGACGGCTCCATTGAATTCAATGGTCAGTGCTCATTTAATCGAGACGAGTACCGCGTGGTGCTCGTCTCGAGTAACGAGCATCTCAAGCACCCTAATACTCGAACGAGCATCAAGCTCGAACGAGTATGCTCGCTCATCTCTAGTTATTTTGTAAATACATTACATTACTTATCCTGTGCGGATTCAGATTCATATTTATAGTAGCTTACCCGTCGCGCGTTGCTAAGAAGACAGACATACATACATACATTTGTTTTTATATATCTAGATAACAACCAATCACAGCGCAGCTTTCATGTTACCTCAGTGGTATAATAAATAACAACCAATCGCAGCGCAGCTTACATGTTACCTCAGCTTTATAGTATATAACACCCAATCACAGCGCAGCTTTCATGTTACCTCAGCAGTATAATATATAACAACTAGAGATGAGCGAGCACCAAAATGCTTGGGTGCTCATTACTCGAGTCGAACTTCCCGCGATGCTCGAGGGTTCGTTTCGAGTAACGAACCCCATTGAAGTCAATAGGCGACTCAAGTATTTTTGTATATTGGCGATGCTCGCTAAGGTTTTCATTTGTGAAAATCTGGGAAATTCAAGAAAGTGATGGGAACGACACAGAAACGGATAGGGCAGGCGAGGGGCTACATGTTGGGCTGCATCTCAAGTTCCCAGGTCCCACTATTAAGCCGCAATAGCGGCAAGAGTGGGCCACCCCCCCCCAACAATTTTTACTTCTGAAAAACCCTCATTAGCAAGGCATACCTTAGCTAAGCACCACGCTAACTCCAACAAAGCACAATCACTGCCTGCATGACACTCCGCTGCCACTTCTCCTGGGTTACATGCTGCCCAACTCCCTGCACGACCCAGTGTCCACAGCGCACACCAAAGTGTCCCTGCGCAGCCTTCAGCTGCCCTCATGCCACACGCTGGCCTCATAGTCACACCACCCTCATGTCTATTAGTCACACCACCCAATGTCTATTTATAAGTGCGTCTGCCATGAGGAGGAACCGGAGGCACACACTGCAGAGGGTTGGCAGGGCCAGGCAGCGACCCTCTTTAAAAGGGGCGGGGCGATAGCCCACAATGCTGTACAGAAGCAATGAGAACTCCAATCCTGTGCCACCTCCATCAGGAGCTGCAAACGTGGGCATAGCAATGGGGAATCCATGCGCCACACAGTATTCATTCTGTCAAGGTGTCGCATAGCTCAATCCACACTGCAAGGGGAAAGCCGTCAGCGCTCTGCCCCCTACCCAAGTCAGTCAGTGCCTTTGTGCCAGACAGGTCAAACACCGCAATGGGAACTAAGTTTGCACCAACCAGCATAGGTGGGTCCTAGGAAACCCAAGACATGAACAAAAAATTGATCTGAGCGGCCAAACATGGCAGACTTGCACCGCGCCCACGGCATAGGCCTCGGCCCACAGATTCAGCAATCCTAGGCTGAAAGCGGACTTTCACTGCACCCAGGACATAGGTCTCTGCACAAACCCTCAGCAATCGCGTGCCTACAGCGGACTCCAATACTAGCGTAGCTGTGCACATCTCATAAGCGCTGTATTGCTCCTGTAGTTTGTTCCAATGCAGTGCCCCGGATAGTAGAGCTAACATCAGATTAAATACAAGTGGGCTTCGGCCCACACTGCATGCCCCAGTCAGACTGGGGTTCTTTATAAGTAAACTGAAAACGGTCACAGGCAGGCCAAATATAGTATTTTTTTCTACTTTTTGGGAAAAAGCCCACTGCCTGTGATATAGCCTGTATATGGATTTCCCTGTACCACTGTCCCTGCCTCAGCAGTACTGCCCCTATACTCTGTAAAATGACTGCAGACTGAGGGCGCTATGGTCTGCACGCCCGATATACAAAAAAAAAAAAAAATTGTGCAACACTGCTAAAAGCAGCCTCAACAGCACTGCACACGGTCAGATGTGGCCCTAAGAAGGACCGTTGGGGTTCTTGAAGACTAAAATAACACCTAACACTCTTCCTATAGCAGCTACAGCAAGACAGCACTTTCACTGATCTCTCTCAGCGTGCATCTGTGGCGAGCCGCGAACCGCGGGTGGGGCAGATTTAAATACTCGGGTGTCATCTGATCTCCCCAGCCACTCACTGCAGGGGGGTGGGATAGGGCTGGAATGTCACAGGAGGAAGTTGTAATGCCTTCCCTGTGTTTCTATTGGCCAGAAAAGCGTGCAAATTTCTCAGGGTAGGAAATGTAATGGAGTCGAGCACCGCGTGGTGCTCGTCTCGAGTAACGAGCATCTCGAACACCCTAATACTCGAACGAGCATCAAGCTCGGACGAGTACACTCGCTCATCTCTAATAACAACCAATCACAGCGTAGCTTTCATGTTACCTCAGCAGAAAGAGAAATAACAACCAATAACAGCGCAACTTTTATTCTGCCTCAGCAATATAAAAAATAGCAACTTATCACAGCGCAGCATTCATTTTACCTCAGCGGTATAATATATAGCAACCAATCACAGCACAGCTTTCATGTAACCTGAGTAGTATAAGAAGTATCAACCAATCACAGCACAGCTTTCATGTTGCCTCAGCAGTATAATATATAGCAACAAATCACAGCACAGGTTTCATACAACCTCAGTAGTATAAGAAGTAGCCACCAATCACAGCACAGCTTTCATGTTACCCCAGCAGTATAAGAAATAGCAACCAATCACAGCACAGCTTTCATTTTACCTCAGCATTCTCAATATCCAGCAATTGTCTTGCGAAACGTTCGGCGGATGCATCATTTTGTAGTTGAACACTCATCCCGTTGCTCGTAATGCCTTTTGCTTTCCTGCTTGAAATGGAAATCAAACGATCTTTGTCTGGGGGGCATAACTGTCGACGACGCTCGAAACGCACCACCTACCGTAGGATAGATGTACTATGCCAGTAATCTTCCCAGGAGTGTACTCAACAACATCCCAAAGTTTCATAGCGATTGGATGAATGGTGTAGTAATGCATCATTTTTATATATATAGATGACATCAGGAAGTGAGAGAATTAGATTCCGTACTTAAAATTTGGACGCTTATTCTTTTGCGCTTAGAATTGAATAATCGAGTTGGGACCTATTAACTTTTCCTATTTATGACATAATCAATGCTCGAGCCAAATTTCAAGTTTCTATGACATTGGGAAGTGAGAGAATTAGATTCCGTACGTAAAATTTGGACGCTAATTCTTTGGCGCTTAGAATTGAATAATCGAGTTGGGACTCATTAACTTTTCCTATTTATGATATAATCCATGCTCGTGCCAAATTACATCGGGAATTGAGAGAATTAGATTCCGTACGTAAAATTTGGACGCTAATTCTTTTGCGCTTAGAATTGAATAATTGAGTTGGGACCCATTAACTTTTCCTATTTATGACATAATCAATGCTCGTGCCAAATTTCATGTTTCTAAGACATTGGGAAGTGAGAGAATTAGTGGCAATGATGGAGATCGAACGATCTACGTGGGGGGGGGGCATAACTGTCGACGATGCTCGAACGCGCGCCATTTATCATAGGATAGATGTACTATGCCAGTAATCTTCCCAGGAGTGTACTCAACAACTTCCCAAAGTTTCATGGCGATCGGATGAATGTTGTAGTAGCGCATAAAGGACAAACAAAGACGAAAGCCCTCACTGACTCACTCACTGGCTGGCTCACTGATTCACTGACTGACTCGCCAAAAGTTCTCCAACTTCCCGATGTCGTAGAAACATGAAATTTGGTAGAAGCATAGATTATCTCCAAAATAGGAAAAGTAATTGGGTCCCAACTCGATTATTCAATTCTAGCACAAAAGAATTGGCGTCCAAATTTTATGTACATAATCTAAATCTCTCACTTCCCAATTTCATAGACACTTAAAATTGTAGGATCAAGTATGAGACACACGGGACCACGAGTTGGGTAGCTTGTTGGGTCTCGTTGTAGAGGTGTCTTGACTGTATTCCAGAAGAGAAATGTTCCACGTCGCGAGAGTCTTGCGTCCCTCTTGGGGGGTTGCGATGATATGAAGAGTGCCGTCTTTGTTAATCAGCAGCTTCGTTGGGAAACCCCATTTGTATAGGATTTTGTTTGCGCGCAGTGCCGCCGTCACAGGGGCAAAGGCTTTCCTCGCCAGGATGGTTGCTTGGGAGAGGTCAGAGAATATTTGAATTTTAGAGAAAGGATCAGGTAGAGAGTCCATTTTTCGTGCTGCCTGCATCATGGCGTCTTTTACATGGAAAAAATGGATTCTCACAATCACATCTCTTGGGGTGTCTGATGGAAGAAAATTTGGTTTGGGGAGTCTGTGAGCTCTATCAATATTTCGCTCAGACTCTGGAGTCCCTGGCAGTATGGCGGTGATAAGTTTTATGAGGAAGGTCTTCAAATTTGATTGATTTATGTTTTCTGGTATTCCTCGGAGTTTTAGGTTATTACGCCTACTCCTATCTTCTAGGTCCGCCAGCTTGTTCTTAATAGCCGCAACCTCCTCCTCTAGTGAGTGGTGTGAGTCAATTAGGTTATTATGTGAGGAGGTCAGCTCCTCCATCTTGTGCTCCACATGGTCTGTGCGGTCACCTAATTCTTGTATGGATGAATTAACAGAGGTTGAAAGTATGTTAAAGTCCTTCTGCATAGACTTCCTCAGGGCCATCATTATGTTTTTGATAAACGATTCAGAGGCCGGTTGGTCTGTGGAGGGTAGACTTATAAACGGATCCTCAGCTACGAGTGAGCCGGTATCAGAGAGGCAGGGGGAGTCCGCTCTTGGCCGTTGCTTTTCAGGGCTAGAGGTGGGGGAGGAAGCAACTTCCCGCTGAATTACTGTTGCAGATGCCATCTTATCTATGTCTCTGGTGGGATTATGTGTGTTAATTTTATCACTCACCCTCCTCTGGCGTTGTGACATCGGTTCTTGTCGTTGCCTGGACGGAGAGGAATCACCGGTCTTCTCCCCTGCATCTACAAGCGGTGCACAAGCTCCCTCCAAGTCAGTAGAGGATAGCAGCGCCTCCCCGTCTATGGAACGCCCGGGGAGCGCAGGGGGGTCATCCGCAGCCGCAGCCTGCCCTCCGCCGGGACCCCGGGTGGAGAAGAAAGCGGAGACCCTCTGCGGAGGCAGCTTGGAACCCCCACGCTTTGGCATCGCTATGCGCACTCCGGCAGATAGCCCCTCTTTTTTGGGTGAAAAAGGCTCTTTTGTAGCTTATTTGGCGCTCGGAAGGGAACCAGCCAGTGGAGCCCAACAAAGATCGCCCAGCCCGGTCGGCAGTCAGGCCACACCCCCAAACCCTCCGATTTTGATAGGGGTTCTTCTTTGTAAAGAAGTTTGCACTTGGAGGTTTAGCAGAATTGTCCGCCGCCTGATTCTGCCCGCAAGAGCTGTGGAGAGTGGCTAGGTGTCAAAGGGGGAGTTCTCCCCAGCCTGTTTTAGAGTAATTAGGCAAGTCAGTGACCAATTTCCTATCTCCTGTGGGCAGCGAGGGGTTAATAGCTTTTATTTTCTTTCCTCCCGCTTCTGCCGAGCAGGAAAAGCCAGGCCGTTTCCCCAAGATGGTGGTGATGAGCTGTAAGGGCTCGTCCGATGAGGCAGGCTTCTTCTCTGTCACTGGCAAAAGCAGGGTGCCAGTTAGGGATCTCCGGTGCAGACGTGGGTTAATTATGGGTGGCAGGCACTTTACCCAACTCCGATACAGCGGAGGATTCACTAGGAGTCCACAGGATCACAGCAGCCAGCGGAGCAGGGCTTGTTTGTGGGGCAGGCACCTCGTCACCGCCGCTACCACCGGACTCCCGGCAGGACCCTCGGAGCGCTCGCAGCCGGCGGCGCAGGCTCCGCAGATGGAACAAGTTCTCTGCCTGTTCCCGACACCGCAGACAGTGCGGCCGCGCTCTCGGATCAGCGCCGGGCGGCAGCACAGGATTCACCACCGGCTAGGGTTCAGCTGGTCCCGATGGAGGGGAGAGACTGCCGGGAACGTCAGGCACGCCGACAGACCGCAGCGAGCAGCGGGACTCACCTCCGCTGTCTTCACTCTTCTGCAGCAGCGGTAAGTCTCTGGTCGGCTGTCGCTCGATTTGTAGTCTCCAGAGGATCTTGTGGAGCTCCGGTTCCCTCCGGTGGAGCGGGCGGTCCAGAGGGGGGGGAGGGGTCCCCGACACGGCGGGAAGCTCGGCAGCACGCGGAGGGCAGAAGTCCCTCAGAAATCCGGATCGCTGTCGGGTAGATCCACGTCTGTAGCTCCGTTAGTGGAGAGGACTCTTAGGCTCAAGTTAGGGTGCTTGAAATGCTTCTGCTGTTGCTTTTTGTCGCTTATTAGAG
This sequence comes from Eleutherodactylus coqui, assembly GCA_035609135.1. Lineage (NCBI taxonomy): Eukaryota > Metazoa > Chordata > Amphibia > Anura > Eleutherodactylidae > Eleutherodactylus > Eleutherodactylus coqui. Next base: position 25,221,449 of record CM069405.1, on the reverse strand, counting down.
GAAGGTTTTTCGGAGCTCCAAGATCAAGCGGCCATCTTGGTGCTCAGTTAGGCCACGCCCCCCTGCTCGCTCATCTCTAGATATAACATATGTTATTATATCTCTATTTGCTTATATTCTTCATTCACTCATATGGAAGCAAAATAACCTCTTGATCCTCTAATTAAAGGACTGATGTTTCTATATGAGAGACATTAGTGTGTGTATTTCATTTAAATGTATATCATATTTTCTCATCGATGTAATTCTATTATAATTAGGCCTATGCTCATCTCTTATATTTTAATCCAGAGATTTGGTTCGCTCATCAAAGCTCAACTACTAATAAAACGCCTAGTGACGCGTTTCCTCAGCCCCTAATCTATTCTGGCTGATTCATCAGGATGGTGTTTTTCTGCCTAAGCTAACTACAAGCAGCCTGTCCGGCCACCATGCATTTATGTATGCATGGCGGCCGGAGAGGCTGCTTGTAGTTAGCTTAGGCAGAAAAACGCAATCCTGATGAATCAGCCAGAATAGCCATGGGGCTGAGGAAACGCGTTGCTAGGCATTTTATTTAATATCCCCAGAAAAGCTAACTGAGATAAACATTAGTAGTTGAGCTTTGAAAAGTTGGATGGGATTATGATAGTGAGATAGCAGTACAAACATCTTTAATTTCATTAGGTTTTTATTGGTTTAAAACAGGTTTACAAAGTCTCAAAAACAGGACACCATATAACAGTTATACAAAGAAAGCCATATATGTAATTTGATGTTTTCTGGTTGCATGGCATATCTCTTGTAGGTAAAACCTTGATTGCATTCAATAACAGTATATTGTTGTGCTTGTAAGTTATTATTAGAGATGCTTGCTCAAATATTAGGGTACTCGAGATGCTCATTACTCGAGATGAGCACCACGCGGTACTCGAGTCTATTCCATTTTCTTCCCTGCATGTTTAGCGCCATTTTCCGGCCAAAAGACATGCAGGGAAGGCATTACAACTTCCTCCTGTGACGTTCCAGCCCCATCCCACTCCCCTGCAGTGAGTGGCTAGCGAGATCAAGTGACCGCAGAGTATATAAAGTAGTCCCGCCCGCTGCTCGCCTCAGACACACGCTGGCAGAGATTAGGTAGGGTGCTGCTGGTGCTATAGTTAGAGTGTTGGCGTCTTCAAGAACCCCAATGGTCCTTCTTAGGGCCACATCTGACCGTGTGCATTACTGTTGTGGCTGCTGGGAGCAGTTTTGCACAATTTTGTTTTTTTAATCTTGGGCTGTACAGGCTATAGCGTTCTCAGTCTGCAGCCAATTATACAGAGTATAGGGGCAGTACTGGTGAGGCAGGGACAGGGCTAGTGTAGAATCCTGTCAACAAGTACCCCAACAGTCCTTCTTAGGGCTACCTCTGACCGTGTGCATTACTGTTGTGGCTGCTGGGAGCAGTTTTGCACTTTTTTTTTTTCATCTTGGGCTGTGCAAACTATTGCGTTCTCAGTCTGCAGCCAATTATACAGAGTATAGGGGCAGTACTGGTCAGGCATGGACAGTGGTAGTGTAGAATCCTGTCAACAAGTACCCCAAAAAAGCTCCTCCTTAGGGCTACCTGTGACCGTATGCATTACTGTTGTCGCTGCTGGGAGTTGTAGTGGCTCACTATTACTCAGCTAGGCCTTTCTGCAGCCCAGCGTATATTTTTTTTGGCCTTCAGTGTGCGCTACATAACCGCTGTGACCCTCCAAGTGCAGGCCAATAATTGCCTAATTTTTTACACCGCTTTGTGCGTCCTGTCAACTTCACGCACAGCGTACGGCCACAGCCGCTGATAAAGGGAAAGACATATACACGCTATCTAGGCTGCTGTTTTTTTCAAAAAAATCTGAAAAAAAACTCCTCTTTAGGGCTACCTGTGACTGTATGCATTACTGTTGTAGTGGCTTACTATTAGCCAGCTAGGCCTTTCTGCAGCCCAGCATATATTTATTTCGGCCTAGAGTGTGCACTACATAACCGCTGTGACCCTCCAGGTGCAGGCCAATAATTGCTTAATTTTTTACACACGCTCTGTTCGTCTCGTCAACTTCACGCACAGCGTACGGCCACAGCCGCTGATAGAGGAAAATACATATACACGCTCTATTCGTAATACACCATGCTGAGGGGTAGGGGTTAGCCTAGAGGATGTGGCCGTAGACGTGGGCAAGGACGCGGAGGTCCAAGTGAGGGTGTGGGCATAGGCCGAGTTCCTGGTCCGGTGAATCGCAGCTGGCAGATGCGGGATTAGGAGAGAGGCAAGTTTCTGGGGTCCCCAGCTTCATATCACAATTTTTGGGGCCACGTGGTAGACCTTTATTACAAAATGAGCAATGTAAGCAGGTACTGTCGTGGATGGCAGAAAATGCATCCAGCAATGTATCGACCACTCAGTCTTCTACACCGTCCACTGCTGCAACTCTGAATCCTCACGCTGCTGCTCCTCCTTCCTCCCAGCCTCCTCACTCCATGAAAATGACACATTCTGATGAGCAGACAGACTCCCAGGAACTGTTCTCGGGCCCCTGTCTTGATTGGGAAAAAATGGTTCCTCTCCCACCTGAGGAGTTGATCGTGACCAATGCCCAACCTTTGGAAAGTTCCCGGGGTCCGGGTGATGAGGCTGGGGACTTCCGGCAACTGTCTCAAGAGCTTTCAGTGGGTGAGGAGGATGATGATGAGACACAGTTGTCTATCTGTGAGGTAGTAGTAAGGGCAGTAAGTCCGAGGGAGTAGCGCACAGAGGATTCGGAGGAAGAGCTGCTGGACGATGAGGTGACTGACCCCAACTGGTTCGCTAAGCCAACTGAGGACAGGTCTTCAGAGGGGAAGGCAAGTGCAGCAGCAGGACAGGTTGAAAGAGGCAGTGGAGTGGCCAGGGCTAGAGGCAGGGCCAGAGCGAAGACTCCTGCAACTGTTTCCCAAAGCACCCCCTCGATCCATGCCACCCTGCAGAGGCCGAGGTGCTCAAAGGTCTGGCAGTTTTTCACTGAGAGTGCAGACGACCGACGAACAGTGGTGTGCAACCTTTGTCGCGCCAAGATCAGCCGGGGAGCCACCACCACCAGCCTCACCACCACCAGCATGCGCAGGCAGATGATGGCCAAGCACCCCACAAGGTGGGACGAAGGCCGTTCACCGCCTCCGGTTTGCACCACTGCCTCTCCCCCTGTGCCCCAACCTGCCACTGAGATCCAACCCTGTCTGAGGACACAGGCACTACCGTCTCCTGGCTTGCACCCACACCCTCACCTCCGCTGTCCTCGGCCCCATCCACCAATGTCTCTCAGCGCACCGTCCAGCCGTCGCTAACGCAAGTGTTGGAGCGCAAGCGCAAGTACACCGCCACGCACCCGCACGCTCAAGCGTTAAACGTGCACATAGCCAAATTGATCAGCCTGGAGATGCTGCCGTATAGGCTTGTGGAAATGGAGGCTTTCAAAAGCATGATGGCGGCGGCGGCCATGCGCTACTCGGTTCCCAGTCGCCACTACTTTTCCCAATGTACCGCCCCAGCCCTGCACGACCACGTCTCCCGCAACATTGTACGTGCCCTCACCAAAGCGGTTACTGCCAAGGTCCACTTAACAACGGACACGTGGACAAGCACAGGCGGGCAGGGCCACTATATCTCCCTGACGGCACATTGGGTGAATTTAGTCGAGGCTGGGACATAGTCGGAGCCTGGGACCGCTCACGTCCTACCCACCCCCAGAATTGCGGTCCCCAGCTCGGTGGTGGTATCTGCGGCGGTGTATGTTTCCTCCACTAAACCACCCTCCTCCTCCTACGCAACCTCTGTCTCGCAATCAAGATGTGTCAGCAGCAGCACGTCGCCAGCAGTCAGTGTCGCGCGGCTTGGCAGCACAGCGGTGGGCAAGCGTCAGCAGGCCGTGCTGAAACTACTCAGCTTAGGAGAGAAGAGGCACACGGCCCACGAACTGCTGCAGGGTCTGACAGAGCAGACCGACCGCTGGCTTGCGCCGCTGAGCCTCCAACCGGGCATGGTCGTGTGTGACAACGGCCGAAACCTGACCTAGTGGAATACCAACTCCAACATGGGCGGCGCAGTGGAAGTCAGCCTCCTCAATTCTTTACAGAAGAGTGGGCCTGGTTGGCAGACATCTGCCAGGTCCTTGGAAACTTTGAGGAGTCTACCCAGATGGTGAGCGGCGATGCTGCAATCATTAGCATCACCATTTCTCTGCTATGCCTCTTGAGAAGTTCCCTGCAAAGCATAAAGGCAGACGTTTTGCGCTCTGAAACGGAGGCGGGGGAAGACAATATGTCGCTGGATAGTCAGAGCACCCTCATGTCTATATCTCAGCGCGTTGAGGAGGAGGAGGAGGTGGAGGAGCATGAGGAGGAGGGGGAAGAGACAGCTTGGCCCACTGCTGAGGGTACCCATGCTGCTTGCCTGTCATCCTTTCAGCGTGTATGGCCTGAGGAGGAGGAGGATCCTGAAAGTAAGCTTCCTAGTGAGGACAGCCATGTGTTGCGTACAGGTACCCTGGCACACATGGCTGACTTCATGTTAGGATGCCTTTCTCGTGACCCTCACGTTACACGCATTCTGGCCACTACGGATTACTGGGTGTACACACTGCTCGACCCACGGTATAAGGAGAACCTTTCCACTCTCATACCCGAAGAGGAAAGGGGTTCGAGAGTGATGCTATACCACAGGACTCTGGCGGACAAGCTGATGGTAAAATTCCCATCCGACAGCGCTAGTGGCAGAAGGCACAGTACCGAGGGCCAGGTAGCAGGGGAGGCGCGGAGATCAGGCAGCATGTACAGCACAGGCAGGGGAACACTCTCTAAGGCATTTAACAGCTTTATGGCTCCCCAGCAAGACTGTGTCACCGCTCCCCAGTCAAGGCTGAGTCGGCGGAAGAACTGTAAAAGGATGGTGAGGGAGTACGTAGACGATCGCACGACCGTCCTCCGTGACGCCTCTGCCCCCTACAACTACTGGGTGTCAAATCTGGACACGTGGCCTGAACTCGCGCTCTATGCCCTGGAGGTGCTTGCTTGTCCTGCGGCTAGCGTCTTGTCAGAGAGGGTGTTTAGTGCGGCTGGGAGAATCATCACGGATAAGCGTACCCGCCTGTCAACCGACAGTGCCGACAGGCTTACACTCATAAAGATGAACAAAGCCTGGATTTCCCCAGACTTCTCTTCCTCACCAGCGGACAGCAGCGATACCTAAACAATACGTAGGCTACACCCACGGATGGAAGCATTGTTCTCTATCACCATAAAAAACGGGGACCTTTTAGCGTCATCAATCTGGGTATTATATTCATCCTCCTCCTCCTGCTCCTCCTCCTGAAACCTCACGTAATCATGCCGAACGGGCAATTTTTCTTAGGCCCACAAGGCTCAGTCATATAATTTTTGTAAACAATTTTTATACGTTTCAATTCTCATTAAAGCAGTGAAACTTGCACCTGAACCAATTTTTATTTTAACTGGGCTGCCTCCAGGCCTAGTTACAAATTAAGCCACATTAACCAAAGCGATTAATGGGTTTCACCTGCCCTCTTGGTTGGGCATGGGCAATTTTTCTGAGGTCCATTAGTACTGTTGATACACCAATTTTTTGGGCCCTCGCCTTCAGTGTAATCCAATAAATTTTTAGCCCACCTGCATTAAAGCTGACGTTACATCAGCTGTGCTGGGCACTGCAATGGGATATATTTATGTACCGCCGGTGGCTTCCTGGCACCCACCTATGCTGTTGGTCCACATGGACTTCCCATTAGGGAGATGTACCTGCCTGTGTATACTTATAAAAAACTCAAGCCTGACTGGGGCATGCAGTTTGGGCCGAAGCCCACCTGTATTTAATCAGACGTTAGCTCTGCTCTCCAGGGCACTGCAATGGGATATATTTTTGCACCGCCAGTGGGTTCCAGGGAGCCACCCATGGTATCGGTCCACAAGGACTTTACATTAGGGAGTTGTACCTGCCTGTGTCTATGTATTAAAAAACCCCGGTCTGACTGGGGCATGCAGTGTGGGCCAAAGCCCACCTGTATTTTATCTGACGTTACCTCAGCTGTGCAGGGCAATGCAATGGGATATATTTATGTACCGCCGGTGGCTTCCTGGCACCCACCCATGCTGTCGGTCCACACGGAGTTGTAACTGCATGTGTCCACTTCTAAAGAACCCCAGTCTGACTGGGGCATGCAGTGTGGGCCGAAGTCCACCTGCATTAAAGATGACATTACCTCAGCTGTGCTGGGCACTGCAATGGGATATATTTATGTACCGCCGGTGGCTTCCTGGCACTCACCCATGCTGTCGGTCCACACGGAGTTGTGACTGCATGTGTCCACTTCTAAAGAACCCCAGTCTGATGGGGCATGCAGTGTGGGCCGAAGCCCACCTGCATTAAACATGACATTACCTCAGCTGTAATGGGCAATGCAATGGGATATATTTATGTACCGCCGGTGGGTTCCAGGGAGCCACCCATGCTGTCGGTCCACACGGAGTTGTAACTGCATGTGTCCACTTCTAAAGAACCCCAGTCTGACTGGGGCATGCAGTGTGGGCCGAAGCCCACCTGCATTAAACATGACATTACCTCAGCTGTGTTGGGCACTGCAATGGGATATATTTATGTACCGCCGGTGGCTTCCTGGCACCCACCCATGCTGTCGGTCCACAGGGACTTCACAATAGGGAGTTGTACCTGCCTGTGTCTATGAATTAAAAACCCCGGTCAGGTTGGGACATGCAGTGTGGGCCGAAGCCCACCTGCATTTAATCTGACGTTAGCTCTGCTGTCCAGGGCACTGCAATGGGATACATTTATGTACAGCCGGTGGGTTCCAGGGAGCCACCTATGCTGTGGGTGCATACGGAATTCCCATTGCGGAGTTGTACCTGCCTGTGACTATTTATAAAAAACTGCGGTCTGACTGGGGCATGCAGACACCTTGACAGAATGAATAGTGTGTAGCACATAGGTTCCCCATTGCTATGCCCACGTGTGCAGCTCCTGATGGCGGTGGCACAGGATTGGATTTCTCATTGCTTCTATACAGCATTGTGGGCTATCGCCCCGCCCCTTTTAAAGAGGGTCGCTGCCTAGCCGTGCCAACCCTCTGCAGTGTGTGCCTGCGGTTCCTCCTCATGGCAGACGCACTTATAAATAGACATGAGGGTGTTGTGGCATGAGGGCAGCTGAAGGCTGCGGAGGGACAATTTGGTGTGCGCTGTGGACACTGGGTCGTGCAGGGGGGGGGGTTGGGCAGCATGTAACCCAGGAGAAGTGGCAGCGGAGTGTCATGCAGGCAGTGATTGGGCTTTTTTGGAGGTAGTGTGGTGCTTAGCTAAGGTATGCATTGCTAATGAGGGCTTTTCAGAAGTAAAAATTGTTGGGAGGGGGGGCACTCTTGCCGCTATTGTGGCTTAATAGTGGGACCTGGGAACTTGAGAAATGGATTTTTGATGTAGTCCTAATGCGATTATGTTATGACTACATGTCATCTAAGATTCTCATCTATGTGTCAGATATTCTTCCAATGTAACAGTGCACATTATAAGTATGTCAATCTTGCTCCAACTGATTTCCTTAGACAATATAAATTCCTTAACGTGTTTAAGGTTATAAAGATATATATTATGGCATGTTCTGTAAAGGATTTGTTTAAGTGCATAACATGATCGCATTAATGTTTATTTTGTACTATAAGGGTTGAAAAATGATCATATAACATAGAATGATCTGCAAGGGTTAATTATTCAGCAAGATTCAAGCAGCAGGCTCTGTGGGAAGAGAACCAGCAGCGAATCAAATGTAATGAAGGAGGTAACACATCAGGTATTTGGAATCAGTAGTAATTGTTTTTAACCTATAAATAAGTAAACTATGTAACATACATTGAGGTGAACAAGGCACTACGCCGAAACGCGTTCTTGTGAAACCAAGTACCTGATCATGCAAGCTTAAGTGAAAATAAAGCAAAGAAAATTCAACTCATGTGTCCGGATTCCTACATACCTTCTGGAAAGAAATGGAGATACAGATGATATTCGTGTTTGTGAGTTCTCTCTCTCGAGTGTTAGTTCCCTGATCACTCAATTATCAGAATATTTTGAAAGGCCAACCCCAAGTATTGGCCAAAAAAACCGCCAACCAATCATAAAGCGCCTTTGAGCACATCAATTTATTTGGTTACACCTATATATTTACAGCCTTCAGCTCAATATTAACATAACGTCCACCTGATCAACCACTAGTGTGCCTGGTTGCTATGCTATGGGTTCCCTTGTTGAGTTCCGATGTTCTACACATTCCGAGTGATCTACTGATATCAACTATTTCATAAATTTGTGGGGGGTTTTTAAGAGAGGTGGATTACAATGTCCCTAAGCATATACTTCTATATGACCTTATGATAATTGTCATGCAACAAGCATTCAAATGTTTTTTGTTTTTTTTTAAACTTAACTTCCTCAAAAGATTTAACTTCCTTAAAAAGGAAGAATCTTTCTATGATAAAGCCAAGCTTCTGACAGAAAACTCTTTCCCAACCACTGCTGTCAGACACGTTAAGCTTTCAGTTTTAGCTAAAAGTTAAACAGAAGTAAAATGAGGAAGTGTTTATGTAGGATATATATGTATACAAATAGGTAGATATCAATATAAAATATCTGATATTTGATATAGATATATAGATACAGATGATTATATAATTGTATTAGTAATTATTAGGTAATTATAGTACCAGTGTTTCTGTGCTAAACCCATCCTGATTTTCAGACACCACACACACACAGCTTTGCTACATCATTCACAGGCATCACATACACAGCTGTACTACATCCATGTTGACGTCCAGACATCACACACAGCTCTGTTACATCTATACTGATCTTTAGTCATTACACACACAGCAATACCCCATTGCGGCTGCATTCCCACGAGCGTATATCGGCTCAGTTTTCACGCCGAGCCGATATACGTCGTCCTCATCTGCAAGGGGGGGGGGGGGGATGGAAGAGCCAGGAGCAGGAACTGAGCTCCCGCCTCCTCTCTGCCTCCTCTCCGCCCCTCTCCGCTAAGCTCCACGAATTAGCCCCGCCCCCATCCAGCCTCTCCTCATTGCAAATAGTGCAGAGGGGCGGAGAGGAGGCAGAGAGGGGGCGGGAGCTCAGTTCCTGCTCCTGGCTCTTTCATCCCCCCTCTGCAGATGAGGACGACATATATCGGCTCGGTGTGAAAACCGAGCCGATATACGCTCGTGGGAATGCAACCTGATACTGATTCCCACACATCACGCTCACAGCTGTGATACATTCACATCCATTCTGTTTTTCAGTCATCACACACACAGCTTTGCTACATCCTGATGCCTTTAGCTTATCCAGCAGGCATCAGGATGTAGCAAAGCTACAGGATGTGGCGACGCGGTTCTGTGCACAAAGGCACCTTCCTAAAGCCAATATTAGTAAATTATACTATCTGCCATTGTTTGAATAAAGACTACTTTGAATTCACTAAGAAGATTGGAACAAGATTGCTGTTTAAGTGACACAAGGAGTCGACACTTCAAGGAGGGGGCTTTTGGCTTGCCATACCCCCCCCCCCCCCTCCTGAGTAAGTGCCATTCTATTTCTCTAAAAACCAATTTCACTTTGGGTCTATGCCCCACAATTCAAAGAGCGCAGGATTTTTTCTGTTTATTTATAGTCTGTTGCATCTTTTATTGGGGATATTCTCTTTTGAGAAAAAAAACCAACTGTCCTTGCAGCTCTCCCTGGTCTCAGAGGATGTGAATTGTGCAGCTAATGGCCCATCAACAATCCCTAAGGCGCTTTCTGAACCTTGTTCCTTATTTTGAAAACTTAATCTAAGTCAGGTATGAACTGAGTCAGAAGACCAGAGAGGAATTACAGGTCTAAACACATTGGATAGTAGCAAGGTCACACAGTCGAGTCTGGAGTTGGTTAATCTAGAATAAAGGTCAAAGGTAAGTTGGGTCAGGTATTCAGGAAACAATCCACATGAATCACACCAGAGGTGCCCAATTAAGAAACAATAGCTGGCAAGCGAATCCTGGAAAGCTGGGTTATATACTCTGGCTAGATCTGCTAATTAGTATCTGCTGTGTGACTTCTGAGACCAGAATCAATAAGATTAGCCACTACTAAAATGTACTTTTACACAGGGCGGTTATTGCTCAAATTCTCATTGGAAACAGCAAATTCTGGTGATAATTGTCCTATGTACAAGCAGCCACCGATGGGGCACTGAGCAGGAAATCGTTCACTTGTCACTTGGATTTTAGCAGAACTAAAAACCAAATGACTGTTGGGCCAAGTAAACAGAGGAAATGCTCAATTTTTTAGCAATTCCTGTGTACTGTGAATTGAGGCAGGCGAGAAAGAACAATCCCGGCCCACTCCGACTCCATTCATTGAACAACTGTTGCTCCTATGTAAAACATATGCACCCAACAGTTGTATCATGTAAAGTTGCCTTAAGCTTCAACGACTGGATGTGATTACATAAGAGACTCAAAACTGCAGTAACAGAACAACAAGGCTAAATAGGTAACCAGAAACAGATGGCTACACAACTATATGACTGTCACATGTTATAGCCAGATTGGCGATTGCAGCACGGTGAGATAATTTCATGATAGTGCATTTTCTTTTACCAAGGGCCTCTGGACTCTCGGGTCCTGGCTTACAAGGATTCTCAGAATGCTATTTTCCAATAAGACCATTAACATTGATGGAATTAGCAAGCACCAAGGAATTTTTTTTCCATACCATAACCACACCAATGTCCCAAATAATGCACATGCCCCTTAAGTAGGGCATAATATTGAATCTATTGATCCTCAGATTAAAAGTTACCATAACTGGAAGAGGCAGGATTTGGAGGAGAGGACCTAACATAGTAACATAGTAGCATAGTTTGTAAAGCTGAATGAAGACAATGTCCATGTAGTCCAGCCTATTTATCCTCCTGTGTTGTTGATCCAGAGGAAGGCAAAAAACCCCAAGAGCAGAAGCCAATTAGCCCTTTTGGGGAATAAATTCCTTCCCGACTCCCTAATGGCAATCAGACTATTCTCTGGATCAACCCCTAATAGTTCCTACCTGCCTGTATACCCAGGATAACAATTAACCTAAGATTTATATCCTTCCGCTGCAGAAAGACATCAAGTCCCCTTTTAAACTCCTCTATGTATTTTGCAATCACCACATCCTCAGGCAGAGAGTTCCACAGTCTCACTGCTCTTACAGTAAAGAACCCCTTTCTATGTTGGTGATGCATCCTGCTTTCCTCTAAATGTAGCGGATGCCCTCTCGTTACCATCGCAGTCCTGGGTATAAACAGATCATGGGAGAGATCCTTGTATTGTCCCCTCATGTATTTATACATAGTTATTTGATCACCCCTTAGCCATCTTTTTTCAAGTGTAAATAATCCCAAATTGGATAGCCTCTCTGGGTATTCCAGTCCCGTCATTCCATGTATTAGTTTAGTTGCCCGTCTTTGATCCCCCTCCAGTACTGTAACATCTTTCCTGAGCACTGGTCAAAAGAACTGTGCGCATATTCCATGTGGGGCCTGACAAGGGCCTTATAAAGTGGAAGGATAATGTTCTCGTCCTTCGCCCCTATACCTCTTTTAATGCATCCCAAGACTTTATTAGCTTTTGCAGCAGCTGACTGGCATTGGTTACTCCAGTTTAGTCTATAATCCACTAGTACCCCCAGGTCTTTTTCCATATTACTTTTCCCTAGCAGTACCCCATTTACTGTATATTGGTGACATCCGTTTCTCCTGCCCATGTGCATAACCTTACATTTTTCAACATTGAACTTGATTTTCCATTTTTTTGCCCAAGCCCCCAGCTTATCTAGGTCAATTTTGTAGCTGTACATTGTCCTCCGTTGCATTAATTATATTGTATCATTTTGTGTCATCTGCAAATATTCATATTTTACTGTGCAGCCCCTCTATCAGGTCATTGATAAATATATTGAACAGAATAGGGTTTAATACTGAACCCTGTGGCAACCCGCTAGCGACTGTGGCCCAATCAGAGTACGAACCATTTATTACCACCCTCTGCTTTCTATCATTGAACCAATTCTTTACCCAATTACACACATTTTCACCCAATCCGAGCTGTATGATTTTAAGCGCTGCGGAATAAGTTGGCGCTATACAAATAAAGATTATTATGATTTTGTATAGTAGCTGGAGATGAGCGAATATGAAAATATGTTCACTATTTGAGTTATTTTTAGAGATGAGCGAGCACCAAAATGCTCGAGTGCTCGTTACTCCAGTCGAACTTTCAGTGATGCTCAAGAGTTCGTTTCGAGTAACGAACCCCATTGAAGTCAATGGGCGACTAGAGCATTTTTGTATATGACTGGTCCTCCGCTAAGGTTTTCATTTGTGAAAATCTTAGCAAATCACCAAAGTCATGTAAAAAACACAGAAATAGATAGGGCAGGCGAGGAGCAACATGCAGGGCTGCATTTTGGGCTCCGAGGTCTCACTATTAAGCCACAATAGTGGCAAGAGTGAGACCCCCCCCCCCCGCACTGTCAGCATAAAGATCGTTCTCCTCTGCCACAGCTGTAACAGCTGTGGCAGAGAAGAACGATGTTAGCCCATTGAATTCAATGGAGCCGGCAATACAGCCAGCTCCATTGAAAGCAATGGGCTGCCGGCGAGCGCGGGATGAATTTTCGGGAAGGGCTTAAAAATATATATTTTTTTTTTTATTTTTTACACATTTCTGGATGAATTTTAGGTAAGGGCTTATATTTTAAGCCCTTCCCGAAAATTCATCCCGCGCTCGCTGGCAGCTCATTGCTTTCAATGGTCAGTGTTCGTTTAATCGAGATGAGTACCACGGGGTGCTCGTCTTGAGTAACGAGCATCTCAAGCACCCTAATACTCGAACGAGCATCAAGCTCGGACGAGTATACTCGCTCATCTCTAATAGTAGCCTATTATGCGGCACAGTGTCAAATGCTTTAGAGAAGTCCAGATATACGAGATCAATAGACTCTCCCAGGTTCAGCCTAGGGCTTACTTCATCCTGGAAGCTGATCAGATTTGTCTGACATGATCGACCCTTCATGAATCCATGCTGGTGAGGAGTTATTCCGTTGTTCTCCCTGAGTTACTCTTCAATGGCGTCTCTCAGAAACCCCTCGAATATTTTTCCCGTCACTGAAGTGAGACTTACCGGTCTGTAGTTTCCAGGCTTGCTTTTGGTCCCCTTTTTGTAAATTGGAACCACGTTGGCAATGCGCCAATCCAATGGTACAACCCCGGTCTTGATAGTATCCAGTAATATTAGATATAGCGGCCTAGCTATCTCATCAATTAGTTCCCTTAGTACCCTTGGGTGTATTCCATCTGGGCCTGGCGATTTATCGATTTTAATCTTTTTTAACCGGTTTCGCACTTCCTCATGCGTTAGGTATGAGATATTTTGTGAGGGGTTCATTTTATTCCCCTGCATCTCGTGTGGCATTTCCTTTTCATTTGTGAATAAGCTTGAAAAGAAACAATTCAATAGATTTGCCTTCCCTCCATCATCTTCAATGATTTCTCCTGCATTATTTGTTAAAGGGACAGTGCTCTCGGTGTAAATCCTTTTGCTGTAATATAGTTGAAAAATAGTTTTGGGTTGTTTTTGCTCTCTTTGGCGATCAGTCTTTCTACCTCCTCCTTGGCAATTTTGATCCTATCTTTGCATATTTTGTTTTTTTTTCCCTGTACGATTTTAGCGCTTCTTCGCTGCCTTCTTGATTTAGTAGTTTGAACGCTTTCTTTTTTTCGTTCATTGCCCCTCTTACCGTCTTGTCGAGCCACATTGGTTTCCTTTTAATTGAAGTGAATGTTAGATTATTTTTTTAATGATATTTTTTTTATTACTGAACTATTACTGAAAAAAGAAAACATGGCAAATCAGCCATTTACATTGCTTCGGCGGTCAAAGATGACAGAAATACGCTGTTTAACCACAGTCACTTCCATTCACATATACGAGAATAAACAATCATTTTTACATATTAACTATTAGAGTATGAATAAGAACACGACAAATGCATAAAAACACCATAGAAGGCAAGAAAATAAAGAGCCTTAATTGAATAAAATTGCTTATATTTTATATGCAATATAACAAATTGAAGTCCTGTAAAGGTAAGAGATCAACCAAAAAAAGACCAGCATAAAAAAGAAGTTACCAAAAATATAAAACAGGTAGAACTACCAGAATGAAAATAAAAGATCACCAAAAGTACACTTAACCTGGACACTGTTCATTAGAAAAATAAAAAGATAGTATCCTGGTGGGATTAGATGATAAAGAGGCAGGGAAGTAATAGTGTATTAGGAATTGGGGAATCACTGAAGTGGAAAAGATCCCGAAAGGGAGTATAACGTGATCACTGGATAGGACCCCTACAACATAACCTTTAATATAAATGTTTGTTAAAAACACTAATGGAGGACCAACATGAAAAGGCAAAAAACAAAAAAAAACAAATTTTGACTAATAGGTCAAAGGAACATGGGGTCCAGTTCAAGAGTCCCGGAAAAATACTACGGGACTTGTTTAATTTTGGACTGATCGGTTTAAAGAAACGAGGTATATACAATATCTCGTAAATTAGCGCTACAGAAAAATTGGTTACCATCGAAAGTACCACTGTAGATGTGACACTACAGTGGAGTAAATGAGATATCCACTGCAAATGTACAGTAAAAAAACGTGACATGCAATCAAGAGTGTATAGAATTTGATTCAAATTTGTATTATGTTCTGTTTCTATTTGTTCTATTCTATGTTGTTCTTGTTCTACGTGTTTCGTCGCAGGAGGCGACTCGTCAGGAACTCGGAATAGATTTAGATACTGAACCAATTCTATAGGACTCGTGTTGGCATGCAAAAATAGTGCCAACTTGCTCTTTGTTTTCTAGAGTGAGAACAAAGTAAAAAATGGAATGACGCTACAAGTATAGAAATGGCAGTTTGATGAACACTTGCCAAAACGCAGTCTAGAGAAGCATCCCTATGATGATCTGTCCTGTTAGTTATTGTCTAAGCTGAGATAGGCCTAGTTAAATAAGATATAGATGCTGTTTATAAATTGTAGAGCTGTTGCTCGGCGCTAACCTCATAGACCCATAGATGAAAATAGCAAAAGAAAGGACATAATAGAGTCTCCAACCCGGGTGGTAGGTTGGAGAGCAATGAGGAGCCAGCAGAGATGCTTGTGTTTTATAGACCGTTCATGGTCCTTCCTCACCAGGTTGTAAAGTCCCAATTAGCAAATAAGAGTTGGGGGTGTGCCGGGGGGGGGGGGGGGTGCTTAGAACCACCCCTGCTTGTGTTTATATGGTGTATCAAAAGATCCGATGAGAGAACAGAGAGTAGAGCAAACACATTGCAGGCTGTATATGGTGTGTGCCTGCCTGGGGGGAGTTACCGCATCTGACGGCGAGTAGATTCGTCATCAGAATGTGAAGAACATCTGCCGCTTCTATCCGGCCTCAGTAAGGGGACGAGCATGTGATGTCCACGTGATCTGGTATCCCGGCAACGGGAAGCCGGCCCGCTGTTAGCGATGCCCCACCATTGCCTATATCATATGAGCACCGGTTATGTGATGGTTACATGATCCGGTAGCGTGGCAACGGGATGCATAGCCACAGGCAGTGCATCTCTACCTGTGCGTGCGCTGTTACATAGAAAAATTGGAGGAGCTGTGTTCTCAGTGCCATACACGGATAGAGGACGTGAAGAGGATTAAACCTACCAGTATCCCCACAGTGACAACGGCACAGTGCTGGACCCAGTAGACAGGGCACGCCCCCAAAGAAGGTACCATCCAGGTAACCACAGCTGTGGCAAAAAGGAAAGCCCCATGAGGCATAATTTATGCAGAACTCAGTTCCATATAAATGGACCCAAAGAATGGATTTCAATATCTTAGTGATAATTTAGAGAATGCCTTATTCAGTATAGAATGTCTCTTCTGACCCCAATGGTCAGACCCCATCATTGAAGAAAAGGGGATTTTTTAAATAAAAGTACATTCATAATTTGATGAATAAAGGTCTAAAGAACAAATAAATACATTGATAATGGTTGGAAACTTGTGAGGATAATATAATAAGACGATGTATCATAAAAAAAAAGGTGGTGGACACCAATTCTTTTACAGACACAGCTTAAGAAAGACACGGAACACAAGAAGTCACAGCCAAGATGGTGGCGTATGTAAGGAAAAGGAATAGATAAATTTGTGAGAGGAGAGGGTTACGTGTCAAAAGGAAGCTATTAAAGGACAGAACTTCGTTCAAGCCTCTTGGGTGAATGGAATCCACCCTATAAACCATTGTGCTTCCTTTTGGGGGACCCGTTTGTCCAAATCCCCTCTCCTCCCTTGAGAATGGATAGTTTCAATGCCTTAAAATTTTAGATTAAATTCGTTCCCCTTGTGGTATAAATGCATGTGGTCAGCGAGCGGAGTATGCTCACCCCTCCTGATATTTCCCACGTGCCCCAGAATGTGTCTCATAAATTGTTGTGTTATCTTGCCAATGTCATTTTAGGGCAAGAAAAGGATGCGATGTACACAAGATTTGACGATTTACAGTTGATAAAATCACAAATTTTGAAGGTGTGCTTTGTATAGGCACTTTGAAAAGAGTCACCTTTGTGGATGAATTTGCAGGCGAAACAGTCATTACAAGGAAATGTCCCATTTGGTTTTGAGGACCCCAGCCATGTGCGATTTTCTAGGTTTGGACCTAAATTGCTCTTCACTACCCGATATCTTATTTAGGATCCCTCCAAAAAGTTATGAGAGGGGTGTCGGGAATCAGGTCCTTGAGGTCATTATCCTCTTTTAAGATGTACCAATATTTTTGCAGTATTTGCCTCATCTGAGGTATAACCTCATCAAAAGTGCCTATTATCCGCAAGGTATCATCGTTTTCCTTGTTCTTGGGTACCAGTAGATTGGTTCTAGCTTGTGTTAGTGAAAACTGAAAAGCTTGTTCAAGAATTGCATCAGGGTAACCTCTATTGAGAAATCTCTTTCTCAGTTTATTGCTTTTTGATAGAAAATCCGACTCAGAAGAGCAGTTTCTGTGAAGGCGCAGAAACTGACCTTTCGGGATACCCCTTGACATCGGAAGAGGGTGCGCACTTGAACAAGCTAGTAGGCTGTTGGTCGCTGTGGTTTTTCTATAGAACGTGGTAGAGAGAAAGCCCTGAGGAGTTTTAGACATTTTAATGTCAAGGAAGGTGATTGATTGTGGATTTCCCACGTAACTTTTAAATTGATGTTATTCATGTTGAGATAGCATACAAAATCTTCAAATTCGATTTTCGTCCCTGTCTAGAGTAAAAAGACATCGTCTATGTAATGATGCCAAACCAAGCTGCTACTGGTCCGCTCCAAGTTGTTCTCAGTAAACACCAGTTGTTCCTCCAACCAGCCCAGGAACAAGTTGGCATACAATGGGGCAGCCGGGCTCTCCATCACTGTGCCCCGGAGCTGGTGAAAGATGTTGCCGTCAAATAGGAAATAGTTTCAAGTAGGTACCACAGTTAGGAGATCTATAATGACTGATTATGCCTTGCGAGACCATTGCCTCTTTGTTGCAGAAAATATTTCACTGGGGGGCGTGGCCTAACCTGCAGAACGGACGTTCGCACTGATCCAGGGCTCCTCAGCCAGAAAAGATTTAACATAACCTTTTGAGTTCTTCTGGCACTCAAAAACCCTCAGGAGACACGCCTGAACACACACCAACAGCCCCTGCAGGCTGGGATAGCTAAAGGAGAGAACTAGCTCCGGAATTGACAGTCCCTGAATATCGGGGCCGAGCACCGGGACAAGCCGCGGCCCAGATCTCTGGCCTAAGAGGAGGCGCTCCGCTTGGAGGAGAGAGGATTCCAGCGGAGACTAGCAGGAAGCGGAGTGAGGCAGCGGACCTGCCTGAAAAGCCGGCGAAAGAGCAGGTAAACAAGTAAGAGGCACTCACCAGCTCAGCAGACGCTCAGCAGCACCGGAGCCGATGGAGAAGTCTGGAAAGGTGAGCGTGACAGCAGAGAAGGAGGCCAATCCAGAGCGGGGAAACAAGTAAGAAGAGCTGAACACCCTGCTAGTCCCCAGGTAGCTCACTGTTGAGACGAAAAGCCAAAACCACCATCATCTTTGTCTTCTGCCTCCCCTCCATTTTATCCCCCTCCCCCGCAGTGGTGATTTCCTGCCTGAGCATATCTACCATCTTCTCCTGAGAGAAGATAGAGGAAGTAACACCATAGGGAAGTACATTAACCCCTGAGCTTACACAGCCCTCTCATTCAATCCACCCAAAGGTGAATGTAAAGAGCACTGCTCTAATTTTTAAGGAATTTTCTATATAAGTTCTGACCTAAAACAATTTTTACATTATAAAGACTCTCACTCAGAAAGTCAAACTACTACAATTTTTCCACTGCCTTCCGGAAACAAATCATCCATTAACATGGCAGACTGAGTAGAAACTGTGTGGAGGACAGTGCAGAACCACCTAAGGCTAGATCAATATTGTTATACGCCGGAGCACATTACAAGAATATAGAACCTAATACTCCAACTCACATCAAAAGGGGGTCAGAAATGGTGAAGGGAATGAGGAAGTGCAGCAGAGACCCCCTGACACTCCAAGGAGGCAAAAGAACCAAGCAGACATGCTTGGGACCCCCCCTCCCCCCCCCCCCTGTGTCTTTCCCCTCCCCTTTCTTACACCCCCTTTACATTACTGTTTTTACAACATTGCTGAAGCAAAGGTGATCTCTAGCTAGACGTCTACTAAAACAAATCTCCCTCTGCTAGCTTGATTTGAAAAGAGTAGATGAGGAGCTATGAAGGAGAATCGAGCTGGAGATCAATCAGATGTTAATAAAAATTCAACCACAATGTTACTGGAAATATAATAAGTTACTGTTGATAAAAGTTACTTCAAGATACAGTATATTATCCCTTCTCTATAAGTATAGCTAAAAATAAGCATATGTAATGTTCAAATTGCATGAAAGAAATCAAAAACTGTAACAAATGCTCGTACTATCTAAAATATTCTCAATAAAATGTGATTTAATAAAAAAAAAAAAAGAAAATATTTCACTGCATTGAGGCCGATCTCATGTGGAATTGAACTGCATAAAGATTCAATATCTAGAGATGCCAAGAAGATATTGGAATCTATCTGTATCCCCTCTATTTGGCGTAAGACATTTAAGGTGTCTTTAACAAAAGATGTCAAAGCCTGGACCTAGGACATACAATCTTATCTATATAAGTGCCAATGCTTTGAGTCAGATTATTGATGCCGGAAACTATCGGTCTTCCTTTAGGAGGATGAAGCCCTTTGTGTAGTTTGGGTAATGAGCAGAAGGTTGCAATTCAAGGGTGTGCAGGAAATAGAAAATCAAATTCCTCCTGACTAATGCATTTGTTCTCCTTAGCCATATCGAGAAGTTGTTTGATGGATCTTTGGAAAATATCGTAAGGGTCAGAGGGGAAGATTTTATATGTGGAACGATCATTTAGAAGCCTCAGACACTTCTCTATATAGTCTGTTCATGACCACCACTTTCCCGCCTTTGTCGGAAGCCTTGCTAACCAATTTAGGATTAGCTTCAAGGCTTTTTAAGGACCTGATTTTGTCAGGGGAGAGGTTGCTATGCCTATGTCCAGGATCTGGGGCGTTCTTAATCTCATTTAGAATAATTTTTTCAAATATATCCATGAAAGGTGATTGCTCTTGGGGAGAATTATTTTTACTGGTAGATTTTAAGTCCATAAAGGGTCCCTCTCCAACCTTGCGGGCACTATCTCCTTCAAAGGATTCAAGGTCCCTCAAACCTGGCAGGTCCGCAATGTCCAAGCCAAGGGAGGACGCCATATGTTCGTCGGCTGTCGCAAAAGACTTTTTCCTTCTGAGTTTCATCAGGAAGAGGGGCATGTTCTTTGTCTAGGCAAATCTATCAAATTTGCGAGTCGGGACGAAGGACAAGCCCCTCTCCAAAACCGCAATTTCCCCTACTGAGAGAGTGTGGCTTGATAGGTTTATGACCCTAAGCCCATCTCCATTTGATGTCTCAGGATTGTTAGGGGAAGTCCTAGGAAGCTCGACAAAATGCTACCCATCAGGGAGCTGGTACACCTTATTGGAGCTCATAGTGGATCTCTGCACTCCCGAAGGGCATAATCGTTGTTTCCATTTACAGCCCAAGGTGATCACTCAAACGTTGAATGATCACCTTGAACTCCGAACGTGAGATGCAAAAGACAAGCCAGGCCGCTTGTCTTCTGCATCCAGCTGTTCCCTGCTCGAAGTGCCTATCTGATATACAGCCAAGCGCTTTGAGTGGGGTATGAAGAATGCAGCTGGAAATCTCTGTTCTTCATACCCAGCCTGTGTTCAGGGAGTGAGATACAGCTGAAACAATAGTATCAGTTGTATCCTGCTGTGAATTCCTGATAGGGCTCATCGTTGTCTTTCAGCTTTTGAGCGATAATTGTTGTGCCTAAATGGGTCTTTAGATATTAGAAAAAACTTTCTGACACTGAGGGTGATCAATGAGTGGAACAGGTTACCATGGGAGGTGGTGAGTTCTCCTTCAATGGAAGTGTTCAAACAAAGGCTGGACAAACATCTGTCTACGATGATTTAGTGAATCGTGCACTGAACAGGGGATTGGACCAGATGATCCTGGAGGTCTCTTCACTCTCTACCATTCTATGATTCTTTGATAAATGTTTCAAAACTCATGGGAAACCATAAAATGTGAAACACCGTTTTCAGCTTCATGCCCCACTTGGAGGGCATTGACCCAGTTTGCAGTTAAGGATATGTAATGCCACTGGCCATGTTTGCTGGACCACGTGTCCATAGTCTGGTGCATCCTGCTACTGACAGCATTCTTCAATACGTTATCACTCACATGACAGCTTTTTATGCAAAGAATAGTGACTGGGCATCTGGTACTGTTGGTTAACAGGGAGCATCACATTCCAGAAGGCATTTGTGTCCATTAGCCTGAAGGGCCGTATTTCCATTGCAAGCAGATGTTCAATGCTTACATTCAGTCTCTGTGCTTATGGATGGTTGGGAAGGTACTTTTTTTATGTTCCCATAGCTGGAGGATTGAGGTCTGGCTGTTGACCTAGAACACGCTGGAATATCGGCTGAATGTCAATGTTGGTGAAGGTGATGTTGATGATGACAGCTCAACTTCTGCTCTCCATTTCCCATTTATGGCTTTGAAATTTGCAGCCCACTGGCGTACCATCAAGGATCACAATGGTAGCCAGCCCCCTGCACTGAGGGGGCCCTATTTCACTATCTCTCTCTCTCTCTCTCTCTCTCTCTCTCTCTCTCTCTCACACACTATCTATCTATCTATCTATCTATCTATCTATCTATCTATCTATCTATCTAAAGCTGGTATAAGTTATGCATTTACCTGTATATAATTGCACACTTTACACATAATTAAACAATGCATAAAAAACCCATGTGGTTTTTAGTAGTGTATGCAGTTTCTTAGAAATGTAGGTCTTTGAATACCCTGTGCAATTTTTTAGATGTTTTTCTTAATTGTGGTACAAATGTACAACAAAAAACATGAACACACCCTGAGGCAAGTCTCACACATGCGTTCAGTAAACGCAGCTTGAAATCATGGCAATTTTGAATGCATGGTGCAGCATTTGACAGTGCTTCTTATTGCACCCCATCATTGTGATGGGTGAGGAGATGCTTTTAAAAAAAATGCAAAAACGCAAAAACAGCACAGACAGCTCTCGAAAATTGCAGCGTTAGATACACTACGTTTGAGCGCAGGTCTGAGTAACCCCATTAAAATCAATGAGAGTTTTGTATCATGGTTAGCATGGTGCTTGGGACGCTGCTCTAATAGTGATAAACAGCGGTGTGTGAAAGAGTGGCCTAAAGGGCTACAAACAAATTTTCATGTAGTACAGGAAATGTGTCATGTTTAAAAAGATTTAGCCAAGGGGCTAGATCATGTATAGAAATTTGTTATGCAGCTATATGCAGCACAATTTAGGTATGAGTACAGTGGAAGGGGAGGGGCCCGAGCTGAACTTTTGCACCAGGGCCTCAGAGCCCTTAGTAATGCCCATGCTGCAACCCGATCATCAATTGTGAAGGAGAGGCCTGATGTAGACATGCTATTGCTACTAAACAAAACTGCCCCCCTGTGCTCAGAAGCTTCTGCATGAACAGGAAGGGAGATGGAGAAAGAGGCAGCGGAAAAGGAGCAGGATGAGGCTGACACTTTGCCCTCTGGCCTAGGTGGGTTCTCTAAGGCATCAGGTGTTGGGAGTTCATGTGACTGTTCATACACCTTGTATTGAAGTTGTTTACATTCTTGAAACATTTTAAAAATGCTTACCACAAAACTAACTCTTCTGACATCACGTCCAGACTCAATTCCTGTGACATAGTGGTCGGGCGGGATGTTGCTGCTGCTGTGACTAGTAGAATCTGAGAGTGGTGGCACTGTCCTTTTGTTTTTTTCTGAAACATCCGACTGGCTTCCTTGGCAGGGTGTAGCCTCAGAATGTCCACGACTACCCCCCCCCCCCGCGCCAGGACTGCTATTATGGCTCCCCTTTACTGGCTATGTTGGTTCATGCACATCATCATCTTTCACTTCCTCTTCCTTTTCACCATCCTTCTCCTCCTCAGTGGGCTCTGTATACAAGTGAGCACCAAGAGCTGAAACCTCCTTTTCAACATCTACCTGAGTACACATTGCCTGTGGAGGGCTGACCATGTGCATTGACCCACCCTCATGTTCTTCTTCAGAGGCAAAAAAATGTTTCGGCATCAGTTCATTCAATGTCTTGATTGGCTGCAAACTTAGCACTGTGGCATTTTGCCAAAGATTGGTTCGGATTACCCCATTCGGCTTTTCTAAAAGTGAGATGATTTTATCATTCGGCCGAACAAAATGAGCAACACAAGGCATGGGATTGCTAGCTTTTTTTGCAATATTCCATTGCATTTGCCTACCCTACATATGTCTATTTTGGCGACAGTTTTTTTGTTGGAAATGCAAAATTCTGAAGTTTTGCTAGCATGCCACAGTGTTGTATTGAATTGTATTCATGAGAAACTGCAGTTCTAAAAACAATTTCAGACAGAGTGCCAAGGCCGTCTGTGCAGAGAATGTGCCTTATCCTCCTCCAAAAATATTCTGATATATACATATATATGTGATAGGGGTCAATCAATATTTTTAATAACCTAACATAAGAAAGATAAGGAAACAGTGTAATAAATGTGACATTAGTTATTTGGTTATATAATGTTATGTATTATATGTAAAACATTCCGGAAGTTGCTAGTAGAATTTGGATGTAGAATCATATGTAAAAAGGTATATCAAGCGTTTATTTGAATATTGATTTTAGAATACTAAATGTATGATTAATTAGATTTTATTCAGCTATCTTACTGAATCACAACTTATCAACTTTGTGCTGACTCCCGAGTAGGTGGCTGAACCAGTTTTGTCTATGTGTAAACTGGAGACAATGCCCCCCTCTTTTGATGTGCAAATTGTTGATGGACCTTGAAGATTACATTCTGGTTTGGGAATGTAATTAACAGTGTAATCTTAAAAATGTACTCAGCCAGTAGTACGGAGTCAACCTTTATTATCATATGTAATTGTTTTACGTCCACCTCAAACAGCTTTGTTGATACCTTTTGTTTAGAAGGCTTTTGATTTACAGTCATGTTGTAATCTGTTGGAATGAGGGTTTGGTCACCAAAAGTACTTTGAAACTAGGCATCAGGTAACATTTGGAAACACCTTCTTTTCATCTTGCATAAAAACTAGCAATCTTCGAAAATAAACTAGAATTCATTCTGATCACTAGACGGTCTGTGTAGTGGTTTATTATGGTTCTCTATGAGTACTCAATATAATATTTCCTTTTAATTTGGACACAGGCAACATTCGCATTTCGGTCTGCGTTCCAGACCCCACACAGTTTATTTGGCGCCCGACACGTGGGGCAGAAGCTAACTCCTTACCTGCAGCCGATACCTGACGACACTACCTGCCGACCAGCCGGACCAGAGGCCACGGGACCCCAGATCTACAAAACACCGGTGTACGGTAAGCCATTGACTTGCCACTCAAGCTCTGGGCTCTCCTGACTTCAGTCTCGTGTCGACAGGGGGTGAGTTGCTGTATGTTATATAGGACGCTTCTGCCTGTTATTTACGGTGTTCTTAGTAACCGTGCTAGACGGAAGAACCCTTGTGTGTATATTGCCATGTTGCCTGTAGTAATTGTTGAAATCTGTACGTTGATAGTCTGTGTCATGTTAGCCATAATTTGCTTTTACTGAGTCTGTTATAATATCACCAGAAGTTCCCTTAAAAATAGGGGTCTGAGTGACAAATAGAGGTCTGAGTGACAAATAGGGGTACAAATAGGGGTCTGAGTGACAAATAGGGGTACAAATAGGGGTCTGAGTGACAAATAGGGGTCTGAGTGACAAATAGAGGTCTGAGTGACAAATAGGGGTTTGAGTGACAAATAGAGGTCTGAGTGACAAATAGGGGTCTGAGTGACAAATAGGGGTCTGTGGGGCAAATAAAAAGAGAGAAGGGGGAGACGATTGCAGACAAGTGTATAAAATATAGAAAGATAGGACTTAGAAAAGCGGGAACCTTTAACTATGAGTTCTGGTAACAGTACGGGAAAAAGCATATGAAAGATATCAGAGACGCCGGTTTAGATAAAGGAACAGACAATATGGGAAACGTACAGGGCAAGTAGTATGCCTATATGGAAATCAGCTAGAGAAATAGTAAAAGACAAAGAAGGCACGTTAGCTGTGGGAAGAAGAATGTAGTAAGGTGTTTAGAATTTTGGGAGTCTTAGACCAGCAAGTTTGGGGAAAAGATTCAGAGATAGTCAAAAAGGTTGTATAAAAATATGTTAGACAGATGGATTAAGGCAAGTATAGATACGGCAGTAAGGGGTTATCAGAGAAAGGAAATCCTCTTATAGTTTGTGTCCCTCTGGGACATAAAGTAAGTTCATGCAAAATCTGTGGACAATTATGTGACAAATAACCACTATTATTTGTCTTGTATGTCTTGTTGTTATGTAAACTAATCTTTGTTGTACGTCTTAGTGTTCTTGTAATGTCTAATTTCTAAGTGTAAGAAAGTTATACGCCACTCACATCTGTGGGGGCTTTTAAGGATATAAGGGTTAAAAATGCGGAGAATGTTGCGCTGCTAGAAGCGCTTAGCAGGTTGTCTTTTCTATGTGTTTAAAGGGGTGGTCTCGCGAAACAAAGTGGGGTTATACACTTCTGTATGGCCATATTAATGCACTTTGTAATATACATCGTGCATTAAATATGAGCCATACAGAAGTTATTCCACTTACCTGCTCCGTTGCTAGCGTCCTCGTCTCCATGGTTCCGTCTAAATTCGCTGGCAGCTTGCTTTTTTAGACGCGCTTGCGCAGTCCGGTCTTCTCCATTCAGCACGAGCCGCTTCAGTGTGCTCCCCGCTACAGCTCTTCTGCGCATGCGCAGACGAGCTGTCACTGCTCGGGAGCGCGCTGGAGCGGCCATTCTGTACCTTCCTCTGTTAGAGGAAGGTGCAGAGCTGCCGAGCTGTCCGGAGAAGCCGCCCAGCTGTCCCGCCGTCCAGCTGTCCTGGTAAGTCATGGGCCGGGGGGGCTGCCGCTGCGCCAGGGGAACTAGCGCTGGGCCGGGGCGGGCTGTCGCTGGGCCGGGGGGGGGCTGTCGCTGCGTCGGGGGAACTAGCGCTGGGCCGGGGGGGCTGTCGCTGGGCCGGGGGGGGGGGCTGTTGCTAGGCCGGGGGAACTAGCGCTGGGCCGGGGGGGGGGGGGCCGTGGGGCTGTCGCTGCGTCGGGGGGGCTGCGCTGGTTACCTGCTGCCTGGCGGTGGGTGACTGGTCGGCGGCTGCGGTGGGTCCGGTCGGCGGCTGCGGGGCGTCTGGTTGCCATGGAGACACAGCTGGCAGCGTCTCGGGAGCGCGCACGTCGGGCTGCAGTGAGCGACGGGAAAAGAGCTGGCGGCCATCTTGGGGAAACTTTTATAAGTTGCTGAAACACTGGAACGGTAAGTACGAACCAGCTAGAAATGTAATTTACAGGGGGGCTTAGTAATGTGTACTTAATGGGGGGGACTGGGCAAAAAAAAAAATTCACTGCTTCCTCGAGACATCTCCTTTAACTATTCGTATCCTCAGAGAAGTATACCTCTTGGTCATTACTAATAATTAATGTTGTTCAAAGTCTGGATGTTTTAGTTGCTTATTAGAGATGAGCGAACGTGTTCGGCTCCGCCCCTTTTCGCCCGGACACCGAACTTCGCGAGGAATTCCGTGTTCGGGCGAAAAAAGTTCGGGGGTCGCCGTGGCAGCGCGGGGGGTTGCGGCGGGGAGTGGGGGGCAGAGGGAGAGAGAGAGGGCTCCCCCCTGTTCCCCGCTGCTGCCGCCCGCGCCGCCGCGCCTCTCCCCGCCCCCCGGCGCCCCCCGAATACTTACGCGCGAACACGGAAGTCCTCGGAAAAGCCGGTGTTCGGGTGCGTAAGTGTTCGTTAAGAACACGTTAGCTCATCTCTATTGCTTATTAATATCTTAGCTATTGTTCTGTTTTATAGAGATAAAATTCAGTGTCATAGAAAGGAAGACAGACGCTGATGAAATAAGAAACTTGTAATGAATTATGTGAATTATACGGTCTTAAAAATAGAGAACATAGGGATTTTAGGATATATTTTTGCTTTTTGTGTAAATGTCAGTTCTGTGATTGGTTGGACGTCTATATCACTGCTAAATGCTGTTAGTACTGCACTGTCTCTGAGAGAATGTTCTGTAGGAGAGACATGCAGACGACCAGCATCAAGGGGTGGAGTTAGATGATGTAAAAGTAGGTAATGTTTCATCCTTTTTTTGTCTACAAAGGGAGGGGGTGAGGAGCTTGGGCAGTTAGGAAAAGTTTTTTTTTCCTTCTCAAATTTGATGAGACATTGCAGGCAGGATCAGATTAATAATGAATTTGCTTAAAGAATATCATTTCAATGTGGATAGATGTTTGTGGATTATTCTGCCTTGTTGTAATTCATGTCTCTGTTATTTGTATTGATATCTTACAAGCCTTATCTGCATCCATCAAATTTTCACCGGATGGATCGATACGGGTTGAGACCTCAAGTTACAGTTCAGAGGAGGTTTGTAAACTAACTGCTCTCTTGGTAGATCCGGCTCATGTATTTGTCTTGATAGCTACTGCAGAAACTCAGCTTTCCGCAGGTCCTGAAAAATAGTAAGTCACCTTCAAGACAAACTCCAATTCCTGAGTCATTGCTTAGCACAAGGAACTGGACATCTGACATAGGTGATCCAGGTATTGCAGGTCAGCAATTTCTAAATTTTTAATTTTTAATTTTTTTTTTCAACAAGGTTCTGATCTATTTGTCTAGCAGTAATTGGTGCAAGGGGTTTCAGGAGTGCCAATTCAGCTGGCAGAAACTGAACCGCT
Organism: Eleutherodactylus coqui; assembly: GCA_035609135.1. Classification (NCBI taxonomy): domain Eukaryota; kingdom Metazoa; phylum Chordata; class Amphibia; order Anura; family Eleutherodactylidae; genus Eleutherodactylus; species Eleutherodactylus coqui. Next base: position 25,193,784 of record CM069405.1, on the reverse strand, counting down.
AGAGGTAATGTTTAAAGGGTCACGATGCCTCATGCGCTTCCTTGTGCTGGAAAGTCCTGAAAGCATATTGGGAACCGAAATGATGGGATCCTTGGGATCTTGTATCGAACTTCACCCGTCCGGTGAGGCTCGTATACACCCCAGGTCTGAAAGTCACCCGACCTTCGGTCGGATGGCAGCAGACCTAGCGACACCTCTACCTGTCTTCACTTTTACGCACGCAGAGAAACAAGTTCTTAGTGTCGTTCCTTCGAGCCTTTGGGCTACCAGTCAGACGGACCTCGACAGACTGTCTGTATTTGTTTGTATTTAATTTCAGAGGAAAGCAGTACTGTTGGATAGTGCTGCCACAAGGGGTACAGAATAGCCCAATACCAGTTCACCAGATGCATGAAGCTGGTATTAGACGCCTGGCCAATTCCCGAGGGCACCGCCCTCTTGTAATATGTTGATGATTTGTTTTTAATTTACTTTTATGTGCTGCTGACACAAATAGTTACCTCAATGCATCACTAAGCCTTTTGTGTTTCCTCCATCAGAGTAGAATGGCTGCAAAGCCAGCAAAGAGAAACTTCTTAAATCACACCATGGTGATCTACACCCCACATGACATACATGGTATCCTGACACAGGTAAGCCGTAGACATCTGTCCCTTGCTAGACAGATAAAAATGGAATTTGCAGTACACTCTTCATCCAATGTCTCATTTCAACGTTGCACCACTTTGAATCCGGCCACCTTATTACCATTAGGTGACACTGATTCCAATGGGGGAGTAAGTACAGAGGACCAGCTTTTTGCAAATTCTCTGACTGATGAAGAGGAGGCCTTTGACGCAGAACACCAGCATGATTGTGCAGCGCTCATGGAGCAGGAGACAGCTGGGTTCGCACATGTCACTGACAAACCCCTCCTAAACCCCCACCTTGAAATGTTTGTGGATGGATCTAGGTACCTGACTGACGAAGGAAGGTTTGTAACAGGTTTTGAAGTAGTCACACTGAATGAGATGCTTGTACAAAAACCACTGCCGCCACACATGTCAGCGCAGGAACTGAGGCCTGTACGATTGCGAAAGGTACCACTGCCAGCATCTACACTGATTCCAGGCACGTCTTTGGTACTGCACACGATTAAAGTGCATGCCTCTCGGAATACCATGGTTTCTGTTATGGACAAGGTATGGTATGCTCCAGGGTTCGACAGGTTGGCGAAGGCATATGTGAAGGCATGTGAAGTGTGCACTCTGCCCCCAGAAGTGCACACCCAGACCACTGTATCCTATTCAGAGATTACAAATCGATTACATCCGGCTTCCCAAATCAGGCAGGTATGAGTACGTCCTTGTGTGCGTGGACCTGTTCAAAGCCACCACACAATGTACAGTGACTAAACTTGTGTCAGAACTTGTATGTAGATTTGGGGTACCAGAGACAATTGAGAGTGACAGAGGTACACAATTTACAGGTTAAGTGATGCGAGAGGTGATGTCAGCCTGGGAGTGGAACAAGCGTTTCACACTCCCGCAGAGTTTAGACAAAGTTGAAAGAACTGAAATGATATGCTTAGGTTAAAAGAAGTGTTGTTTGGCTCTATGCCAAGATTAGGCCTGTATCATCCACAGGCCCTGCAGTAGGGGTGTGATAAGATTATTGAATATGTACAAGAACTATGTTGTAAACTGAAAATAACACCCGATCTAGTGTTTTCTCCAATTCCAGACCCTCACAATCTAGAGGGGACTCATTTCTTGCAGCCTGGAGATTGGGTGGTCACAAAAAGACACGTAATAAAGGCCTTGGACCCAAGGTTTGACGACCATACCAAGTTCTGTTGTCAACGCCTACTTCTGTAAAAAGTGGATACACGCCTCCCACTGCAAGAAAGTTCCCGAGCCAGAGGAAAAGTGATGGGTGGGATCCCGGCGTTGTTTGGGTGGGGGAGGTAATGGACATTTTGATTTTGACTTTTGCATTTGTCTTATTGGACTGTCTTCTTATTGGGAAACACCACTACGAACGATCCACATGGAGAAGCGATGGACTGGATGGGCAAATATTTCCCACACGTGTATGCCCAACCTCAGGAGTGGAGAGGACATTTTGCGGACTTGTCTATTATCTGTCCCCACTCCTGTAGAGACTCTTCGAGACATATGCTCAATAGTTCACAGTGATAGTGATGTAGTACATGACAATGTTGTTCAGGAAAACACCTTCCTTAATATATTTGAATATTGTCCCCATTGCGATACCATTGAATATACACATTGGACGAATATGATTCGGTTTTAGGTGAGAAATGTTGCGTTGGCCGAAGAATGCTATAATTTTACTTGTGACTCTAATGAAATCAGGAATTGTCAACAAATTAAGGCAACAGAAGTAACAGATACTAAAGATTCTCAAATACTCTGCAATCGTCTGACTAGTATAATCTTATGTATATATTGCAATAAAGATAATAATTTCATGTATAGCTAAATGTAATGAATGCCGATTTTCTACACCCATTTAAATGTCTAATATGACTATGATGATATTGATGTTGATAGATCTAAGATTACTGTATTGTAAACTTGATTGACTTGCAATATCTGATATGTCATTTGTTTAAATATCTTGATGGACATAGAGTGCACCATTCCTATCTGGGGACCAGGCACCTACGGGTGACAGAACCAGGAGATAATGGTGGCTCTGATGTCCAAATGGGGGATTGATAGGGGTCAATAAATATTTTTAATAACCTAACATAAGAAAGATAAGGAAACAGTGTAATAAATGTGACATTAGTTATTTGGTTATATAATCTTATGTATTATATGTAAAACATTCCGGAAGTTGCTAGTAGAATTTGGATGTAGAATCATATGTAAAAAGGTATATTAAGCGTTTATTTGAATATTGATTTTAGAATACTAAATGTATGATTAATTAGATTTTATTCAGCTATCTTACTGAATCCCAACTTATCAACTTTGTGCTGACTCCCGAGTAGGTGGCTGAACCAGTTTTGTCTATGTGTAAACTGGAGACAATGCCCCCCTCTTTTGATGTGCAAATTGTTGATGGACCTTGAAGATTGCATTCTGGTTTGGGAATGTAATTAACAGTGTAATCTTAAAAATGTACTCAGCCAGTAGTACGGAGTTAACCTTTATTATCATATGTAATTGTTTTACGTCCACTTCAAACAGCTTTGTTGATACCTTTTGTTTAGAAGGCTTTTGATTTACAGTCATGTTGTAATCTGTTGGAATGAGGGTTTGGTCACCAAAAGTAATTTGAAACTAGGCATCAGGTAACATTTGGAAACGCCTTCTTTTCATCTTGCATAAAAACTAGCAATCTTCGAAAATAAACTAGAATTCATTCTGATCACTAGACGGTCTGTGTAGTGGTTTATTATGGTTCTCTATGAGTATTCAATATAATATTTCCTTTTAATTTGGACACAGGCAACATTCGCATTTCGGTCTGCGTTCCAGACCCCCCACATATGCATAGTTAGAAAAAGCTGTGTCCCATAGCAAAATTGTGAATGCACACCCCCTGATTCAAGCAGCACTTAAAAAACAAACCTGGGCAACTAAATGTGCCCATTCCTCATAGGCCCAATCGATGATTTATGGCCTGATATCGCTCTCGCAATCCATGGGAAAACAACCTTGCATCCCTGTGGGGGTTCCCTTCATCCCATTTGTTTCAATGGGGAAGCAGCAGGACTGGCGTTATTGAAAACAATGGGAGAAGATTGCGCTCCTTTGCCACTGCTGTGACAGCTGTGGCAGGGGATTCCTTCATACCGCAGGGAGTCCCATCATCACTGAATACTGTGACAGCACTGAATGAAGCACGACAAACTCTATGCACTAAACACAATTATGATACTCATTGATTTTCAGACACAGATATCATTGGAATCGTACACAACACTGCGCTTCATTTATCTTTACTAATGTCATCCAAATCTTTTACCCATCTTGTGTTTGTTTATTGAAAAATCAGTAATTCTGAGGAAGAGCCCATATGAATTCGAAAAAATTGCAATAGAGCCTCCTCTGTTCTGGCATTACCATTACAGATGAGCGAACGTACTCGTTTCAAGTAATTACTCGATCGAGCACCGCAATTTTCGAGTACTTCACTACTCGGGTGAAAAGATTCGGGGGTCGCCAGGGGGCGTGGCGTGGTGGAACGGGGGGTAGCAGCGCGGAACAGGTGGGAGCTCTCTCTCTCTCCCTCTCCCCCCCATTCCCCTCTGCAACCCCCCGCTCACCCCCGGCGCACCCAAGTACTTTTCACCCGAGTAGTGAAGTACTCTAAAATCGCAGTGCTCGATTGCGAAATCGGCCTTACCGAGTACGTTCACTCATCTCTAATTACCATCAAACAGGCTCAACCTAAAGAGATTTAACCTCCAATCTCTATCCAAACCAAAGCCTCCACCAAGTTAAGTGGAGAATGATTAGACACAGTTAGTGATATTCCACTCTACGAACATAAGGAAGCATAGATGGATACACCTATCATGAGATCTACTCTAGAAAGTTTATTATGTTACTGGAATGAAAAGAGGATTGTTGAACATTTGGATCTATCACTCTTCAGAGATCACATGAACCCAATTTCATGAATAAGCATGCAAAATAAGTTGTGGAAGAAGAAACCACTATATGACCTTTATTACATTTATCCAAACAGGGATCACTACAATTATCAAAATCACACACAATTAATGTAGGAACAGCAGGGGATATAGCCACAAATTAATTTACCTTCTTAATACATTAACTAGAATACAGTGGGAGGAAATATATTGCTACTAAAAGATATGTAATAAAACATTGAAGACAAACACATTTCCCCATAGAATCTATAAAAGATATATACTACACTCTTTGTAAAAAAAAAAAAAAATCATGCACCTAGAAGGAGTTGTCATTTTGCTGCAAAACTCAGCATACAGTTCCATCTCAGGCAGATATTCAAATGATTAGAGTTGTGGTGATTAGATGAACAGTCTTGCCACCTGAGGCCCTAAAAATTGTTCCACCCTTGGCCTGTAAAAATCCTCTCAGAGGCAACTTGTGTATAGAGACCTTTTTTCTGCCTGGGTAGAGCTTGTTGATGACTAGACATGCCTATATGACTCAATAAAATAGATTTTGCCCAGCTAACAGAGTTTGAGAGGGGATGCATTTTTGGAATGCAAGAAGCTGGATGGTCGTATCAATGAACTGACCGTCACTTGGACCATTCTGACTAGACTATTAGGAAGCGTTGGGACCCCAGTGGATAAATGGGGGCATGCACACAGTGTGACAAGGCTCAGTAAGCCCTTGACAGACCACCAGTAGAGAGGATCATCTGATCATTCGACAAATATTGGTAGCTCCACCTGTTTTGTTGTCTACAATAAAGAGAAAGGTGGCATTATCGTTACAGGCCCCTATGTCTCAAAACATTTCCAGGTACTTGTCTGAAGGTCATTAGGTCTTATGGTGCCCATTACATATACTGCCTTTCAGACTTACCTACCATTGCTTCTGTTTACAGCGGTGTTAGGACAGAAGACACTGGACTGCTGTGGAGTGGAACTGGAATGTCTTCAGTGATGAATCCAGGTTTAGTTTGGGCATTGACCATGCCATGTTTGTATCTGGAGACCTAGGGATGAGTGCCTCAGTCCTGCCTTTGTTGTGGAGCAGAACACTGCCCCCTGCTGGTGCGATGGTCTGGGGGCCATCACATGCAACAGTCACCCCTAGCAGTGGTACGAAGGGCAATGACAGCTCAGCAAAATGTTCAAGACATTCTACAACCACATGATGTCTCTCGTGGCAGGGCTTCCAAGAGGTATTTTCCAGTAGGATAAGTCTCGGCTGCACACAACAAAGGTGTTACAGGAATGCCTCCTTAACTTGCCTGGTTGCCAGATTTCTCATTAATAGAACATGTATGGGACCATCTGGGATTCAAATTTCAACAGCTTACAAGTTTTCTTATGTAAGCACTGTGGATGTGGAACCACTGTGTCAACCTACCGGATAGGTGAAGATCCGATCCAGCACGGCTGACAGCCATCCCCAGCGTGGGAGGTAAGATACCAAAGGATCAGTTCCGTATATGGATGGAAACTAGGGAATGTATCTTGCCCTGAACTGATAACCACGAGAGGAAGACCCCTACTAATAATGCTATATAATGCTATAGCATTACGTCATACTGCATTCTGACAAGCAGCCCATCAAGCCACCCCATGGGGATGGCTTGATTGGCAGTCTGCTATGGCAGCCCTGGGGCCTTTCAGATGAACACCGGCTGCCATGACACTTGCATGGCTCCCCCGATCTCACCACAGGGGGGCATACGGGACCCCCGAACATCCTTCGGGGGATGTAAATGCCGCTGTCAAAATTGACAGCGGCATTTAAGAGGTTAAAATTGGTTTTAGAAAATAATGTAGTTTGTTGACATGCAAAAGCCTAAATAAAAAAAAAAACTTTTACATTTTAATAAAAAGAAGTGTATTAAAATATCACATTACAGAAGAGATGAGTTTCCAAAGAAAAATAAAAACACATCAAAAGAGGCAGGCATCTAGCATGTCATGGTAATGGAGACCTGTGTATGCAAGAGATATCCAATGCTGTCACAATAATTTTACAATGATGACAATAATACAACAAGCATATTAAATACTACATATTCATATGAGCAGGACAATAATAGGAACATGAACATAACAGTAGTGCCAACCTTATAACCTGCGCATAAACATGTCTCTATTAACATGACATGCTTGATGCATTCCTTGTTTGATGCATTTTTTATTTCTGCTTGGGAACTCATCTCTTCTGTAATGTGATATTTTAATACAATTCTAATTAATTTTTTAGGGTGCGTTCACACAAGCGTGTTTTTGTGCATACATACGCACGCACAAAAACATGCTTCTATTTGCAACCATGCATCCCCTATGGTGTGTGCACATGTCCGTACTTTGCAGGTGCATGCCTGCAAAGATAGGACATGCGTGCACCATAGGGAATGCACGCATTTAAAATCCCGGGCCAGCTGAAGAGCTGAATGTGGTTGGCTGAGGTGCTCAGCCAATCACAGGCAGCTCTCGCCGAATGAATCACGGGAGATCAGCACCACAGTGCAGGGGACAGCAGGAGAAGACGCAGCTGTGCCCCCGCAGCTGAAGGGAGGTAAGTATTTTTTTTTGTTTTTTAAACCACTTTTACTTGATTTTCAGGGAAGGGTTTATATTCAAAGCCCTTCCATGAAATCAATTGCCGGCAGCAGAATCCTCTATCGCAGCTGACGTGTGACAGCTGCGGTAGAGAATTAAAGAATTCCTCTGTTGCATTTGCCACAGATGTGGCAGATGTAGCAGCAGGGAATTCTTTTAACTAGCGGAAATGAAGGAAACATCTGCCGCATGCAGATGTGTTCTTCATCCCCACGGAGGACACCGCAGTGGCCAACAGGTAAGTAATTTTTTTTTTTTACACTACTTTTAATTGGCTTTTCAGGGAAGGGCTTATGAAGCCCTTCCCTGAAAAGCCATTCACGGCTGCCGGGGCTGAGCGGCGACTTCTGCCACTGTCCCCAACTCTGCACTGCTGTTTTGAGCTATCAGCAGCCGGGGATTTAAAATCCCCGCCTGCTGATAGCTGAGAGCTACAGAGTCGGGGACAGCGGCAGAACCTGCCGTTGAGCCCCGGCAGGTGAGTATTTATTTATTTATTTCACTATTTTAAAAGGCTTTTAAGGGAAGGGCTTATGAAGCCCTTCCCTGCAAAGCCATTGACAGCTGCCGGAGCTCAGCGTCAACTTCTGCCGCTGTACCCGACTCTGTAGCCTGCTGAACTATCAGCAGCCAGGGATTTAAAATCCCCGTTTGCTGGTAGCTCTAATTGTGATTGGCTGAAGCACTTCAGCCAACCACAATCAAAGCTACCATCAGGCAGGGATTTTAAATCCCCGGCTGCTGATAGCTCAGAACTACAGAGCCACGGCAGCTGAAGGGAGGTGAGTATTTATTTATTTATTTTTTAATACACTTTTGTAAATGGCTTTTCAGGGAAGGGCTTAGCACATCTGTGGGTGGTGTAGTAATGCTCCGCTGGCAGGTTAAGGCATGAAAGGAGAGCACTGGGAGAGAGGGAGGACTGTAGGGTTTTGGCGAGCTGTTGAGTGTGGACCGTCTGGAGGTTCCTGGAGGTGCGATAAGTGGGATGGTCTGCGGAAATGTTAGGGAGCCTAATGGAAAAGAGGTTGTGGTCTGAGAGTGGGAGGGGGGAGTTGGTAAAATGGGAGGCATCACGTGACTTTTACAGGTGTATAAGGCGCCAAATGACTACTCAGCATGCTGCATATGTTTAACATGCAGGACTTTTGTTTGGCTGCTTATGCTACTAGATTGACCCAATGTTTGCTAAGCGAAAATAAAATGTTTATACCTGCCCTTTATGTGTGTACCTGTATTGTGTGAGTCTGTACCTGTGCTGTGTGTGTGTACCTGCGCTGTGTGTGCCTGTGTGCGCCTGCCTCGTATGTTTGTGTGTACCTGCGCTGTGTGTGCCTGCGTTGTGTCTGTGTGCACCTGCACTGTGTGTGCCTTTGTTCAGTGTGTATGTGTGCCTGCTCTGTGTGTGTGTCTGCAAACCTGCGCTGTGCGTATGTGTCTGTGCTGTGTGTGTGTCTGTGTATACATGCTATATGTGTCTGTGCGTGCCTGTGTTGTGTGTGTTTAACTGTGATTTGTGTGTGTCTGTGTGTGCCTCCGTTAATCGTCTGTGTGTACCTGTGCTGTGTATGTGTCTGTGTGTGTGTACCTGTACTGTTGTTGTGTACCTTTGCTGTGTATGTGTCTGTGTACCTGCGCTGTGCGTGTGTCTGTGTGTGCCTGCGCTGTGTCTGTGCATATGTGTGTACCTGCACTGTGGTTGTGTACCTGTGCTTTGTGTGTCTGTGTGTACCTGCGCTGTGCATGTGTCTGTGTGCACCTGCGCTGTGTGTATGTCAGTATATGTGCTTACCTGATGGGGTCTCCCGGGCTGCCAGCGATGTGGAGGGGAGCAATGCAGCAGCACGCAGAGACCTTCTGGCAGAGGAGGAGTGGGGGAGGGAGGAGCGACGGGACCCCGTGCAGGGAAGTGCTCTGTGTTGCGCTTGAGGAGGGCTTTCTACGTGTCATGCCGACCTTTCCAATGGATTAGGTATCCTCCAGCCAGTGAATAGTCTGCAGGTCCGCGTGATTAGTTGGTGAGGAGAACAGAGCTAACAGCTCTTCACCTCATTGCTTAGCAATGCTTCTCTCCCGAAGAGCTGAGCCGCGAGTCCATAGACTTTACATTAGGAACTTTAACCAGCTCTGAAAGGGAACTCGCTGTATCAAACTTTCATTTTAGGATTTTACAGCGGGGGTGAGCATGGTACAAATCCACTGACACCAAAATCAGCCATTTATATTATATTTGAGTAGCCAACCATTTTCTACTGATTAATCTAGAGAAGCTACAATAACTATGTTGCATGCCACTATAATACAGATAAGACCTGCTACATCTGTATGTTCCCTCTGGTTTCTGTAGCTTTCCTTTGGAGTAAGAAATCAATAAGATTCTGAAGAACCTTGAACATCTGACTCCTGAGTTTGGCTGTTCTGTAGATCAGATAGGATGAATGTAGAGCTGGGAGAAATTCCAAGACAATACGAAGCCATATAAGGTTCACACAATGAAAAAAGTAATACAAGGTAATAACAGATTGGACAACAAAGTATATAATAGAATATATGAAAGTGAAGGATATAAATTTCATTGCTGCGTAATAAGCCTCCAAATTGATGGATAAATTACTGCTCATCTTCATCTTTATTATGTGATGATACAACGAAGTGAAGAGGAGGACTGAAGAGACACAAGAGAAAAGTTTTGGGAAGGAGCCTACAATAATGTAATTATATAAAGTTTTACTATAGATGCAATGCTTATATAAATTATTTATGGTTTTATTGTTTACTCCATCTTTAGCCTCGACCGGTATACCCACTATAAAGGGCATCAAACAACTGATAGTGGAGAGAAGTACTGCAGCTACAATGAAATAAACAATCCTGTGTACTATCATCCCCCTCAGATACAGGAACAGTCTGCTGTGGAAGTTGGAGATCTTCAGGTAGAAGACAATGGAGAGTAGAGTTGTTAGCCAAAGATTGGCATAAGCAAAGAAAGCATAAACTGTGGATATATTAACTACAGTTCTTTGTGAATCTAGTTTTTTACGGTAGATCCTTATCAGAAATACATACAGAGTAATGCTGCATTGAACACACATCCTTGAAATCCCAAGAATAGTTACAATGTGGTCAACAGGAGTCACTGATCTTCCTTTCCACCAGTCGGTGACATTGACTCCTATAATAAATGAATGTATCAGCAGTCCAGCTATGAGAACAATCAGTGCTGGAGCCAGGAGATCCAGATCCTGGATGTCAGTGTCACCTTCTGTAGAATCAGCCATCTCTGCTGTGTGTGAGGATCCTGATGGCACAGTGAGGCTTTATAAAAAAATGTAACAACAAGCTTTTAACATTTTATTTAAATTTCACAAGATTTACATTGGAAATACAGATGTCATCACAGAGTCTCTGAGCTGGAGCAGGTCTACAGTACAAATGTAAAGCAGATCACATTACATAGCAGGATCATATTATAGTTGGCAAAACAGAAAAGGAAAAATTCAAATATTTTCACTTGAGTCACTTTGTAAATAGATTACATTACTTATCCCATAGTGATTCAGAGTTACATGCATATTGAGCACATGAAATCTATGTTCTGCTGGTGGAGTTACTGTGTACATATATTACTTATCCTGTAATGCTCCTGAGTTACATCCTGTATTATACTCCAGAGCTGCACTCACTATTGTGAAGGCTATGAGCCTAAAAGATATACATATATTTAATTCTGTCTCCTGTGAACATCTTTGATAGACGCTTGTACATTCATGTGTTGTTTGCACAGCAAGATTGCATTGTTGCAGGAATTAGAAATAGAGAATAGTACTTAGCAAAAGTATATATCTTACATTCTTCCTTATCTTCTGTTACACTGTTCAAAGGTCAGTGTGCAATCATGTCCAGTAAAGACAATGCCTTAATGAGTAACTGCTATCTATGTAAAAGCACATGACTGGCTGAAATATACACATATTGACAGTAGACCACTCTCCTATAAAAATACTATATAAAGAAAGATGTTTTGTAATAAAAGTAGATTGCTTTAAGACACGGTCATGATGTCTGTGTCCATTGCTTTCTCATGGCGGCTGCCATAATCACCTCTGATTTTGAGCCTCACAGCATATTGCCGGAACAATTGAATTTCCCTAACAAATTGGCGCACAACGTGGGCCTTGAAGGAGCAAGAGGACCATCTACACTTGAACCCCCCAGACCCAGATGGGATAAGGAGCCACTCGGAACCACGGATTGACAAAACTGCTCAGTAAGGTAAGGCTTTATCTTGCCACAATCTATCTGTGTTTCCTGGCTGCTCCTTTACTGTCCGAGGGGAAAGAAGTGCATGCCTTTTATAAATCTTTAAGCTTTTAAAAGAATCCATAGGGTGTGCTGAATATGCTGTGCGAGTGTTCTTTAACTGTTATTGTTTTTATTTGTTACTTTGCGTTGTCAGTTTACAGAATATGAAACCCGCTTGACGATCTCTGAAAAGCATGGTATAAGTTGTACCAGGGAAACTTAAAGTGTTCAGGGCATAAAATCCCTGATGGGATCCTCCTATAGGTATAAGAGAAATAGTAGAGACGGGGGAAAATAAGCAGGGTGAGGAAGTACTGACACTTAAAAGAAGGAACTGACATGCAAATGTTTTTGTCTTTATGCATGCATGTCTATACCTGAGTGAGTAATTGAGATGAGCTGACCTGATCTATGTAACCTGACCTCTGGGGTGCAAATATAAATCTTTGTGTCCCATGTTAACAGGAACCCGATCAGTGACACTGTAAGGATTCCCTAACAAGGTCACGATTCTGGACAGAGCCCCCTGCAGTTCCGTTTGCACATTTTAATGGTCAGGAGATTGTTTTATGTGTGTGAAAGAATAAAAATAATAAGCCTCTTGGTGTACATAAGCTGCCACCCATGAGCAATACTGCTGGTAAAGAGGATAAGGTGTGAAAGACTGCATGGAAAATAGTGAAACAAAGAGAAGGCAGGGATGCAGTAAGTAAAGGGTATGAAGAGACAGGAGTATTAGACCCCAAGCATTGGGATAGGTTTGCAGAAAGTCATGCTGGATGTAAGGGGGGTGACTGCCAGGCTCTTGCCCCCATTTTGGCTTAATAGGGGGACCTGGGAGCCTGAGATGCAGCCATGCATGCTGTCCCTGCCCTTCCCTATCCATTTCTGTGGTGTTTCCATGACTTTCTGAGGTTTTCCAGAGTTTCACAAGTGATGACCTATGCGTTGCATCGGTCCCATATAAAAATGCTCGAGTCGCCCATTGACTTCAATGGGGTTCGTTACTCGAAATGAGCTCTCGAGCAGCGCAGAAAGTTTGACTCGAGCAACGAGCACCCAAGCATTTTGGTGCTCGCCCATCTCTATTAATAATGTGACCAAAACCAATCAGTGAAATCTGAAACCGATGAAAACCGAGGCAATTATTTCCATATGAATCATTTACGTGTAAAGGGAGTTGTTTGCAGCCTGCGCTCCTTTATCATATAATGTATGACTTTTATAACTCCCTGATATTGCTACAGATCAATCGAACTTCATAACACTGGATATCGTACAGCACAACATAACCTGCTGTATTCCATAATGCCACTTGCTGGAACAGCTTCGAACTTTCACTTGTGTGGGTCTCGAGGGGTTGTAGTGTTAGTGGATGCCAAGTGTCTTTTCAGAACACTGAGATAAACTACAGATCCCAGAGACCCACATAATTCAAAGTTCCAGCAAATTAGTGGCATTGTGGAATACAGCAGCTTATGTTGTTCTTTAGGTTATCCAGTGCGATTGATGTGTTTCGGAGTCATGGATTTATAAAAGTCATACATAATTATATGCTAGAGTGACATAAGCAGTGCATTCCTGAAGCATACTTTATAAAAATAGCTGAGACAAAGAAATGCAGTCAATATTCAAATGAATACTTGAAATATGGATTCATCCCTTCTCAGACAAAAGGGCAGCTTCCCTTGTGCCTCGTTTGTGAAGAGGCATTTTCAAATGAAGCTATTAAGCCTTCAAGACTGAGTGATCACCTTGCAAAAACAGATTCAGACAAAGTGGGTAAGCCTATTTCATTTTTCCAAGGTTTAAAGTCACAGTTTGAGAACCGCAGCACTGTAGGCAAGCTATTTAGAAAATCTGCTCTCAATGCTAACAAAGGTCCCCTTGCTTCTAATAAAGTCTCTTTATTAATAGTGTGATGTGGAAAATCACCTACTATTGGGGAAACACTTGTGTTACCCGCAGTCAAAGAGATTTTCAGTAATATGCTGGGGTCTGATGCGTGTGCCATGGTGAAATCAATTCCTTTGAGTAATGACACAGAATTTGTAATGCAAATTGACCAGTCAACGGTTAGAGACAACGAAGCATTGCTGCTAGCTTACATTCATTTCATTAATCGGAATGAAGAGATAGTGAAGGAACTGTTGTTTACCAGAAATTTAAGCACCGACACGAAAGGTTCCTCTATATAGAAAAGAGTGAAAGAATTACCCCCCCCCCCAAAAAAAAAATCCCTTTAACAATTGTACTTGCTTCTGCAATCAACGGAGCTGCATTTATGATTGGTTGATATCGCAGATTTATAGCCCATTTAATATCTGCTATAGCTGCATAATAACAGTCCACTGTGTGATTCATCAGCAGCACCTTGTTGCTAAACATTTATGTGAGTGATTGCATGATTCTCTGCGCTATGTATTTAATGCTGTTAAGAGGATAAAAGCATACTCTTTGAAAGAACGTCTTTTCCTCAAGCTCTGTGAAGACCATGGCAAAGAATTCGAACGTCTACTCATATACACCAAAGTGAAGTAGCTGTCAAGAGGAAAGCTTTGATGTCGCTTTTATGAACTTTTTGATACAGTAGTCGAGTTTCTTCGGCTGATTGACCCAAGCCTTTGTGATGCAATCAAACTATGATGTCTTGTCTCATAGACATATTGTTAGCATGCAGGGCAGCGTAGGGTCCCGCGGTCAGCGCGCGCCACCCCGGCGTCGGCTCCGGCGTCCTGGAGCCCTGACGTCGGGGCTCTCCCGACGACGTGGAATGGCTGGTGTGCGGCGGCGTGGGCGTGTCCACCCGTAGGGCGCCGCCCGCGCTCCTCCACCTCTCTTTTGCAGTAGTGGGAGAGCTGGCTCCTCCCACTCTCCGCCCCGGGGCAGAGTCTTTCGTTTATAAGGTTGGCAGTGACCTCAGCTCACTGCCAGTTATTGGTTCTGTTAGCCACTAGTCAGTTCTGCCTGTGTCTGTCAGTCAGTCAGTACTAGTTGCTAGTCAGTCTCTTTCTAGTGTTCCTTTACTCAGCCTGTTCTGGTTCTGTCTGCTACTAGCTAGTCTGTCTGCAGCTACTCTCAGCTAGCCCTAGTTTGCCAGTCAGTCTCCTTCAGCCTGCCTGTAGCTTTGTTTGTTCTGTTGGTCTTTCCCATCTGCCTCTCTGTTGGCACTCTGTCCCCCCATCAGTTAGTTTCTTTTGTCAGTCGCCAGGTCCCTAGCCAGCGCAGGGACCACCGTCCAGTTGTCCGCCTGGGATTAGCCAGGACCGAGGCAAGTAGGCAGGGACAGTGGGGTGCGGGAAGTTCAGGGCACCCCACCTGGCGCTCGGGGGTCAGAGTGCCGTAACATAATAACTGGCCCTTTAATCTTTTTTTTTTTTTTTGCATGGAGGTGAACAGCTCCCTCACAAACCAGCTGCAAGCCCTGGTGCCGGTGATCCAGGATTTGTCAGCTCGCATGGTGGCCCAGCAGCAGTGGGCATTGTCGCAGGGGCGGGATGCCTCAACCAGTCCCGAACCCAAGTGCCCTCTTCCAGAGGTGTTCTCTGGGGAGAGGAACAAGTTTTTTGTTTTTCAACAGGCGTGTCGGTTGTTTTTTCGGATGCGTCCCCATTCTTTCGGGTCGGAGGCCCAGAGGGTCGGGCTTATAATGTCCCTGCTGCGGGGCTCTGCCCAGACCTGGGCTTTTTCCATTCCCGAGGGTTCCCCCGGCCTGCAGTCGGTGGACTCCTTTTTCCAGGAACTCGGGGGTATCTTCGATGAACCGGACCGAGTGGGGTTGGTGGTTTCTGGGCTGTTGGCATTGCATCAGGGGTCGCTTTGTGTGGAGGATTATTGCTCCAATTTCGGACGCTATGCGGGTGATACTGCATGGAACGATAGCGCTCTGAAAGACGTTTTTCTGCAGGGCCTCTCGGACGCGGTTAAAGAACTATTGATTTCCCATCCCGCTCCCGGGTCCTTAAAGGAGGCTATGGAGCTAGCTGTGAAGGCAGATAGGAGGCTCAGGGCTGGGAAGCAAGATAGACAGGTTCGTAGAGTCAGCGAGGTCGTTTGTCCTGTTCCCTCCTCTTCCCTACCAGTCTCTGTTCCCGAGCCTATGAAAATGGACCCGCTGGACCCCAAGGAGCGACGCCGGATTAGTTTATTGCATCATCTCTGCCTCTACTGCGAGAAAGCTGGACAACGGGTGATAACCTGCCCCCTGAGGCCTCAGCGCCCACAGTCTGAATCGGCAGAAAGACTCCAAGTCCTAGGCGATTGCAGGGAGGATCGCCTAGGACTACAGGTACATCCTAGACTTCTGGTACCTTGTTAGGTTAGATTTCGGAACTTCTCCCGCCCAGGGCAGGCGTTTGTTGATTCCGGAGCAGCCGCTAACCTGATAAGCATGCGTTTTGTTAGGCCCCTGATGGCTGAATTTGTGGCGCTGAAGACACCAATTCGTTTTACTAGCATTGATGCTACCCCTCTTGCTTCGGGCTTGGTACGATGGAGGACCCCAGTGTTACAGTTCACGGTGGGGGGTCGCCACTCGGAAGATCTATCATTCCTGGTGATGGAGAAAATGTCGGTAGACATGGTACTAGGGATGCCGTGGCTGGCGTTGCACAACCCCCAATTCGATTGGGTCACTGGGGAGCTGACCCAGTGGGGACCATCCTGCCATAGCCATCTTGCTCCCCTTCCTCTCTGCTCAGTTGATACCGCGCTCAGTCCCCATGGTCTGACTTCCCTTCCTACCCCGTCTGCCTGTCCTGCTGCTGATGTCGCCACTGATGTGCTGCAGGGGGGACGGAAGGAAGTGCAAAAGAATCTAGAAGTGGTGGGGTCTCGTATGCAGTTGCGTAGTGGGAAGAGTCTGTCTGTATCTGAGCCGTGCAGGGTGGGACAGAAGGTGTGCCGGTCCTCTGGAAATCCCAAAAGGAGGGTTCGCAGGGGGTTCCATAAGTCTTTATCGAAACCTTTTGTCCCTTCGGTGGGTACTCAATCCATTTTCAGCAGACGCAGGAGAATTTCATCCCAGGTTACAAGAGCAGTTAATAGATTTTAAACATGACAGCGAAGCCGAAGCACTTTTCCAACAATGTGGCTGTGAATGGTTTTTGGGTGAAATTGAAAAATTCCTATCCTATCCAGTGGCATGAAGTTAAGTTGCTCGTGTTGGCTTTTCCATCTATGTCATTGTTTCCCAACTCCAGTCCTCAAGGCACCCTAACAGGTCATGTTTTCATGATATCCTTTAGTAAGCACACCTGTGGCAATGCCTGAGGTACAGACTATAATTACATCACCTGTGCAATACTAAGGAAATCCTGAAAACATGACCTGTTGGGGTGCCTTAAGGACTGGAGTTGGGAAACACTGATCTATGTACTTAGTGGAGAGGGGCTTCAGTGCGGTTCAGCAGCTTCTGACAAGAACGATAAACAAACCTACAGAAATGTGTAAGGGGTGACTTAAGATTGCGATTGAAGAAAATAGAACCAGACAATGCAACATTGGCTTCCTCTTATCAGGCCCGATGCAGTCATTAATGACACAGATTGATTGTGGCAAACATTATTATTATTAGTCGAATTTCATTGTTCTTGCATTTTAATTAGCCTTCTGACCATTAAAGATTAAGGTGTATCTTGCATTTTCTTTATACATTGTATGTTTCTATCGAATCATAATTTTAAGATGGCATTATTGCTTGCTTCCCACAAAAAATTATCTTTTGCAATAAAATCTATTTATTATTGTATCCACAATTAACCTGTTTTTAAATATTTAGCACCCACGTTTTAGCAGCTAAAATATAACTGACTAAAATACTTCTTTGGTAATTTTTAGAGACACGTGTTCACAATTAATGTTAATCTGTAAAACACTATTAAACTTTCCAAAAAAAGTATTCAACATTTTAAATTGTACTTTTAACTTTGTAAACAAGGTAAACTTTGACTAGTTTTAAACTAGTAAGGCTTGGGGGGGGGGGGCAATGGCCACCATCACAATACCTAAAGGGGGCACTGGGCTGAAAAAGGTTGAGAACCACTGCTAGAGGAACCATTCTCAGAGACAGAGGTGATTATGGCATCACAGAACAAGAATCCAGGCCCTAATGGGAATATTATAAGCTATTATAACTAGAAGTATTCCCAACACTCACTAGGTTGTACAATGGGATCTATGCCCAAAATATCCAAATAGGCACACTGCTAGACTCCAGAACCATCTTAATCTTAAATCCAAACAGACTCAACACTGACATGATCATACCGACCAATGTCCCAATTAAACAGCAACTATACGTTCCTAACAAAGCTATTGGAAAACCATCTACAAACAATATGCCAACAAATCATGCACCCTTCACAAAGAAGCTTTTTTAAATAGCAGACGATCCAGCAAAAATATTCAAACAGTGATAGCGGCAATAATTGAGACTAACCATCCGCATGCTTCTCAAATACTTCTGCTGAGTTTCAATGCAGAAAAAGCATTCGATAAAGTGTCATACAATACCCTTACAAAGGAGACTCTTTGGTCTAACTTTTCGTAACTGTGTCAAATATACTTAGAACAACACATCAACCACTTTGATAGAAAACGGACATACACAGCCAATAGGCATGTTCAGGAGCACTAGACAAGATTGCCCACTCTTGCCCCTTCTTTTCATTTGGTCCTTCGATTTATTACTATACCACCTACAACCGCACCCACCAGTAAAACCCAATCACACATATTTCCCAAGCATCTTAGTAACCGCCTTTGTGGATGACATATTATTTTGCATTGAAGATCCAGCTAACACACTTCCAGAAATTCTGCGAGGCCTTCAAAAACTGGAACTTCTCTCTGGATACACTCTTAACTTGGGAAAAATGGAAGCACTACTCTTAAGGGGCTCACATACTCCATACTGGACTCACCAGTACCCCTTCTAATGATGCACATGGTTCATCACTTACCTCAGGGTTCACATACCAAGAAAATACCACAAAATATATAGGGCCAATATAAAACCATGCATAACGTCACTAGAACAAACCTTCTTGAAGTGGTAAAAACTTCCACTCTCATACATAGGCAGATGCCATCTGTTCAAGATGGTGGAGTTTCTCCGCCTTTTGTATAGACAACATAGTTTCCCAGTATTCCTTATCCCTAAAGATAACCAAAAATAAAGGATCTTTTATGCACATTTATCTGGAAATGGGACTTGAAGCAGAATCCCCTTCAACATTGTACGAGATCTAATACAAAATGGTAGAATAAGCCTCCCTAACTAAACATATAATGTAGCAGTGATAACCAGAATATCCATAGACTGACTACAACAAACATTATTTTTTATGGACACGCAAATAGAACAGAATTTCATCCCTCAGATCTAGAGATAAGCGAACGTACTCGTCCGAGCTTGATGCTCGCTCGAGTATTAGGGTGCTTGAGATGCTTGTTACTCGAGACGAGCACCACGCGTTACTCGAGTCAATTCCATTTCCTTCCCTGCATGTTTAGCGCCATTTTCTGGCCAATAGATATGCAGGGAAGGCATTACAACTTCCTCCTGTGATGTGCCAGCCCTATCCCACCCCCCTGCAGTGAGTGTCTGGCGAGATCAAGTGACCGCCGAGTATTTAAAGCGGTCCCGCCCGTGGCTTGCCTCAGACACACGCTGGCAGAGATTAGGGAGAATGCTGTTCCTGCTATAGGGTGTGTTAGGCTACTGTTAGCGTCTTCAAGAACCCCAATGGTCCTTTTTAGGGCCACATCTGACCGTGTGCATTACTGTTGTGGCTGCTGGGAGCAGTTTTGACCAATTTTTTTTTTTCATCTTGGGCTGTGCAGGCTATAGCGTTCTCAGTCTGCAGTCAATTATACAGAGTATAGGGGCAGTACTGGTGAGGCAGGGACAGTGGTAGTCTAGAATCCTGTCAACAAGTACTCCAAAAAAGCTCCTTCTTGGGGCTACCTGTGACCGTGTGCATTTTACTGCGTGGTTGCTGGGAGTTGTAGTGGCTCACTATTACCCAGCTAGGCCTTTTTGCAGCCTAGCGTATAATTTTTTTCGGACTGCAGTGTGCGTTACATAACCGCTGTGAGCCTCCAACTGCAGGCCAATAATTGCTTAATTTGTTACACCGCTCTGTGTGTCGCATCAACTTCACGCACAGTGTGCGGCGACAGCCCCTGATAGAGGGAAAGACATATACGCGCTCTCTAGGCTGTTTGCTTTTTCAATAAAATTTGAAAAAAAGCTCCTTCTTAGGGCTACCTGTGACCGTGGGTATTATACTGCGTGGCTGCTGAAAGTTGTAGTGGCTCACTATTACCCAGCTAGGCCTTTTTGGAGCCTAGCGTATAATTTTTTTGGACTGCAGTGTGCATTACATACCCACTGTCAGCCTCCATCTGCACGTCAATAATTGCATAATTATTCAGACCACTCTGTGTCTGCTCTATTTGTAATCCACCATGCTGAGGGGTAGGGGTAGGCCTAGAGGACGTGGACGCGGAGGTCCAAGTGAGGATGTGGGCATAGGCCGAGTTCCTGGTCCTGGAGAATCGCAGCCAGCTGCTGCGGGATTAGGAAAGAGGCAAGTTTCCCTCGTCCCCAGCTTCATATCACAATTTTTGGGTCCATGTGGTAGACCTTTATTACAAACTAAGCAGTGTGAGCAGGTCCTGTTGTGGATGGCAGAAAATGCATCCAGCAATGTATCGACCACCCAGTCTTCTACGCCGTCCACTGCTGCAACTCTGAATCCTCTCGCTGCTGCTCCTCCTTCCTCCCAGCCTCCTCACTCCATGAAAATGACACATTCTGATGAGCAGACAGACTCCCAGGAACTGTTCTCAGGCCCCTGCCTTGATTGGGAAAAATGGTTCTGCTCTCACCTGAAGAGTTTGTCGTGACCGATGCCCAACCTTTGGAAAGTTCCCGGGGTCCGGGTGATGATGCTGGGGACTTCCGGCAACTGTCTCAAGAGCTTTCAGTGGGTGAGGAGGTTGATGATGATAAGACACAGTTGTCTATCTGTGAGGTAGTAGTAAGGGCAGTAAGTCCGAGGGAGGAGAGCACAGAGGATTTGGAGGAAGAGCCGCTGGACGATAAGGTGACTGACCCCACTTGGTTCGCTAAGCCAACTGAGGAGAGGTCTTCAGAGGGGGAGGCAAGTGCAGCAGCAGGACAGGTTGAAAGAGGCAGTGGGGTTGCCAGGGGTAGAGGCAGGGCCAGAGCAAAGACTTCCCCAACTGTTTCCCAAAGCACCCCCTCGCGCCAAGCCACCCTGCAGAGGCCTAGGTCTTCAAAGGTGTGGATGTTTTTAAGTCAGAGCGTGGACGACCGTCGAACAGTGGTGTGCAGCCTGTCTCGCGCCAACATCAGCCGGGGAGCCACCAGTACCAGCCTCACCACCACCAGCATGCGCAGGCATATGATGGCCAAGCACCCAACAAGGTGGGACGAAGGCCGTTCGCTGCCTCCGGGTCGCACCGCTGCCTCTCCCCCTGTGCTCCAACCTGCCACTCAGATCCAACCCCCCTCTCAGAACACAGGCTCGAGCGCCTCCCGGCCTGCACCCAAACCCTCACCTCCGCTGTCCTTGGCCCCATCCAGCAATGTCTCACAGCGCAGCGTCCAGCTGTCGCTAGCGCATGCGTTCGAGCGCAAGGGCAAATACGCCGCCACGCACCTGCACGCTGCAGCTTTAAACGTGCACCTCTATGCCACCTCCTCTAAACCCTCCCCCTCCTCCACCTGCTATGCAACCTCTACCTCTCAATTAAGAAAAGTGAGCAGCATGTCGCCAGCAGTCGGTGTGGCGCAGCGCGGCAGCACAGCGGTGGGCAAGCGTCAGCAGGCTGTGCTGAAACTACGCAGCCTAGGTGACAAGAGGCACACGGCCCCCAAGCTGTTGCAGGGTCTGACTGAGCAGACCGACCTCTAGCTTTCGCCGCTGAGCCTCCAATTGGGCATGGTCGTGTGTGACAACGGCCGTAACCTGGTGGTGGCTCTGCAGCTCGGCAGCCTCACACATGTGCCATGCCTGGCCCACGTCTTCAATCTGGTGGTTCAGCGGTTTCTAAAAAACTACCCACACTTGTCTGACCTGCTCGGCAAGGTGCGCTGCGTCTGCGCACATTTCCGCAAGTCCACCACGGACGCTGCCACCCTGCGAACCCTGCAACATCAGTTTAATCTTCCAGAGCACCGGCTGCTCTGCTACGTGCCCACACAGTGGAATTCTACGTTCCACATGTTGGCCAGGCTGTATGAGCAGCGTAGAGCAATAGTGGAATACCAACTCCAACATGGGTGGCGTAGTGGGAGTCTCCCCAATTCTTTACTGAGGAGTGGGCCTGGATGGCAGACATTTGTCATGTCCTCGGAAACTTTGAGGAGTCTACCCAGATTTTGAGCGGCGATGCTGCAATCATTAGTGTCACCATTCTTCTACTATGCCTGCTGAGAAGTTCGCTGCAAAGCATAAAGGCTGACGCTTTGCGGTCGGAACAGGAGACGGGGGAAGAGAGTATGTCGCTTGATAGTCAGAGCACCCTCATGTCTATATCTCAGCGCGTTTTGGAGGAGGAGGAGGAGGGGGAGGAGCAGGAGGAGGAGGGGGAAGAGACAGCTGGGCCCACTGCAGAGGGTACCCATGCTGCTTGCCTCCCATCTGTTCAGCGTGTATGGCCTGTGGACGAGGAGGAGGAGGAGGATCCTGAAAGTGATCTTCCTGGTGAGGACAGTGATGTGTTGTGTACTGGTACCCTGGCACACATGGCTGACTTCATGTTAGGCTGCCTTTCTCGTGACCCTCGCGTTAGACGCATTCTGGCCAACATGGATTACTTGGTGTACACCCTTCTCGACCCCCAGTATAAGGAGAACCTTTCCACTCTCATACCCGAAGAGGAAAGGGGTGCAAGAGTGATGCAATACCATAGGGCCCTGGTGGACACACTGATGGTAAACTTCCCATCTGACAGCGCTAGCGGCAGAAGGCGCACTTCCGAGGGCCCAGTAGCAGGGGAGGCACGGAGATAAGGCAGCATGTACAGCGCAGGCAGGGGAACTCTCTCCAAGGCCTTTTCCAGCTTTATGGCTCCCCAGCATACTGTGTCACCACTCCCCAGTCAAGGCTGAGTCGGAGGGAGCACTGTAAAAAGATGGTGAGGGAGTACGTAGCCGATCGTACCACCGTTTTCTGTGATGCCTCAGCTCTATACAACTATTGGGTGTCAAAGCTGGACACATGGCACAAACTTGCACTGTATGCCCTGGAGGTGCTGGCTTGCCCTGCCGATAGCGTATTGTCAGAGAGGGTGTTTAGTGCAGCTGGGGGAATCATTACGGACAAGCGTACACGCCTGTCAACTGCCAGTGCCGACATGCTTACACTCATAAAGATGAACAAAGCCTAGATTTCCCCAGACTTCTCTTCTCCACCGGCGGTGAGCAGCAGAACCTAAAGATTCTTTTCGCTGCAACCGCAGATAAAAGCACTCTTCTGTATCACTGGGAAAACGGGGCATTTCTCTTTGTCAAACTGTCTCTGACATTAGTCCTCCTCCTCCTACTCCAGAAACAACATGTCATTGCGCTGTACGGCCAATTTTTCTGCGTCCCAAAAGGCTCATCTACATTTACCAATGTTTTTACAATTTTGCTAAGTTTCAAAAGTATTGAGACTGTAACATGAATCAATTTTTTCAACAGTGCTGCCTCCAGGCTCTGTTACAAATTAAGCAACAGTGACAGGGGTCTGCCTATACTGCTGCCACTTAAATGCTACAGGGCTCTGCCTATACTTCTGCCACGTAAATGTTACAGGGGTCTTCCTATACTGCTGCCACAAGGATGTTACTGGAGTCTGCCTATACTGCTGCCATGTTAATTTTCCAGGGGTTTGCCTATACTACAGCCACAAGGATGTTACTGGGGTCTGCCAATACTGCTGCCACGTTAATGTTACAGGGGTCTGCCTATACTTCTGCTACAGAAATGTTACTGGCTTCTGTCTATAGTGTTACTACAGAAATGTTACAGGTTTCTGCATATACTTCTGCTACAAAAATGTTACTGGGGTCTGCCTATACTGCTGCCGGATTTCATGGGATTTGCGGATCGCATAACAGATGCGCATCCGCAAATCACATGACCGGGGCCGACGATTCGCTGAAAAATCTGCACTTAGCAGCGTTTTCAGCGAAACGGCCCCGCTATCCTCTGCCACAGCTGTGGCACAGCTGTGGCAGAGGAAATCGATGTTCGCCCATTGAAAGCAATGGGCTGCCGGCAAGAGCTGGATGAATTTTCGGGGAAGGGCTTAAAATATAAGCTGCCTGCTGAATACTACAGAGAGCAGTTCAGGAGAACTGCTGGCCGGACACGGCTGAACTCCAGCTGCAGGAAAAAGGTGAGTATCCTTTTTTTTATTTTATTTTACACATTTTCAGGATGGTTTTCAGGGAAGGGCTTATATTTTAAGCCCTTCATCGAAAATTCATCCAGCGCTTGCCTGCAGCCCATTGCTCTATTGCCAGCTCCATTGAATTCAATGGGCGAACATCGTTCTCCTCTGCTACAGCTTATGTCTTTATTTAGATGGGTAAAAGTTTATATAAGGTTTCAAATCAGGAAGTTAGGTTATTTAGGATACAGTTACATACTTTTGTGTGCTGATAGGTCATTCTCATAGGGAGGTATTTGTGAGGTAGCTGTGAGATCATTCACCCTAGAGGAGCTTCCCTTGAGCATGCTCTAGTCATTCTTGACTTGTTGTCTGAAGGAAATACTTCCTGCGTTTCTCTCCAGCCAGTCATTTCCTGTCCCTTTACACAAAGAAATTCCTAGATAAGTTCTCTGCTGGTTAGAACTGGTTTGACCAGTTTATGGACACAATGCACTGCTCCTTTAATTCTTGTGGATGGGGGGGGGGGCAATGTTTCCTTCCCCCAGACCTTTAGATTAGAGAAACAATATAGCATCTTCACAGCTGATAAAAATACAGAAAATACGGAAAAAATGGCGAACCTCTCAGCCATCTACCACAGGACCAAGCATAGTAAATACACAGTGCTTGGTCCTGAGCTTTAATCTCCGCTGATAGCAAAAATACGGTGCAGCACTAAAGCCTCTGCTCCTGTAATCAAGCAGAAGCAGGTCAGATTCTCAACTGTTAGTCACAGCTGAGTGAGAAACAGATTTTAACCACTTCTGCTTTCTTCTCCTTTCCCAGGTACATAGCGTGCAATGAGTGCTATGTACTAAGAAGTGAAAGTGGAAGTGTTTCTTCCACTATGAGACCTGGCGATCACATGATCGCTGGGAGACCCCTATACTCTTGCTACAGAAATTATACAAGCGTCCGTCTATACACTTGCTACTGAAATGTTAAAGGGGTCCGCCTATACTCTTGCTACTGATTGATTTGAGGGGTTCGCCTATACTCTTGCTACTGAAATGTTAAAGGGGTCTGCCTATACAATTGCTACATAAATGTCACAGGGGTTCGCCTATACACTTGCTATTGAAAGCTTTGAGGGTTCACCTATACTCTTGCTACAGAAATGTTACAGGGGTTCACCTATAAACTTGCTACTTAAAGGTTTAAGGGGTTCGCTTATACTCTTGTTACAGAAATGTTACAGGGGGTTCGACTATACACTTGCTACTGAAAGGTTTGAGGGGTTCGCCTATACTCTTGCTACAGAAATTTTACAGGAGTTTGCCTATACACTTACTACTGAAATGTTGAAGGGGTCCGCCTATACTCTTGCTAAGGAAAGGTTTGAGGGGTTTGCTTATACTCTTGTTACAGAAATGTTACAGGGGGTCACCCATATACTTGCTACTAAAAGGTTTGAAGGGGCTGCCTATAAACTTGCTACTGAAAAGTTTGAGGGGTTCGCCCATATACTCTTGTTACAGAATGTTAAAGTGGTCCACCTATACTCTTGCTACTGAAATGGTACAGGGGTCCGCCTATATACTTGCTGTAGACATGAAGGTGGTGTGGCTATCAAGCGAGCTTGTGACATGAGGTCAGCTGAACGCTGCGCAGGGGAAAGTATGCTGTGGATGCTGGCTCATGTGAAAGATTGGACAGCAATGCCAGCATGTAACCCAGGAGAAGAGGCAGCGGTGTCATCCGCATATAGTGATTGTCCTTGGTTGCAGCTAGTGTGGTGCTTCCCAAGTAAATTGTTAGGGGTGTGACCGCCAGGCTCTTGCCCCCAATTTGGTTAATTAGTAGGACCTGGGAGCCTCAGATGCACCCATGCATGCTGCCCCTGCCGTTTCCTATTTGTTTATGCGGTGTTTCTATGAATTTTTCATGTTTTTATGTATTTCACACAACCTCCCCCATGCTGAGCATCGGTAAGCTTGAAAAATGAATTACTTAGCTGGTCAAACTTATCACATTCTTACTTTCTTAAAATATGGTCACCTTGGAATATCTACTCTCCACAAACCCCGGGAGACTCTTGGCAAGACTAACAATAGTATGTAAATAGAATTATAAGACAGCGTATTACATTCTCTCACGAGGAATTGATAAAAGGTTAGGTGCTAGCTCTCGAAAATGTGCATTATTAAACGCGCTACACACAGGCTTTCAAATAAAAAAATATTAGGTCCTTTCTTTGGTAACCCCCCCCCCCCTCTTGCCCTCCCCACACCACCCCTCTCCCCACCACCAAAATTTTCCAGACTCCTCTGTCCCCCTCCTACCCCCTTCTTGCTTATTTTATTTGGTAGTTTGCACTCATTTCCTTTCATCCCTCCTCTTCTTTTTCCCACTTGGGAACATAATTGTCTCCGCGACACTTTGGTTTTGCTATGCTCACTCTTTAGTCATTAGGGGTGAATGCGTGTCGGGAAGCTGTCTTGGCCGATGGGATAGAGCTTTGTATGAGACCATTGGGACAAGTGGAAACTCTTCTTTTTCTTTACTTTCCCTCCGATTTTGGCATAGATTTTTGACTTGGTTCTAAGTCGACTAAGCCAGTCTCATATTACTGCAATGCTGACGAGTCCAAACAAGGTTTGATCGCCGAAAGAGAAATTACTAGAGATGAGCAAACGTACTCGTCCGAGCTTGATGCTCGGGCGAATATTAGGGTGTTCGGGATGCTTGTTACTCGTAACGAGTACCACGCGATGTTCGGGTTACTTTCACTTTCCTCTCTGAGACGTTAGCGCGCTTTTCTGGCCAATTGAAAGACAGGGAAGGCATTACAACTTCCCCCTGCGTCGTTCAAGCCCTATACCACCCCCCTGCTGTGAGTGGCTGGGGAGATCAGATGTCACCCGAGTATAAAAATCGTCCCCTCCCGCGGCTCACCTCAGATGAGTTGTGACAGAGATCAGGGACAGTGCTGCTGGTGCGGGAGCTGCTATAGGGAGAGCATTAGGAGTTAGTGTAGGCTTAAAGAACCCCAACGGTCCTTCTTAGGGCCACATCTAACAGTGTGCAGTACTGTGGAGGCTGCCTTTTGCAGTGGTGCACATTTTTTTTTTTTTTTGCTATATCGGCCGTGCAGAGCATTGCGCCCTGCATTAATACTACAGGGACAGAAGTGGTGGTTAGGCAGGGAGAGTGTTAGGAGTTAGTGTAGGCTTCAAGAACCCCAACGGTCCTTCTTAGGGCCACATCTAACCGTGTGCAGTAGTGTGGAGGCTGCTGTTAGCTGTGTTGCACTTTTTTTTTCCAAATCGGCTGTGCAGAGCATTGCGCCCTGCAGTAATACTACAGGGACAGAATTGTGTAGGCAGGGCCAGAAGACATATTTTATTGATTGAATATAGTCAGTGGGCCTTTCCTTTAAAAAAAAAAGGGAAAAAATTCTATTTGGCCTGCCTCTGACAGTCCTCAGCGTTCTGGGTACGTGTGTGCTGGGTGGAGAACTTAAAAAAAATCATACGCAGCCAGCTAAGTTTAACAGCAGGCTTGCGCCAATTTATTTCCTGGCTGGGAAATCACCGCTCTGCTGCAGTTCATAACAGTGCAAGACTGCAGTTCTGTGACACACTGCAGGGCCACAACACATTTATTATTGATTGAATATAGTCAGTGGGCCTTTCCTTTAAAAAAAAGGGAAAAAATTCTATTTGGCCTGCAGGCTTGCGCCAATTTATTTCCTGGCTGGGAAATCACCGCTCTGCTGCAGTTCATAACAGTGCAAGACTGCAGTTCTGTGACACACAGCAGGGCCACACAACACATTTATTATTGATTGAATATAGTCAGTGGGCCTTTCCTTTAAAAAAAAAAGGGAAAAAATTCTATTTGGCCTGCAGGCTTGCGCCAATTTATTTCCTGGCTGGGAAATCAAATCACTGGTAATACAGCATGCTGAGGGGTAGGGGTAGGCCTAGAGGACGTGGACGCGGCCGAGGACGCAGAGGGCCAAGTGAGGGTGTGGGCACAGGCCGAACTCCTGATCCAGGTGTATTGCAGCCGACTGCTGCGCGATTAGGAGAGAGGCATGTTTCTGGCGTCCCCACATTCATCGCACAATTAATGGGTCCACGCGGGAGACCTTTATTAGAAAATGAGCAGTGTGAGCAGGTCCTGTCGTGGATGGCAGAAAGTGCTTCGAGCAACCTATCGTCCACCCACAGTTCTGCGCCGTCCACTGCTGAAAATCCGAATCCTCTGTCTGCTGCTCCTCCTTCCTCCCAGCCTCCTCACTCCACTACAATGACACATGCTCAGGAGCGGGAACACTCCCAGGAACTGTTCTCGGGCCCCTGCTCAGATTGGGCAGCAGTGGTTCCTCTCCCACCAGAGGAGTTAATCGTCACTGATGCCCAACCATTGGAAAGTTCCCAGGGTCCGGGGGATGAGGCTGGGGACTTCCGGCAACTGTCTCAAGACCTTTCAGTGGGTGAGGAGGACAATGACGATGAGACACAGTTGTCTATCGGTGAGGTAGTAGTAAGGGCAGTAAGTCCGAGGGAGGAGCGCACAGAGGATTCGGAGAGAAGAGCAGCAGGACGATGAGGTGACTGACCCCACCTGGTTTGCAACGCCTACTCGGGACAGGTCTTCAGAGGGGGAGGCAAGGGCAGCAGCAGGGCAGCTTGCAAGAGGCAGTGCGGTGGCCAGGGGTAGAGGCAGGGCCAGACCGAATAATCCACCAACTGTTTCCCAAAGCGCACCTTCGCGCCATGCCACCCTGCAGAGGCCAAGGTGCTCTAAGGTCTGGCAGTTTTTCACAGAGACGCCTGACGACCGACGAACAGTGGTGTGCAACCTTTGTCGCGCCAAGATCAGCCGGGGAGCCACCACCAACAGCCTCACCACCACCAGCATGCGCAGACATATGATGGCCAAGCACCCCACAAGGTGGGACGAAGGCCGTTCACCGCCTCCGGTTTGCACCGCTGCCTCTCCCCCTGTGCCCCAACCTGCCACTGAGATCCAACCCCCCTCTCAGGACACAGGCACTACCGTCTCCTGGCCTGCACCCACACCCTCACCTCCGCTGTCCTCGGCCCCATCCACCAATGTCTCGCACCGCACCGTCCAGCCGTCGCTAGCGCAAGTGTTTGAGCGCAAGTGCAAGTACGCCGCCACGCACCTGCACGCTCAAGCGTTAACCGTCCACATAGCCAAATTTATCAGCCTTGAGATGCTGCCGTATAGGGTTGTGGAAACGGAGTCCTTCAAAAGTATGATGGCGACGGCGGCCCCGCGCTACTCAGTTCCCAGTCGCCACTACTTTTCCCGATATGCCATCCCAGCCCTGCACGACCACGTCTCCCGCAACATTGTACGCGCCCTCACCAACGCGGTTACTGCCAAGGTCCACTTAACAACGGACACGTGGACAAGCACAGGCGGGCAGGGCCACTACATCTCCCTGACGGCACATTGGGTGAATTTAGTGGAGGCTGGGACAGAGTCAGAGCCTGGGACCGCTCACGTCCCACCCCCAGAATTGCGGGCCCCAGCTCGGTGGTGGTATCTTCGGCGGTGTATGCTTCCTCCACTAAAGCACCCTCCTCCTCCTCCTCCGCAACCTCTGTCTCGCAATCTAGATGTGTCAGCAGCAGCAGGACGTCGCCAGCAGTCGGTGTCGCGCGGCGTGGCAGCACAGCGGTGGGCAAGCGTCAGCAGGCCGTGCTGAAACTACTCAGCTTAGGAGATAAGAGGCACACGGCCCACGAACTGCTGCGGGGTCTAACAGAGCAGACCGACCGTTGGCTTGCGCCGCTGAGCCTCCAACCGGGCATGGTCGTGTGTGACAACGGCCGTAACCTGGTGGCGGCTCTGCAGCTCGGCAGCCTCACGCACGTGCCATGCCTGGCCCACGTCTTTAATTTGGTGGTTCAGCGCTTTCTGAAAAGCTACCCACGCTTGTCAGACCTGCTCGGAAAGGTGCGCCGGCTCTGTGCACATTTCCGCAAGTCCCACACGGACGCTGCCACCCTGCGCACCCTGCAACATCGGTTCAATCTGCCAGGACACCGACTGCTGTGCGACGTGCCCACACGGTGGAACTCTACGCTCCACATGTTGGCCAGGCTCTATGAGCAGCGTAGAGCTATAGTGGAATACCAACTCCAACATGGGCGGCGCAGTGGGCGTCAGCCTCCTCAGTTATTTTCAGAAGAGTGGGCCTGGTTGGCAGACATCTGCCAGGTCCTTGGAAAGTTTGAGGAGTCTACCCAGGTGGTGAGCGGCGATGCTGCAATCATTAGCGTCACCATTCCCCTGCTATGCCTCTTGAGAAGTTCCCTGCAAAGCATAAAGGCAGATGCTTTGCGCTCTGAAACGGAGGCGGGGGAAGACAGTATGTCGCTGGATAGTCAGAGCACCCTCCTGTCTATATCTCAGCGCATTGAGGAGGAGGAGCATGAGGAGGATGAGGAGGAGGGGGAAGAGACAGCTTGGCCCACTGCTGACGGTACCCATGCTGCTTGCCTGTCATCCTTTCAGCGTGTATGGCCTGAGGAGGAGGAGGAGGAGGATCCTGAAAGTGATCTTCCTAGTGAAGACAGCCATGTGTTGCGTACAGGGACCCTGGCACACATGGCTGACTTCATGTTAGGATGCCTTTCTCGTGACCCTCGCGTTGCACGCATTCTGGCCACTACGGATTACTGGGTGTACACACTGCTCGACCCACGGTATAAGGAGAACCTTTCCACTCTCATTCCCGAAGAGGAAAGGGGTTCTAGAGTGTTGCTATACCACAGGACCCTGGCGGACAAGCTGATGGTAAAATTCCCATCCGACAGCGCTAGTGGCAGAAGGCGCAGTTCCGAGGGCCAGGTAGCAGGGGAGGTGCGGAGATCGAGCAGTATGTACAGCACAGGCAGTGCAACACTCTTTAATGCCCTGGACATCTTTATGGTTCCCCACCAAGACTGTGTCACCGCTCCCCAGTCAAGGCTGAGTCGGCGGGAGCACTATAAAAGGATGGTGAGGGAGTACGTAGCCGATCGCACGACCGTCCTCCGTGACACCTCTGCCACCTACAACTACTGGGTGTCGAAGCTGGACACGTGGCCTGAACTCGCGCTGTATGCCCTGGAGGTGCTTGCTTGTCCTGCGGCTAGCGTTCTGTCAGAGAGGGTGTTTAGTGCGGCAGGGGGAATCATCACAGATAAGCGTACACGCCTGTCAACCGACAGTGCCGACAGGCTTACACTCATCAAGATGAACAAAGCCTGGATTTCCCCAGACTTCTCTTCTCCACCAGCGGACAGCAGCGATACCTAAGCAATACGTAGGCTGCACCTGCGGATGGAAGCATCGTTCTCTCTCACCATCCAAAACGGGGACATTTCTGCTTCATCAATCTGTGTATAATATTCCTCCCCCTCCTGCTCCTCCTCCTGAAACCTCACGTAATCACGCCGAACGGGCAATTTTTCTTAGGGCCACAAGGCTCACTCATATAATTTTTCTAAACAATTTTTATACGTTTCAATCCTCTTAAAAGCGTAGAAACTTTAACTTGAACCAATTTTTCGTTAAACTGGGCTGCCTCCAGGCCTAGTTACCACTTAAGCCACATTAACCAAAGCGATTAATGGGTTTCACCTGCCATCTTGGTTGGGCATGGCCAATTTTTTCTGAGGTATATTAGTACTGTTGGTACACCAATTTTTTTGGGCCCTCACCTACAGTGTAATCATAGTAATTTCTATGTTCTTCGCCTGCACTCATGGTACAGAAAGGTGTGTGGGGTTGGCCTACACTTTAGCTACATAAATGTAACTGGGGCCCTGTCTATACTGCAGCTACTGAAATGTGAAAGAGACTGTTATCTCCCTAAACTGCTGCAATGGGAATGTTACTGGGGCCTGTCTTGAGTGCTACTATTACTGAAATGGAACTAAGACTGCACTCCCCCTATACTGCTGCTAGTGATATGTTAGTGGGGCCTGTCCCTAATGCTACCGCTGAAATGTTAATAATTCTGGGCTCTGCCTATACCGCTGCTAATGGTATGTCACTGGGGTGTGGAAACAGAGGCTTCACAAAGACATGATGGCGGCGAGGCCATTTCCCACCAACGCTGTTACTGTTAAGGTGCATATAACCACGGACACGTGTAGAGGACACATAGTGCCTCCAAAATATCCCCCTCCTCCTCCAACAATGAAAACATTCTTGGCAAATACCTTTGCATTGGTCCGTCTGGTGGCAGTCCAAGAATTTCACCTTTAACGACACAACAAGAGAGCACCACCACCATCCCCCTGCCACGGCCCACTTAATCCTGGCCACATTCCGAAAACCAACTACATAAAACCGCGCTACCAGGTCCGCAGTCACCACCACATTACCACCAACGAGGTTACTGTTAAGGTACATATTACCAGTCTGACTGGGGCATGCAGTGTGGGCCGAAGCCCACCTGTATTGTATCTGACGTTAGCTCTGCTGAGTAGGGCACTGCAATGGGATATATTTATGTACCACCGGTGGGTTCCAGGGAGCCACCCATGCTGTAGGTGCACACGGAGTTGTAACTGCATCTGTCCACTTGTAAAGAACCCCAGTCTGACTGGGGCATGCAGTGTGGGCCGAAGCCCACCTGCATTAACCACGACATTACCTCAGCTGTGATGGGCAATGCAATGGGATTTATTTATGTACCGCCGGTGGCTTCCTGGCACCCACCCATGCTGTGGGTCCACAGGGAGTTGTTACTACATCTGTCCACTTGTAAAGAACCCCAGTCTGACTGGGGCATGCAGTGTGGGCCGAAGCCCACCTGCATTAAGCACGACATTACTACCTCAGCTCTGTTGGGCAATGCAATGGGATATATTTATGTACAGCCGGTGGGTTCCAGGGAGCCACCCATGCTGTGGGTGCACACGGAATTCCCATTGCGGAGTTGTACCTGCCTGTGACTATTTATAAAAAAATGCGGTCTGACTGGGGCATGCAGACACCTTGACAGAATGAATAGTGTGTGGCACATAGGTTCCCCATTGCTATGCCCACGTGTGCAGCTCCTGATGGCGGTGGCACAGGATTATATTTCTCATTGCTTCTGTACAGCATTGTGGGCTATCGTCCTGCCCCTTTTAAAGAGGGTCGCTGCCTAGCTGTGCCAACCCTCTGCAGTGTGTGCCTGCGATTCCTCTGGCAGACGCACTTATAAATAGACATGAGTGTGCCGTGGCATGAGGGCAGCTGAAGGCTGCGCAGGGACAGTTTTGTGTGGCTGTGGACACTGCGTC
The DNA here is from genome assembly GCA_035609135.1 of Eleutherodactylus coqui. Classification (NCBI taxonomy): domain Eukaryota; kingdom Metazoa; phylum Chordata; class Amphibia; order Anura; family Eleutherodactylidae; genus Eleutherodactylus; species Eleutherodactylus coqui. Next base: position 25,160,500 of record CM069405.1, on the reverse strand, counting down.
ATGGGGGGGGGGGGGGGGGTTGGGCAGCATGTAACCCAGGAGAAGTGGCAGCAGAGTGTCATGCAGGCAGTGATTGTGCTTTGTTGGAGGTAGTGTGGTGCTTAGCTAAGGTATGCCATGCTAATGAGGGCTTTTCAGAAGTAAAAGTTGTTGGGGGGGGCACTCTTGCCGGTATTGTGGCTTAATAGTGGGACCTGTGAACTTGAGATGCAGCCCAACATGTAGCCCCTCGCCTGCCCTATCCGTTGCTGTGTCGTTCCCATCACTTTCTTGAATTGTCCAGATTTTCACACATGAAAACCTTAGCGAGCATCGGCGAAATATAAAAATGCTCGGGTCGCCCATTGACTTCAATGGGGTTCGTTACTCGAAACGAACCCTCGAGCATCGCGATAATTTCGTCCCGAGTAACGAGCACCCTAGCATTTTGGTGCTCGCTCATCTCTAGAAATTACCATATGCCTAATTATTGTGCTATTTGGTAAAGTCAAGTTTATGCCAGCTTTGTGTTATCTTAACTGAATTGACATGATTGCTTATATATTGTTAATATGTAAAAGGACATTCAAGAATTTTTTTCAGATGATATGTAAATGAAAATCCTTTAATAAAAAGTGATTTAATTTAAAAAAAAGAAATTGTAACTCCTCAAATAAGAATACAGGATACACTTTACACTGTAATTTTTCACTTTGACACGGCTATTTTCCCGCATTGAGCTTCAACTTCTACAGATGTACCAGGTGCCAAATGACTTTTTGACATACTGCATTTGTTTAACCTGTAGAACTTTTGTTTGGCTGCTTATGCTAATTGAGTAAACTATTGTTTTCTTCTGATTAATGTAGAGGTGCTACAATAACTATACTGGATGCCACTATAAGGGCGCCCACCCACTGGCAATTTTTTTTTCTTTGCGTTTTGCGTTTTTTCTCAAGAGCAATTAGAATTGAATGTACTCCTGTCCACTGGCGTTTTTTTGTTTGCGTTGCGTTGTGTTTTTTAACATAGGAACTGTCAGTTGCATATGTGTCCTTATTTTTCTCCTAATGCACCCATGAAAGTCAATGGAAATTAATGGAAAAGCCGCAAAAACGCAGCGAAAACGCATCAAAAAACGCCGCAAAAACCAAGCGGAAAACGCGGGAAAAACGCAGCGAAAACGCTGCGTTTTTCACGCACGGAAATCGCAAACGCCAGTGGGTGGGCGCCCTAATACAGATAAGACCTGCTACATCTGTATGTTCACTCTGGTTTCTGTATGCTTCCTTTGGGGTAAGAAATCAATTAGATTCTGAAGAGCCTTGGACATCCCTGACTCCTGAGTTTGACTGTTCTGTAAATCAGGTAGAAGGAATGTAGAGCTGGGAGAAATTCCAAGACAATGCGAAGCCATAGAAAGTCTACTCAATGAAAAAAGTAATAAAATGTACAAACAAAGTGGCCCAAAAAATATATCATGCTATATATGAAAGTGCAAGATACATATTTCATCACTGAGTAATATGTCTCCAAGTTGATGGATAAATTACTGCTCATCTTCATCTTTGCCGTGTGATGATACAAGGAGGTGAACAGGAGGGCTGAGGAGATTATATAGAAAAGCTTGGGGAAAAAGCCAGCAAAAATGTGATTATAAAAAGTTTTACTATAGTTGCAATGCCTATATAAATTACTTATGGTTATATTGTTTGTTCTGTCTTTAGTCTCGTCAGTGATAGCCTTCATCAAGGACATCAAACAACTGATAGTGGAGAGAAGCACTGTGGCTACAATGAAATAAACAGTCCTGTGTATTATCATTCCCCTGAGATACAGGAACAGTCTGATGTGGAAGTTGGAGATCTTCAGGCAGAAAACAATGGAGAGCAAAGATGTTATCCAAACATTAGCATAAGCAAAGAAAGCATAAACTGTGCCTACAACTTTAGTTATAGGTGAATCTAGTTTCAAAACCCTAGTTAGAAATGCATACAGAGTAATAATGCATTGAGCACATATCCTTGAAATCCCAAGAGAAGACACAATGTAATCAACAGGAGTCACTGATCTTCCTTTCCACCAGTCGGTGACATTGACTCCTATAATAAATGAATGTATCATCAGTCCAGCTATGAGAGCAATCAGTGTCGGGATCAGGAGACCCAGATACTGGACTTCAGTGTCACCCTGTGTAGAATCAGCCATCTCTGCTGTGTGTGAGGATCCTGATGACACAGAGAACCTTTATCAAAGATTTAACAATAAGCTTTCAACATTTATTTTTATGTCACAAGATTTCCATTGGAAATACAGACGCCATCACAGAGTCTCTGAGCTGGAGCAGGTCTACAGTACAAATGTAAAGCAGTTGGCAAAACAGAAAAGGAAAAATTCAAATATGTTCACTTATTGAGTCACTTTGTAAACATATTACATTATTTATCCTTTCCTTATCCAGAGTTTTATTTGTATTGAGGACATGAAGTCACTACTCTGTTTGTGAAGTTACTGTGTACATACTGTACATTACCTATCCTGTACTGATCCTGAGCTACATCGTGTAGTTCTTTTTTTTTATTATAAAAATAAAAAACATAACAAGCACAAATATCACTTTTGTACATCTCTGTATTGAAGGGGCACTGAAGCAAGAAATGCTTCATGCTTTCAGGCACGTTGCTGCACTCCTGACGAGGGCAACCTCAATCCACCAGAGGCCTGCTCTTAAAGTTACTCCTTACATACAGTCTTTGTGGAAACAACGCCAAGTCAAGTCCAAAAACTTCAAAAGGATCCTGCCAAAATTTAACAAAAATGCAACTCTACCACCAGGTCCCGACTTAGGCAATTCTTGGGTGCCAGAGGCTTCTGGAAATGGGTCAACAGAACCCTCTTGTCGAGGAGCTTCTTCGATAGAGTCCTGATCTCCCACATCCCCAGACCCCACTGGCTTATCATCTTCAGTGCCAAGGTAGCATAAACTGGGAGATGCCTGTGCATCTTTCACTTGCCCTCCTGTCTCCTATTCCTGGAAGAAAGGCCAAAGCCATCCCCTACAGGAGAATACCCATGGAGGAGCCCTCTCCTACCAGAGGTTGCCTATGTTGATTTTAACAAGTGTTTACGAGAAACACCATGGGGTTGACCATAGATACCCCCCTAGTCTCCTCGTGCGGTACGTAACATCTCTCCTAATTAGGTTCAACCTATTCCTTCACAAGATTAGGAAGAAAAGGTTGTAGACCCGAGACCAGAGAGGCTCTGGCAAAATGCATACACTGCCCAGGTAGATGAATACAGGGAGCAGGTATGTTTTGATCAGTTTTATCCTTTCCTAAAGGGTCAAAAACCAACCCTTCCACTGGGCCACCTTCTGGGTGGCACCCTCAAACCTGACCACCCAATTTTGTATGGGGTAATATCTTTCATCCAAATTTGATGCCGAGAACTTTAGCCGAGTCCTGGGGATTTGGAAGGGTGTCCGGGAGACCAAAAATAGGATCTCCCCGTCCTAACCAGAGACTTTCACACTTATCTCAGTTGATGCCGAACCCGGATGCTTCCGAGTAGCGATTCACCTCAGTCATCACATACTCTGACTCCCCCCTCGAGGACACAAAGACGGTGAAATCATCAGCATACGCTGCCACCCTGAGGGTGGCTTCCCGCACCACCCGATCCATCCCGACCCCCGCCATAGGCCCACCATCAATCCTCCTAAGGAAAGGATCCATGGCAAACACGTACAGCAAGGGGCTCAGAGGACAACCTTGACTGACACCAGACTAAACTTCAAATGTGTGACCGACCCAACTGTTCACTAGCGGTAAAGTCTCAGCCCCCGCATACAATGTCCTGAGCCAATTGACAAACCCCACCTGAAGGCCATACCTCAGAAGAACAGACCAGAGGAACTCATGATCAACCTGATCAAATGCTTTGGCCTGATCCAAGGACAGCAAGTGTTCTCCTAGTGACCCACCCTACTCTGTTCCACTGCCTCCCAGACACCGAGAAAAGCACTAAAGGTGCTGTGGCATGAAACAGAGTAATGATGGGCCCCTGAGAGGAGCCGGAGTGCAATCTTGACCAGCCGATTAAACAGCAGTTTTGCCAGAACCTTTCTGTTCGTATTGAGAAGCGCTATGGGACGCCACTTCTCAATACGGCTTGAATCTTTACCCTTTGACAGAATGATCAAGGCTGAACTTCTCATTGACTTTGGCAAAGTTATCTTTGAAAGACACTTATTGAATACCTTAGTCAAGAGGAGACTCAAAATGTCCTTTAAGGTCTTATAGTACTCAGATGTTAAGCCATCCGGACCTGGCGATTTTTTGAGGCCAAGCCCATCAATCACCAGTTTTACTTCCTCTACGTTGATCTCCTCCATCAAAACATTAAGGGAGATGTCATCTCCTGGCTCAGGGACAACTTTAGCCAGGAAAGCCCACATCACTTCTCGATCTAGATCCCTCTTTCTCAAAAGGTGATGGCTGCCACTCCACCACCAGGGCTGGCGGTCCTGCTATTTCATTTATCTTTTAACATTTTCTTTGACTTTTTGCAGCATTGAATTTTGGCTTTGGGATTTTCCAAAGACCTTTTGCGATACGAGGGAGTGAAATTATCTCCTCTATCGCACTTTAGATACTTTAGATAGCCGTATGGTAGTAAATGGGGGAATGGGGGGTACTCTGAGGGCTGCAGAGTGCTTTAGCATTGATTTAATCTACCCGATCTGCATTACCTTACCATAGAGGGTATATATATATATATATATATATATATATATATATATATATATATATATATATATCTTTTAAACCTATATATAGGGTCAGAGGTACTGAGAGGATACTTTTAATAATCCTTCCAGTAAACAACTTCATGTGTAACTTCACGTTACTGTACACATGAAGCATCTTGCTCTGACCAGATCGGTCTATCTTAGAATTCAGTGCGTTCAGCAACACAAGTCTAAAATTGAATAACATGGTAACAATTACGACCAGTTCTTTCATGAGGAGACCATACAGGATTGGCTGTGGGTCTAATCCTCTAACTACTCAGTGTTAAACTTGACTTGGCGTTACAATAAATACTTAGAGGTGGATTTGGTGTCTCTTTTCCCCTCTAATGTTATACATAATCTGACCATTTGGTTCCTGATGAGTTGCTTGGTCCAACGGAAATGCATTGAACCACCTAAATCGAATAAAGAATAATAGGACAGTGGTATGTAGATTGGACTAGGAAGTGAATTATGAATGAGTCAATCTGGTCCTAAACATCATACTTTGTTGCAAGAGGTTATTCCTGTATCACCTTCAAGCCATGCTGCAGACAGCTATACCCTCAAGAGTGTGGATCTTTCTTTTATCATTTGGACCAAACTATGTAGGGTTGATATACTATATCCAGTTTTCTTATGTGAATGCATTAAAGGGAGAACCTACAAACTATATAAAAAGGGGTCCTCCTACTTCACAACAGCTGGTTTGGGTTTCATTTTTTTGTTGTTAGAAGAAAGTAGTTTAAAGATGTGCCAGGTGTATTCCAAGTAATTTATACCAATAGGTAAATGAGTGTTAACTCACCTGGTGTCAAGCGAGGAAATCCTTAAATAAGATACCTCGCTGACACTGACAATCCTGGTAGATGCGTAGAGAATCTTAGATCCAAGATCCGTAGTTGCACGGAGAGCAGCAGGAAAACATAACAAGCACACCAAGATCCGGGGCTTGAACAAACAAGGTGCATAAAACTTGTATAGATCCGCGCTCAAGGATAAGATTAATTATCAATCGTATATTTATTACAATGAAATAGAGCAACGCATTTCGGTAACACATCTGGTACCTTTTTCAAGCTCATAAAATTACAAGGAAACACACATACATATATATAAAACTTACATGCCAGTGTAATTGTTTGCAGCCACGCCGAAAGCGTTCTCCGCAATTAGGAGTAGGCGGGGTAGTGCCTCCTGATGGATCACTACGTAGAATGAGACGTCACTTGGAACGCACGTCGCGTTCCAAGTATTTAAATAAACTTTATTTAGACTGCATTTGCAATCAAACACTCTCCACAGCGGTCAGTAAGAGCACTGGTATAAACCAGAGATTCTGTACGAAACATATTATGATTCACAGATACGAACTATGGAACAATATTCAAATAATATATGAATAAATATAATAGAAAACAAAGATAAAAATTTTTTTTAGCCTTTAGGTTGGCAATAGCACAATAAACAATATATACTAGATTTAACGGGACAGATAGTGATTACATCATGCGTAAACCGATCACAGATAATTACATAACATCTTGTTAGATCTCATTAATATAAATAAATACATAAAAAATACATTTACCAAAAATATAGTAAAAATATTACTTATAAAACAATCACCTATGGCCCTCGTCAATGAATTTAATCTCTACAAAATTAACATGGGTTTAATAAATACTATCAGTGTCCAGGATAGATGTATAAAAATAAATGAATAAAGAAGTATTAATTAGATTTTTTCCAACACTTCATTGAGGCCCAGCGGACATAATGTATTGAGTCTACATTTCCATTACATTTCTTTCTTGCGGAGTTTGTTTATTGAATTCGGCTCAAGATATTCCAAAGGTGTCACTATGATCTTTGAAAACTCAGCATTGTGGTGATCATTAAAATGTCATCTATAAATCGTTTATAAAAAACTATATTATTATTTGACAAATAAGATTTATAAACGATTTATAGATGACATTTTAATTATTTGGAAGGGTCCCGAAATTAGTCTGGAGGAATATGTTAGGATTTTAAATACTTATACGAATAATCTTAAATTTACATGTATATCCAGTAAAAGAACAAATAATATTTTTGGATTTGATCCTTACTAGAGATGAGCGAACGTACTCGTTACGAGTACTTACGCACCCGAGCACCGCCATTTTTGAGTACAGCAGTACTCGCGCGTAAAGATTCGGGGGGCGCCGTGGCGGCACGGGGGGTAGCAGTGGGGAGTGGGGGGGAGAGGGAGAGAGAGAGGGCTCCCCCCTGTTCCCCGCTGCTCCCCCCCCCCCCCGCACCGCCGCGCCTCTCCCCGCCCCCCGGCGCCCCCCGAATCTTTACGCCCGAGTACTGAAGTACTCGAAAATGGCGGTACTCGGGTGCGTAAGTACTCATTACGAGTACGTTCGCTCATCTCTAATCCTTACCCATAAAAACAATAGGATAGTCACTATGACACATATTAAAAAGGTTGATAAAAATTCATATCTAGATTTTAATAGTTGTCACGCTAAGCATTGGAAAAGAAATGTCCCATTTGGCCAGCTAAAACAGATTAGGAGGAATTGTACACTAGATAGTGATTATGAAAAACAAGCCATTATTATAAAAGAACATTTTTTAGAAAAACACTTCCCGGTTAAAATGATTGAGAATGCCTATAATAAAGTCGCTTCTCACCAACTAATAAAAAAAGAAACTAGTGTTTTATCAAGACCTTCTCACCATACCTCCCCGAAAAATCTAAATAAAATCAATCCATCTTTTATAACTAAATTTAGCAATGATAGTGGCTCCATTAGAAGTATTATAAAAATACATTGGCCGATTTTATTAAATGATCCTTTTCTGTCGAAACCTCTTGAAAAAAACCTGTCATTAATTTTTAAAAGAAGCAAAACTATCCAAAATATCATCGCTCCATCCAATCCGGATAAAAGAGTCGTTTTCCATAAACAAATATATCCCACGAAACCCGGGGTTTTTAATGTCACCATAATAAATGTAAGTGTTGCTCTGTTATAGCCCATGAAAGAACTAATATCGAGCATAATACCAAAATATTCCCAAGTAAGCAATCCATGTCTTGCAACACGACAAGAGTAATATACCTTATCAAGTGCCCATGTAATTTAAAGTACCGTATATACCGGCGTATAAGGCGACGGGGCGTATAAGACGACCCCCCAACTGTCACCTTATACGCCGGTATACAGTGGAGAAAAAAAAAATGCATTACTCACCTCCCCCGGCGTTCTGTCGCGCTCCGGCAGGATGTCGCTCGCTCCGGCAGGCTGTCGCTCGCTCCTCGTCCCTGGCGCAGCATGGCAGCATAGCTTTCTGAATGCGGGGCTTGAAATCCCCGCTTCCAGAAAGCTAATACACACGCCGGCAGCCATGACATCATTGAATGGCTGTGATTGGCTAAAGCACACGTGGCTTCAGCCAATCACACTATTCAATGACATCATTGAATGGGTGTGATTGCTAACACGTGCGCCTTCAGCCAATCACAGCCATTCAATGCTGTCATGGCTGCCGGCGTGTGTATTAGCTTTCTGGAAGCGGGGATTTCAAGCCCCGCATTCAGAAAGCTATGCTGCCATGCTGCGCCGGGGACGAGGAGCGAGCGACATCCAGCCGGAGCGAGCGACATCCTGCCGGAGCGCGACAGAACGCCGTGGGAGGTGAGTAATAAATTTTTTTTTTTTTACACTTTTTTTTTTTTTGTATTACCGGCGCATAAGACGACCCCCGACTGCAGAGCAGATTTTTCGGGGTTCAAAAGTCGTCTTATACGCCGGTATATACGGTATATCGGCAGAACCAAAAATAAATTAAAATCACGAATAAACAACCATCGGTTAAATATAAAAAAGAACTTACGGACCCACGGTATATCAAAACATTTTAATGATCATCACAATGCTGAGTTTTCAAAGATGATAGTGACACCTTTGGAATATCTCGAGACGAATTCCATAAACAAACTGCGCAAGAAAGAAATGTATTGGATACATAGACTCAATACATTATGTCCGCTGGGCCTCAATGAAGTGTTGGAAAAAATCTAAGTAATACTTCTTTATTTATTTATTTTTATACAACTATCCTGGAAACTGATAGTATTTATTAAACCCATGTTAATTTTGTAGAGATTAAATTAATTGACGAGGGCCATAGGTGATTGTTTTATAAGTAATATTTTTACTATATTTTGGTAAATGTATTTTTAATGTATTTATTTATATTAATGAGATCTAACAAGATGTTACGTAATTATCTGAGATCGGTTCATGTATGATGTAATCGCTATCTGTCCTGTTAAATATAGTATATATTGTTTATTGTGCTATTGCCAACCTAAAGGCTAAAAAAAAAAAAAAATCTTTGTTTTCTATTATATGTATTCATTAGAGATGAGCGAACACCAAAATGTTCGGGTGCTCGTTATTCGGAACGAACTTCCCGCGATGCTCGAGGGTTCGTTTCGAACAACGAACCCCATTGAAGTCAATGGGCGACCAGAACATTTTTGTATTTCGCCGATGCTCGCTAAGGTTTTCATGTGTGAAAATCTGGGCAATTCAAGAAAGTGATGGGAACAACACAGCAACGGATAGGGCAGGCGAGGGGCTACATGTTGGGCTGCATCTCAAGTTCACAGGTCCCACTATTAAGCCGCAATAGCGGCAAGAGTGGCCCCCCCCCCTCCCAACAACTTTTACTTCTGAAAAGCCCTCATTAGCATGGCATACCTTTGCTAAGCACCACACTAGCTACAACAAAGCACAATCACTGCCTGGATGACACTCCACTGCCACTTCTCCTGGGTTACATGCTGCCCAACCGCCCCCCCTCCCCCCCACAGCGCACACCAAAGTGTCCCTGCGCAGCCTTCAGCTGCCCTCATGCCACGCCACACTCATGTCTATTTAGAAGTGCGTCTGCCATGAGGAGGAACCGCAGGCACACACAGCAGAGGGTTGGCACGGCTAGGCAGCGACCCTCTTTAATAGGGGTGGGGCGATAGCCCACAATGCTGTACAGAAGCAATGAGAAATAGAATCCTGTGCCACCGCCATCAGGAGCTGCACACGTGGGCATAGCAATGGGGAACCTATGTGCCACACACTATTCATTCTGTCAAGGTGTCTGCATGCCCCAGTCAGACTGGTAATATGCACCTTAACAGTAACCGCGTTGGTGGTAATGTGGTGGTGACTGCGGACCTAGTAGCGCGGTTGTATTTTGTTGGTTTTCGGAATGCGGCCAGGATTAAGTGGGCCGTGGCGGGGGGATGGTGTGGGGGCTCTCTTGTTGTGTCGGTAAAGGTGAAATTCTTGGACTGCCACCAGACAAACCAATGCAAAGGCATTTGCCAAGAATGTTTTCCCTGTTGGAGGAGGAGGGGGATGTTTTTGAGGCACTACGTGTCCTCTCCACGTGTCCGTGGTTATATGCACCTTAACAGTAACCGCGTTGGTGGTAATGTGGTGGTGACTGCGGACCTAGTAGCACGGTTGTATTTTGTTGGTTTTCGGAATGTGGCCAGGATTAAGTGGGCCGTGGCGGGGGGATGGTGTGGGGGCTCTCTTGTTGTGTCGGTAAAGGTGAAATTCTTGGACTGCCACCAGACGAACCAATGCAAAGGCATTTGCCAACAATGTTTTCCCTGTTGGAGGAGGAGGGGGATGTTTTTGAGGCACTACGTGTCCTCTCCACGTGTCCGTTCCATGTCAGCAATAGTAGCACTCAAGACAGCCCCAGTAACAATTCTGAAGCAGCAGTATAGCGGGAGCGCAGTCTTCGTTCCATGTAAGCAATAGTAGCACTCAGGACAGGCCCCATTAACAATTCTGAAGCAGCAGTATAGCGGGAGCGCAGTCTTCGTTCCATGTAAGCAATAGTAGCACTCAGGACAGGCCCCATTAACAATTCTGAAGCAGCAGTATAGCGGGAGCGCAGTCTTCGTTCCATGTCAGCAATAGTAGCACTCAAGACAGGCCCCAGTAACAATTCCGAAGCAGCAGTATAGCGGGAGCACAGTCTTCGTTCCATGTCAGCAATAGTAGCACTCAAGACAGGCCCCAGTAACAATTCTGAAGCAGCAGTATAGTGGGAGCGCAGTCTTAGTTCCATTTCAGTAGCCTTAGTATAGCCAAGGCACAAGTTACATTTATGTAGCTAAACTGTAGGCCAACCCCACACACCTTTCTGTACCATGAGTGCAGGCGAAGAACATAGAAATTACTATGATTACACTGTAGGTGAGGGCCCCAAAAAATTGGTGTACCAACAGTACTAATGTACCTCAGTAAAAATTGGCCATGTCCAACCAAGATGGCAGGTGAATCGCTTTGGTTAATGTGGCTTAAGTGGTAACTACGCCTGGAGGCAGCCCAGTGTAACGAAAAATTGGTTCAAGTTAAAGTTCCAACGCTTTTAAGCGCATTGAAACTTATAAAAATTGTTCAGAAAAATTATTTGAGTGAGCCTTGTGGCCCTAAGAAAAATTGCCCGTTCAGCGTGATTACGTGAGGTTTCAGGAGGAGGAGCAGGAGGAGGAGGAATATTAGACACAGATTGATGAAGCAGAAATGTCACCGTTTTGGATGGTGAGAGAGAACGTAGCTTCCATCCGCGGGTGCAGCCTACGTATTGCTTACGTATCGCTGCTGTCCGCTGGTGGAGAACAGAAGTCTGGCGAAATCCAGCCTTTGTTCATCTTGATGAGTGTTAGCCTGTCGGCACTGTCGGTTGACAGGCGGGTACGCTTATCTGTGATGATTCCCCCAGCCGCACTAAACACCCTCTCCGACAAGACGCTAGCCGCAGGACAAGCAAGCACCTCCAGGGCATACAGCGCTAGTTCAGGCCACGTGTCCAGCTTCGACACCCAGTAGTTGTAGGGGGCAGAGGCGTCACCAAGGATGGTCGTGCGATCCGCTACGTACTCCCTCACCATCCTTTTACAGTGCTCCCGCCGACTCAGCCGTGACTGGGGAGCGGTGACACAGTCTTGGTGGGGAGCCATAAAGCTGGCCAGGCCCTTAAAGACTGTTGCACTGCCTGGGATGTACATGCTGCTCGATCTACGCACATCCCCTGCTACCTTGCCCTCGGTACTGCGCCTTCTGCCACTAGCGCTGTCGGCTGGGAATTTTACCATCAGCTTGTCCGCAAGGGTCCTGTGGTATAGCAACACTCTCGAACCCCTTTCCTCTTCGGGAATGAGAGTGGGCAGGTTCTCCTTTTAGCGTGGGTCGAGCAGTGTGTACACCCAGTAATCCGTCGTGGCCAGAATGCGTGCAACGCGAGGGTCACGAGAAAGGCATCCTAACATGAAGTCAGCCATGTGTGCCAGGGTACCAGTACGCAACACATGGCTGTCCTCACTAGGAAGATCACTTTCAGGATCCTCCTCCTCCTCCTCCTCAGGACATACACGCTGAAAGGATGACAGGCAATCAGCCGGTGTACCGTCAGCAGCGGGCCAAGCTGTCTCTTCCCCCTCCTCCTCATCCTCCTCATGCTCCTCCTCCTCCTCCTGTACGCGCTGAGAAATAGACAGGAGGGTGCCCTGACTATCCAGCGGCATACTGTCTTCCCCCGCCCCCGTTTCCAAGCGCAAAGCAGCTGCCTTTATGGTTTGCAGGGAATTTCTCAAGATGCATAGCAGAGGAATGGTGACGCTAATGATTGTAGCATCGCCGCTCACCACCTGGGTAGACTCCTCAAAATTACCAAGGACATGGCAGATGTCTGCCAACCAGGCCCACTCTTCTGAAAGGAATTGAGGAGGCTGACTCCCACTGCGCCGCCCATGTTGGAGTTGGTATTCGACTATAGCTCTACGTTGTTCATAGAGCCTGGCCAACATGTGGAGCGTAGAGTTCCACCGTGTGGGCACGTCGCACAGCAGTCGGTGCACTGGCAGCTTAAAGTGATGTTGCAGGGTGCGCAGGGTGGCAGCGTCAGTGTGGGACTTGCGGAAATGTGCGCAGAGCCGGCGCGCCTTTACGAGCAGGTCTGACAAGCGTGGGTAGCTTTTCAGAAAGCGCTGAACCACCAAATTAAAGACGTGGGCCAGGCATGGCACGTGCGTGAGGCTGCCGAGCTGCAGAGCCGCCACCAGGTTACGGCCGTTGTCACACACGACCATGCCCGGTTGGAGGCTCAGAGGCGCAAGCCAGCGGTCGGTCTGCTGTGTCAGACCCTGCAGCAGTTCGTGGGCCGTGTGCCTCTTATCGCCTAAGCTGAGTAGTTTCAGCACGGCCTGCTGACGCTTGCCCACCGCTGTGCTGCCACACCGCGCGACACCGACTGCTGGCGACATGCTGCTGCTAACACATCTTGATTGCGAGACAGAGGAGGAGGAGGAGGAGGAGGAGGAGGAGGAGGAGGGTGCTTTAGTGGAGGAAGCATACACCTCCGCAGATACCACCACCGAGCTGGGGCCCGCAATTCTGGGGGTGGGTAGGACGTGAGCGGTCCCAGGCTCTGACTCTGTCCCAGCCTCCACTAAATTCACCCAATGTGCCGTCAGGGAGATGTAGTGGCCCTGCCCGCCTGTGCTTGTCCACGTGTCCGTAGTTAAGTGGACCGTGGCAGTAACCGCGTTGGTGAGGGCGCGTACAATGTTGCGGGAGACGTGGTCGTGCAGGGCTGGGACGGCACATCGGGAAAAGTAGTGGCGACTGGGAACTGAGTAGCGCGGGGCCGCCGCCTCCATGATACTTTTAAAGGACTCCTTTTCCACAACCCTATACGGCAGCATCTCAAGGCTGATGAATTTTGCGATGCGGACGGTTAACGTTTGAGCATGCGGGTGCGTGGCGGCGTACTTGCGCTTGCGCTCGAACACTTGCGCAAGCGACGGCTGGACGGTGCGCTGAACTACACTGCTGGATGGGGCCGAGGACAGCGGAGATGAGGGTGTGGGTGCATGCCATGAGGCGGTAGTGCCTGTGTCCTGAGAGGGGGGTTGCATCTCAGTGGCAGGTTGGGGCACAGGAGGAGAGGCAGGGGTGCAAACCGGAGGCGCTGAACGGCCTTCGTCCCACCTTGTGGGGTGCTTGGCCATCATATGCCTGCGCATGGTGGTGGTGGTGAGGCTGTTGGTGTTGGCTCCCCGGCTGAGCTTTGCGCAACAAAGGTTGCACACCACTGTTCGTCGGTCGTCAGGCGTCTCTGTGAAAAACTGCCAGACCTTAGAGCACCTCGGCCTCTGCAGGGTGGCATGGCGCGAGGGGGCGCTTTGGGAAACACTTGGTGGATTATTCGGTCTGGCCCTGCCTCTACCCCTGGCCACCGCACTGCCTCTTGCAACCTGCCCTGCTGATGCCCTTGACTCCCCCTCTGAAGACCTGTCCTCCTGAGTAAGCGTTGCACACCAGGTGGGGTCAGTCACCTCATCGTCCTGCTGCTCTTCCTCCGAATCCTCTGTGCGCTGCTCCCTCGGACTTACTGCCCTTACTACTACCTCACTGCAAGACAACTGTGTCTGATCGTCATAGTCCTCCTCACCCACAGAAAGTTCTTGAGACAGTTGGCGGAAGTCCCCAGCCTCATCCCCCGGACCCCGGGAACTTTCGAATGGTTGGGCATCAGTGACTATAAACTCCTCTGGTGGGAGAGGAACCGCTGCTGCCCAATCTGAGCAGGGGCCCGAGAACAGTTCCTGGGAGTCTTCCCGCTCCTGAGCAGGTGTCATTGTAGTGGAGTGAGGAGGCTGGGAGGAAGGAGGAGCAGCAGACAGAGGATTCGGATTTGCAGCAGTGGACGGCGCAGAACTGCGTGTTGACGATAGGTTGCTCGAAGCACTTTCTGCCATCCAGGACAGGACCTGCTCACACTGCTCATTTTCTAATAACCGTCTCCCGCGTGGACCCATTAATTGGGCGATGAATGTGGGGACGCCAGAAACGTGCCTCTCTCCTAATCGCGCAGCAGTCGGCTGCGACACACCGGGATCAGGAGCTCGGCCTGTGCCCACACCCTGACTTGGCCCTCCGCGTCCTCGGCCGCGTCCACGTCCTCTAGGCCTACCCCTACCCCTCAGCATGCTGTATTACCAGTGATTTGATTTCACAGGCAGGAAATAAATTGGCGCAAGACTGCAGGCCAAATATAATTTTTGCCCTTTTTGGAAAACGAAAGGCCCCACTGTCTCTAGTGAATGAATTATCTAAGTTTAATAACTGTGCTGTGTCCCTGCTTATGTGTCACAGAACATGAGGGTAGCAGAGTTATTATAACTCTGGCAGAGCAGGTATTTTTTTCCCAATTAAGGAAAGCAAATGGCGAAGCCAGCAGTAAAGCGTAGCTGGGTGCGTCTGATTTAGCAATGTTGTTCACGCAGCTCACACGTGTCCACAGCCCTTAGGACGGACAGAGGCTGGACAAATAGATTTGTTTTCAGTTTTTTTCCACCAAAAGGCAGCACTGCGTATATTCAATGAACATGAGAAGTTTAATAACTGTGCTGTGTCCCTGCTTATGTGTCACAGAACGTGAGGGTAGCAGAGTTATTATAACTCTGGCAGAGCAGGTATTTTTTTCCCAATTAAGGAAAGCAAATGGCGAAGCCAGCAGTAAAGCGTAGCTGGGTGCGTCTGATTTTTACAGGTTGCAGACGCAGCTCACACGTGTCCACCGGCGTTAGGCCGGACAGAGGCAGGACAAATTTAATTATTTTCCGTTTTTTGGCACCAAAAGGCAGCACTGCGTATATTCAATGAATAACAACTGTGTTGTCGCCCTGCCTATACAATTCTTTCCCTGCAGTATCAATGGAGGGTGCAATGGTCTGCAGAGGCGATTTTGAGAAGCAAAAAAAAATGCAGCACAGCTAACAGCAGCCTGGACAGTACTGCACACGGATAAATATGGCCCTAGAAAGGACCGTTGAGGTTCTTGAAGGCTACACTCACTCCTAACACTCTCCCTGCCTATGCAGCACTTTTGTCCCTAATGCCGGGTGCAATGCTCTGCACTGCCGATTTTGAGAGAAAAAAAATTTGCCACTGCTAACAGCAGCCAACACACAGCTATCAGTGGCCCTAATAAGGGGGGTCTTGAAGCCTACACTAACTACCAACTCTTTCCCTACAGCAGCTCCGGTACAAACAGCACTGTCCCTCATCTAACTCACCAGGCATCTGAGGCGAGCCGCGGGAGGGGCCGACTTTTATGTTCGGGTGACATCTCTGGTTTATACCAGTGCTCTTACTGACCGCTGCGGAGACTGTTTGATTGCAAATGCAGTCTAAATAAAGTTTATTTAAATACTTGGAACGCGACGTGCGTTCCAAGGGACGTCTCATTCTACGTAGTGATCCATCAGGAGGCACTACCCCGCCTACTCCTAATTGCGGAGAACGCTATCGGCGTGGCTGCAAACAATTACACTGGCATGTAAGTTTTATATATATGTATGTGTGTTTCCTTGTAGTTTTATGAGCTTGAAAAAGGTACCAGATGTGTTACCGAAACGCGTTGCTCTATTTAATTGTAATAAATATACAATTGATAATTAATCTTATCCTTGAGCGCAGATCTATACAATTTTTTGTTGTATGCACCTCCTTTTTTTGTTGTTGTCATCTCGTCCATATGATCCTTTGTGTTAGTACTTTTTTAATTGAATATTAATATAGTACGTTTTAAGGGTTCTTTCTCTGTGAATAGGACGCTATTATATAAAGTTCCCTCTGCCCCAGTGAATTTGTTTTCCTCTTTCTCAAAAGGTGCAAGTAAAAGGGTCTGATGACTTCCAGAATCCCTGGTCTGGACCGTCGATCAGGCCAGTGACAACCTTATGATTCACTGACATCTTACAGTTTCTGTAAGGGTCAGGCGAGTGGTACTTCCCGAAATCCCTCTCAAAAACCAGCGATGCGTGCCTATTATACTGGCACTCTTTGAGCAAAGACTTCACTCTGGATATATCCTCTTGGCTACCTCCAGTCGAAACAAGATGATCAAGTTTCCTCCTCAGGCCCTGAGAAAGACGGTACTTACTCAGGCTCCTGAGGCTAGAGAGCTGGCAGAAGAACCTCGCCGCCCTGATCTTGAACATCTCCCACCCCTCTGACTTACTGTTACAAAGATCCAGTAATGGTACCTGGCTCTGCAGAAAATCTTCAAAGGACTGTCTTTTCTCTTCTTCCTCCAGGAGTGATGAATTCAGCCACCATAAGCCTCTGCCCATCCGGGGGGTCTCTGCAACATTTAGGGAGAACAAAATCAGACAGTGGTCAGAGAATTTCACCTGAACAGCAGAAACTGGTGACGAGATGGCTTACTCCTTCAAATAAAGCCTGTCTATTCTAGACCTGCTCTGACCTCTATAATAGGTGAACCCCTCATGGCCTTTGGTGTGCTGGATGTGGACATCCACCAGGTGAACTTCGCTAGCTATGCTATTAAGCGCAATGCTATCATAAGTCAGCTTATCTAGGGAGCCTCCTCTGTCACGGGTCCTCGTGACTGCGTTAAAGTCACCCTCAAAGATCACCTGCCGACTGGTAGAAAAGTACGGCTTAATCCTGATAAAAAAGAATCCTTGCAGTCCCGCTTGGTTTGGGGACCATAGATGTTGATTAGCCAAAGCTCTTGTCCCTTCATGAGAACATCCAGGATCAGGCACCTCCCTATTTCTAACTCAATAACTCGTCGGCATTCAACCGCTGCGATAATAAAACAGGCACTCCGCTATTCAGCTCGACCGCAAGAGACCAATAAGATGGACCTGACCTCCACTCCCGCCTTGCCTTATATATGATTGACAAATTTGGCTGCCTGTTTTATTGCGAAAACAAAATGCCAGCTTCAACGCATCCGAGAAAATTAAAGCCATGTCAGACTTAATGCTGGCAACATTAATGTATCTCTTTTCTTTATAGAAATCAACATTCTCCTTGCAGGATTTAACTTTTTCTGAAGCAATTATCTTTTTCTTCCCCCATATTAAAATAATATTGTCAATAAAATGTTGATAAAAAACTATATTCTGTTCCTCAATTTTTTCCTCGAATGCCCCCATAAATAAATTTGCATAGGCTGGCGCGAATTTAGTGCCCATGGCGGTGCCTTTCTTCTGAAATAATTGTGATTAAGAATTAATCTAGTAGCTTCCAGAATTACATCTTTTTGTCGTTTGGGCATATGTTCATCTCTTGTAAGAAATAGATCTATGGCTCCCACACCTTCATCATGTGGGTAACCGTGAGTTACTGGCGATCAAATGGGCTTTAGAAGAGTGGCGACACCATCTTGAGAGTGCTAGACACCCCATTACCATGCATACCGATCACAAGAATTTGGTATATCTCGCCAATGCTAAAAGACTCACAGCTTGTCAAGCCAGGTGGGCGTTGTTTTTCGCCAGGTATAATTTTGTCGTGACATATATCCCAGAAGAGGAGAACATGAAGGCGGACGCCCTGTCAAGGAGTTTCAGGGCGCCGGAAAGTGAGACTATGACTCCTGAGAATATCTTGGCACCTGGCGTGGTGGTGGCAGATGTAGAATCTAACTTTGTCTCTCAACTACAGAATGCTCAGCAGGACGCTCCTTCAGGGTTGCCGGAGGGCAGATGGTTTGTGCCTGAGACCTTACGTCTCAGAGTCATGGAAGAATCTCACTCTTTGGTTTTTGCAGGTCATCCGGGGTTTCAGGGGACCCTGGATCTTTGTTCTAGACACTTCTGGTGGCCAGACATGTCTCAGGAGATCTGCGACTTTGTTAAGGGATGCTCTGTCTGTGCATGCAATAAAAGTTGGTGGCGTCCTCTGGAGTGTCCTCTGAGACCGTTACCTTCTCGTCCGTGGTCGCGGTTATCGGTAGATTTTATCACCGATCTACCAGAGTCATAGAACTTCACCACTATCTTAGTGGTTGTCGACCAGTCTCAAAGATGGCAAATTTTGTGGCATTAAAGAAGCTACCTTTTGCAAAAGAATTTGCCAAGATTTTTGTAAAATAAATCATTCACCTACATGGGTTTCCCAAAACATTGTATCTGATCGCGGGGTTCAGTTTGTGTCGCAGTTTTGGCGAGCCTTCTGCAGAAATCTGGGAACGTTGTTTCCTTCTTGTCAGCATTCCATCCACAAACCAATGGTCAGACTGAGCGGAAGAACCAAGATTTAATGCAATATCTACGGCTTTTTGCTGGTGAAAAGGCTCATCAGTGGGCAGAGTTCCTGCCGTTGGCAGAGTTTGCACTAAACAACCGCACTTGTTCTTCCACTGGGGTATCTCCATTCTTTTGTGTATACGGTCAGCATCCTCGGTTCTTTACAGCGATCCCTACTCCATCTGTCTGTCCAGCATCTGACCTCGCCACAGATACACTGCAAGGAGTATGGAAAGAGGTACAGAAAAACTTGGAGGCAATGGCGGCTCGTATGCAGTTGCGTAGTTGGAGGAGTTTGTCTGTATCTGAACCTTACAGGGTGGGACAGAAGGTATACCTGTCTTCTAAAAATCTCAAATTAAGGGTCCCGTCCTTGAAGCTGGCGCCGCATTATGCGGGGCCCTTTGTCATAACAAGTGTGGTGAACCCACTTGCCTACAAACTGGGTTTGTCAGCTACATGGAGGGTTCACAGGGTGTTCCATAAGTCTTTATTGAAACCTTTTGTCCCTTCAGTGGTGGGTGCAGGAGCCAAGAGAACCGCATTATAGTCAATGGGATCTGTTCGGCAAGATTTGGTTCTGCTATAAGATGGATCTTTTCATTCAGGGAAGAAGAAAAATAGAATCCCTAGTGCAAATAGGAATTTAGACGTAGTGAATACAAGGACTGTAATGATGCAACATTCAAGTATTTTCACCCTTCCATGGAGTACTATTATTCATGATTCAATAAAAATTGTTTAATGTTGCAATGAACTGTGTCCACGGCACCATCAAAGCATTCCCTATTACACCACAAGAAGCATAACAATAGCCTGCGTAAAAAAAAAAAACTTAAAAAAATAATAATTTGTGGCTGAATTTCAGCACAGCATAAAACACTGGTCAACATTTAAAAAGGGTCCTAATCTGTAGTATCTTGGTGTGCTGAACACAAATATGGCCATGACATTTTTTTATTGGGTCATTTTCTGTGTTTCACTGTGTCAATTTATCCAGTAGGACTGTAATAACATCCTTACAGTTGAAGTTACACTTACAGTTTGAGGCACACAGCAGCCGTGTGCTTACCAAACCTCTGATGATGTCACCATCATGTGATCAGGGACTGCCTCTGAGATCATTACCTCACAACTAACGAAAACTGTGCAGCAGAGCTTCGTGTGCAACAAAAATAGTAAAAAACAGCAAAAGGAGGACAGCGGAGCTTCCCACAGCATGAGTGGGCCTGGGGCTGAGGTAAGGAGCGACTGGAGGAAGATCATAGCTCTTCACTCACCCACAGCCTCCCTGGAACGCTGGAGCAGAGAGAGGGCAGACGGCTAGACAGTTGTGTGTACCACTGGCACAGGAGATCAATGCACAGACTATAAGAGACACTACCCTTTAGGGTAATAGTAGTCTCCCAGCCAGACCTTCTGGCAGTCTTGGAAAAGCAAGCTGCACTGATCCTCCATAACTCACCTCCCTTGTCCTTTTTCCTCTCCCTCCCCTCCCCCCCCTCTCTCTTCCTGCCTCACTGAGGAGTGTGTGAGTTGCAGGGGAAGCTATACAGTCTCCCTGGAAAAGTCCTGCTACTACACCCGACCCTATACACTAGCTGGAGCATATTACATCTGTCTCACAGCAAATCTGTCTACAGAACTAAATTTTTTGCAAGGGCTCCCCTAAAGGGAGTCTGATTTCTGCAGACTCTTTACAATTTTCTTTCTTACATTTCTGGTCAGCAGAGAACCAGGTTTGTTACATAAAAGCCTAAGGAAGGAGCTAGTGGAGAGAGACACCTGGACACCTGATATCACCTTAAGTAACCTACGCAATAGGACTGTTTTCAAGTACCTGAAACTATCTCAGATCACTAAAAGATTAAGATATGGTGAAGGGAAACAGAGAGCGAAGGGAAATAGAGAAGTAGTGACCCTCCTGACACTCCAAGGAGACTAAAAATTCAAGCAGATATGCAGAAATTTTTTAAGAAAAAGAATGTCCAATCGCCAAACTCTCTCTCAAAGCCACAGTCTGCGCGGTCTGTGGTGGAGCAGATCCTGTCGGACTCGGAGATCGAGAGTGGGGTGGAAATGGGGGCAAATATTTCTAAATCATTCCTCAAGACAGCCTTGCTGCAGGTCACGCAACCAATAATGACCGAACTAGCAGACATCAAAGCTGAACTTCAACAAATAGGGCATAGAGTAGAGGATCTGGAGGAGTCATGCTCAGAAATCATCAAACATGCGAAAGTCTCCACACAATTGAAATACACCGTTCGTATCTAGACCCTGCACTTACACTCATATAGGACCAAGAAAATAGAAGCCACCGCTGCACTGTACGGATTAAAGGTCTTCCAGAATCATGGGCTCCTGAGTCCCTCCGTAAAGTTGCTGGGGAACTTTTCCGAGAATTGCTGGGAGAGGAGAGAGCGGCAGGCATTTGGATAGAACGCATCCACAGAACTTTTAGACCTAAGCCAAAACCAGAGGAGCTGCCAAGAGACGTTATTTGTGGTCTTCTCTCTTTTAGGGCGCCCACCCACTGGCGATTTTTTTTCCTTTGCGTTTTGCGTTTTTTCTCAAGAGCAATTAGTTTTGAATGTGTTCCTGTCCACTGGCGTTTTTTTTTTGTCCGTTGCAATTTTTAACATAGGAACTGTCAGTTGCATATGTGTCCTTATTTTTCTCTTAATGCACCCATGAATGTCAATGGAAATTAACGGAAAAGACGCAAAAAAGCAGCGAAAATGCCGCGAAAAACGCGCGGAAAACGCTGCATTTTTCACGCACGAAAATCGCAAAAGCCAGTGGGTAGGCGCCCTTACTGACTCGAATGCAACTCTTTTGGCCACGAGATCACATCAGTCTATCAAGTACAGTGACGCTCCGATATACTTCTATCAGGATATTGCACCATCAACACTGTCGAAACGCAGAATCCTGAAGCAATTTTTGGAAGCTGTAAGAGCAAAGGACATTCAATATTCATGGCAGTTCTCTTTTGGCCTCACAATAAATAAAAATGGCCGCAGAATCACAGTTAGAACTCCAGATGACTTGGGCAAAGTATGGCAACAGCTGGACATTGAACCCATTGATATCCCATCCTGGATGCCCACACAGACGGACCTTTCTTCTCCCCCACTTCCAGAGGGGGATTTTTGGAAAACTATTCAAAAGTTCAAATCTCCAAAAAGCAGGAAATATGCTACAAAGTCATCTACTTTATCATTATGAATAGATCGTGATTATCAAAAATGGACGCCAGAGAGAACCTTGCTCAATGAATCCCCTGGCTTGGGGCACTGGACATCTTCGGAGTGCTGATCTGTAGAGGACCTCCCTTTTGTGCCTTTTTTCTTTTTCTCTTTTTCAGATCAACTGAAAAATTTTCCCTGGTGTGGGACGGTCCCGCATCCACCTGTTACCTTTAGTAGTGTGATCGACTCGCACACTGGGAGGGGAGTATTACAGCCGTAGACAATGTTGACATGGTAATATGTTGAAAGTCCTGTTTGTAGCTTGACGGTGTGTGGTGGGGTGAGCTTCAGTGGTGGGTGGCCTTTGCTGCCTCCGCCCGGGTCCCGTGCTGCCGCTCTCTGTGTGTCAATGCACTCGGTTGGGGGGGCTCTGTCCCAGGCATTGTAGGACCCCTGGGGGCTGTACCATGGGTTGGTCTCCTGGGGTCCTATGCGAACGCACTGCCTCCACTAGCTAGATCTGCCCGCTCAGGGCTAGATCAAATTTGAAACAAGATAAAACTTGCTGGAGCTGAGCACTGTTAGGGTGGTGGTGGGGGGGGGGGGGAAATGTTAAGCTAAGGCTCTGTTGTGCTTTTTATGTCTTTCCCCTCCTCCCCTCTTTCTTCTCCCTCTTCTTTTTTTTGCTGGGAAAAATGAGGGGACTTCATTGGATGGTGGGATGCGCACACCCTGAGAGGACCGACTGTCTTAGGTCAATAAGGGCCCCTCTAGTGAGGGGCGGCGGGTTCCTCCATCGACTGAGCAATCTGCACACATGGGTGAGGTTCTCATGTGTAATATAGGTTCACTAATTTGTCAAGTTCAGGAGTTTTGATTCACTTTTTGGAGAGATGAGTGCATAACAATTTCCAAGGTGTTGTTATGGTGTACCTCTCTCCACGTGATTGCTTTACAAATTTTTCCTTCTTAAGGTTATTTGTTTAGACCTAACATTTTGGGTCACTTTTTCACCAACTTTCCCATCTCTACCTCAGACTCATCCCTAATCGTGTTTGTTAACCAACACTCGACATAACAACAGGATGACCCACCACGCACACACATACAACCCCCTGCACAGAGAGAATGATTTTCTCTACTCTAAACACAAAAGGCCTCAACTCTCCTAATAAGGGTCATCAGGTGATTTGGCTATTAAAAAAATCTGACACTAAAGTGGAATTTCTTCAGGAAACACACTTTAAAATCCCTGCTTTACCAAGAAACTATTTCTCACAATGGTACCACAGTTGTAACTCATTGCCACCATCTAAGGGTATTTCCATCGCTGTCCATAAGAGTTTCCCTTTCTGCTGGGAACAGCAACACGCAGATGCTGAAGGCAGGTACTTCTTTGTAAGAGGAACAATTCATGGGGTAAATTACACATTAGCTAACATATACGCCCCAAATATAAATCAAACCAAATGGCTGGTGGACACAATTAATAGGTTGAAATCCTTTGCTGTAGGCCATATAATACTAGGAGGAGACTTCGATGTAACTTTAAACTCTTTATTAGATTACACACGGGAAGGTCACAGGTTTCACAGAGAGCTTTGAGAAGGATACACATGACTATACAGGAATTGAACTTGATTGATTCTTGGTGCTATAAGAACCCCACAAAGAAGGATTATACCTTCTATTCACTCTTCCTTACAGAGGTTAGACTATTTTTTCATGTCAACGAAGTTAATCGACTCTGTATTATATACACAAATTGACAACATCCCAGTCTCGGAACACTCACCAGTTCACATCACTTTAACCCCTTAACGACCGCCCCATGGGGAAACTACGTCCTCAGTAGGTGGGCTTTAATCCTAGAGGACGTAGTTTTATGCGTCCTCTTTGGATTAATGCCCACTTGCCTGAAGACGTGACAGCTCCATGCTGTCGGTGCCCGCAGGTAGCCGACAGCATGGAGCTGTCATCCCGGGCCGCGGGCAGTCCCCCCCGGCATTGCGATCGGCGCTATGCAATGGATAGCGCCTGTCGCAATTAAGTAAATAAAACTGTGAAAAAAAGTAAAGATTCAGCTGCCCTGATGGATCGGATCTAGAGATGAGCGAACACCAAAATGTTCGGGTGTTCGTTATTCGAAACGAACTTCCTGCGATGTTCGAGGGTTCGTTTCAAATAACGAACCCCATTGAAGTCAATGGGCGACCCGAGCATTTTTGTATTTCGCCGATGCTCGCTAAGGTTTTCATGTGTGAAAATCTGGGCAATTCAAGAAAGTGATGGGAATGACACAGCAACGGATAGGGCAGGCGAGGGGCTACATGTTGGGCTGCATCTCAAGTTCACAGGTCCCACTATTAAGCCACAATACCGGCAACAGTGGGCCCACCCCCCTCCCAACAACTTTTACTTCTGAAAAGCCCTCATTAGCATGGCATACCTTTGCTAAGCACCACACTAGCTACAACAAAGCACAATCACTGCCTGGATGACACTCCGCTGCCACTTCTCCTGGGTTACATGCTGACCAACCGCCCCCCCTCCCCCCCACAGCGCACACCAAAGTGTCCTTGCGCAGCCTTCAGCTGCCCTCATGCCACGCCACACTCATGTCTATTTAGAAGTGCGTCTGCCATGAGGAGGAACCGCAGGCACACGCTGCAGAGGGTTGGCACGGCTAGGCAGCGACCCTCTTTAAAAGGGGCGGGGCGATAGCCCACAATGCTGTACAGAAGCAATGAGAAATAGAATCCTGTGCCACCGCCATCAGGAGCTGCACACGTGGGCATAGCAATGGGGAACCTATGTGCCACACACTATTCATTCTGTCAAGGTGTCTGCATGCCCCAGTCAGACTGGTAATATGTACCTTAACAGTAACCGCGTTGGTGGTAATGTGGTGGTGACTGCGGACCTAGTAGCACGGTTGTATTTTGTTGGTTTTCGGAATGCGGCCAGGATTAAGTGGGCCGTGGCGGGGGGATGGTGTGGGGGCTCTCTTGTTGTGTCGGTAAAGGTGAAATTCTTGGACTGCCACCAGACGAACCAATGCAAAGGCATTTGCCAAGAATGTTTTCCCTGTTGGAGGAGGAGGGGGATGTTTTTGAGGCACTACGTGTCCTCTTCACGTGTCCGTGGTTATATGCACCTTAACAGTAACCGCGTTGGTGGGAAAAGGCCTCGCCGCCATCATGTCTTTGGGAAGCCTCTGTTTCCACACCCCAGAGACATACCATTAGCAGCGGTATAGGCAGAGCCCAGAATTCGTAACATTTCAGCCGTAGCATTAGGACAGGCCCCACTAACATATCAGTAGCAGCATTATAGGAGGAGCGCAGTCTTCGTTCCATGTCAGCAATAGTAGCACTCAAGGCAGGCCCCAGTAACAATTCCGAAGCAGCAGTATAGCGGGAGCGCAGTCTTCGTTCCATGTCAGCAATAGTAGCACTCAAGACAGGCCCCAGTAACAATTCCGAAGCAGCAGTATAGCGGGAGCGCAGTCTTCGTTCCATGTCAGCAATAGTAGCACTCAAGACAGGCCCCAGTAACAATTCCGAAGCAGCAGTATAGCGGGAGCGCAGTCTTCGTTCCATGTCAGCAATAGTAGCACTCAAGACAGGCCCCAGTCACAATTCTGAAGCAGCAGTATAGTGGGAGTGCAGTCTTAGTTCCATTTCAGTAGCCTTAGTATAGCCAAGGCCCAAATTACATTTATGTAGCTAAAGTGTAGGCCAACCCCACACACCTTTCTGTACCATGAGTGCAGGCGAAGAACATACAAATTGCTATGATTACACTGTAGGTGAGGGCCCCAAAAAATTGGTGTACCAACAGTACTAATGTACCTCAGTAAAAATTGGCCATGTCCAACCAAGATGGCAGGTGAATCGCTTTGGTTAATGTGGCTTAAGTGGTAACTAGGCCTGGAGGCAGCCCAGTGTAACGAAAAATTGGTTCAAGTTAAAGTTCCAACGCTTTTAAGCGCATTGAAACTTATAAAAATTGTTCAGAAAAATTATTTGAGTGAGCCTTGTGGCCCTAAGAAAAATTGCCCGTTCAACGTGATTACGTGAGGTTTCAGGAGGAGGAGCAGGAGGAGGAGGAATATTAGACACAGATTGATGAAGCAGAAATGTCCCCGTTTTGGATGGTGAGAGAGAACGTAGCTTCCATCCGCGGGTGCAGCCTACGTATTGCTTACGTATCGCTGCTGTCCGCTGGTGGAGAACAGAAGTCTGGGGAAATCCAGGCTTTGTTCATCTTGATGAGTGTTAGCCTGTCGGCACTGTCGGTTGACAGGCGGGTACGCTTATCTGTGATGATTCCCCCAGCCGCACTAAACACCCTCTCCGACAAGACGCTAGCCGCAGGACAAGCCAGCACCTCCAGGGCATACAGCGCTAGTTCAGGCCACGTATCCAGCTTCGACACCCAGTAGTTGTAGGGGGCAGAGGCGTCACCGAGGATGGTCGTGCGATCGGCTACGTACTCCCTCACCATCCTTTTATAGTGCTCCCGCCGACTCAGCCTTGACTGGGGAGCGGTGACACAGTCTTGGTGGGGAGCCATAAAGCTGGCCAGGCCCTTAAAGACTGTTGCACTGCCTGGGATGTACATGCTGCTCGATCTCCGCACCTCCCCTGCTACCTTGCCCTCGGTACTGCGCCTTCTGCCACTAGCGCTGTCGGCTGGGAATTTTACCATCAGCTTGTCCGCAAGGGTCCTGTGGTATAGCAACACTCTCGAACCCCTTTCCTCTTCGGGAATGAGAGTGGGCAGGTTCTCCTTATAGCGTGGGTCGAGCAGTGTGTACACCCAGTAATCCGTTGTGGCCAGAATGCGTGCAACGCGAGGGTCACGAGAAAGGCATCCTAACATGAAGTCAGCCATGTGTGCCAGGGTACCAGTACGCAACACATGGCTGTCTTCACTAGGAAGATCACTTTCAGGATCCTCCTCCTCCTCCTCCTCCTCCTCCTAAGGCCATACACGCTGAAAGGATGACAGGCAATCAGCCGGTGTACCGTCAGCAGCGGCCCAAGCTGTCTCTTCCCCCTCCTCCTCATCCTCCTCATGCTCCTCCTCCTCCTCCTGTACGCGCTGAGAAATAGACAGGAGGGTGCCCTGACTATCCAGCGGCATACTGTCTTCCCCCGCCCCCGTTTCCGAGCGCGAAGCAGCTGCCTTTATGGTTTGCAGGGAATTTCTCAAGATGCATAGCAGAGGAATGGTGACGCTAATGATTGTAGCATCGCCGCTCACCACCTGGGTAGACTCCTCAAAATTACCAAGGACATGGCAGATGTCTGCCAACCAGGCCCACTCTTCTGAAAGGAATTGAGGAGGCTGACTCCCACTGCGCCGCCCATGTTGGAGTTGGTATTCGACTATAGCTCTACGTTGTTCATAGAGCCTGGCCAACATGTGGAGCGTAGAGTTCCACCGTGTGGGCACGTCGCACAGCAGTCGGTGCACTGGCAGCTTAAAGTGATGTTCCAGGGTGCGCAGGGTGGCAGCGTCCGTGTGGGACTTGCGGAAATGTGTGCAGAGCCGGCGCGCCTTTACGAGCAGGTCTGACAAGCGTGGGTAGCTTTTCAGAAAGCGCTGAACCACCAAATTAAAGACGTGGGCCAGGCATGGCACGTGCGTGAGGCTGCCGAGCTGCAGAGCCGCCACCAGGTTACGGCCGTTGTCACACACGACCATGCCCGGTTGGAGGCTCAGCAGCGCAAGCCAGCGGTCGGTCTGCTGTGTCAGACCCTGCAGCAGTTCGTGGGCCGTGTGCCTCTTATCGCCTAAGCTGAGTAGTTTCAGCACGGCCTGCTGACGCTTGCCCACCGCTGTGCTGCCACACCGCGCGACACCGACTGCTGGCGACATGCTGCTGCTAACACATCTTGATTGCGAGACAGAGGAGGAGGAGGAGGAGGAGGGTGCTTTAGTGGAGGAAGCATACACCTCCGCAGATACCACCACCGAGCTGTGGCCCGCAATTCTGGGGGTGGGTAGGACGTGAGCGGTCCCAGGCTCTGACTCTGTCCCAGCCTCCACTAAATTCACCCAATGTGCCGTCAGGGAGATGTAGTGGCCCTGCCCGCCTGTGCTTGTCCATGTGTCCGTTGTTAAGTGGACCGTGGCAGTAACCGCGTTGGTGAGGGCGCGTACAATGTTGCGGGAGACGTGGTCGTGCAGGGCTGGGACGGCACATCGGGAAAAGTAGTGGCGACTGGGAACTGAGTAGCGCGGGGCCGCCGCCTCCATGATACTTTTGAAGGACTCCGTTTCCACAACCCTATACGGCAGCATCTCAAGGCTGATGAATTTTGCTATGCGGACGGTTAACGTTTGAGCGTGCGGGTGCGTGGCGGCGTACTTGCGCTTGCGCTCCAACAGTTGCGCAAGCGACGGCTGGACGGTGCGCTGAACTACACTGCTGGATGGGGCCGAGGACAGCGGAGATGAGGGTGTGGGTGCAGGCCATGAGGCGGTAGTGCCTGTGTCCTGAGAGGGGGGTTGGATCTCAGTGGCAGGTTGGGGAACAGGGGGAGAGGCAGGGGTGCAAACCGGAGGCGCTGAACGGCCTTCGTCCCACCTTGTGGGGTGCTTGGCCATCATATGTCTGCGCATGGTGGTGGTGGTGAGGCTGTTGGTGTTGGCTCCCCGGCTGAGCTTTGCGCGACAAAGGTTGCACACCACTGTTCGTCGGTCGTCAGGCGTCTCTGTGAAAAACTGCCAGACCTTAGAGCACCTCGGCCTCTGCAGGGTGGCATGGCGCGAGGGGGCGCTTTGGGAAACAGTTGGTGGATTATTCGGTCTGGCCCTGCCTCTACCCCTGGCCACCGCACTGCCTCTTGCAACCTGCCCTGCTGATGCCCTTGACTTCCCCTCTGAAGACCTGTCCTCCTGAGTAAGCGTTGCAAACCAGGTGGGGTCAGTCACCTCATCGTCCTGCTGCTCTTCCTCCGAATCCTCTGTGCGCTGCTCCCTTGGACTTACTGCCCTTACTACTACCTCACTGCAAGACAACTGTGTCTGATCGTCATCGTCCTCCTCACCCACAGAAAGTTGTTGAGACAGTTGGCGGAAGTCCCCAGCCTCTTCCCCCGGACCCCGGGAACTTTCGAATGGGTGGGCATCAGTGACGATAAACTCCTCTGGTGGGAGAGGAACCGCTGCTGCCCAATCTAAGCAGGGGCCCGAGAACAGTTCCTGGGAGTGTTCCCGCTCCTGAGCAGGTGTCATTGTAGTGGAGTGAGGAGGCTGGGAGGAAGGAGGAGCAGCAGACAGAGGATTCAGATTTGCAGCAGTGGACGGCGCAGAACTGCGGGTTGACGATAGGTTGCTCGAAGCACTTTCTGCCATCCAGGACAGGACCTGCTCACACTGCTCATTTTCTAATAACCGTCTCCCGCGTGGACCCATTAATTGGGCGATGAATGTGGGGACGCCAGAAACGTGCCTCTCTCCTAATCGCGCAGCAGTCGGCTGCGACACACCGGGATCAGGAGCTCGGCCTGTGCCCACACCCTGACTTGGCCCTCCGCGTCCTCGGCCGCGTCCACGTCCTCTAGGCCTACCCCTACCCCTCAGCATGCTGTATTAACAGTGATTTGATTTCACAGGCAGGAAATAAATTGGCGCAAGACTGCAGGCCAAATATAATTTTTTCCCTTTTTTGAAAACGAAAGGCCCCACTGCCTCTAGTGAATGAATAATCTAAGTTTAATAACTGTGCTGTGGCCCTGCTGTGTCACAGAACGTGAGGGTAGCAGAGTTATTATAACTCTGGCAGAGCAGGTATTTTTTTCCCAATTAAGGAAAGCAAATGGCGAAGCCAGCAGTAAAACGTAGCTGGGTGCGTCTGATTGTTAAACGTTGCACACGCAGCCGACACGTGTCCACCGCCCTTAGGACGGACAGAGGCAGGACAAATAGAATTATTTTCAGTTTTTTTCCACCAAGAGGCAGCACTGCGTATATTCAATGAACATGAGAAGTTTAATAACTGTGCTGTGTCCCTGCTAATGTGGCACAGAACGTGAGGGTAGCAGAGTTATTAACTCTAGCAGAGCAGGTATTTTTTTTCCCAATTAAGGAAAGCAAATGGCGAAGCCAGGAGTAAAACGTAGCTGGGTGCGTCTGATTGTTAAACGTTGCACACGCAGCCGACACGTGTCCACCGCCCTTAGGACGGACAGAGGCAGGACAAATAGAATTATTTTCAGTTTTTTTCCACCAAAAGGCAGCACTGCGTATATTCAATGAACATGAGAAGTTTAATAACTGTGCTGTGTCCCTGCTAATGTGTCACAGAACGTGAGGGTAGCAGAGTTATTAACTCTGGCAGATCAGGTATTTTTTTCCCCAATTAAGGAAAGCAAATGGCGAAGCCAGGAGTAAAACGTAGCTGGGTGCGTCTGATTGTTAAACGTTGCACACGCAGCCGACACGTGTCCACCGCCCTTAGGACGGACAGAGGCAGGACAAATACAATTATTTTCAGTTTTTTTCCACCAAAAGGCAGCACTGCGTATATTTAATGAACATGAGAAGTTTAATAACTGTGCTGTGTCCCTGCTAATGTGGCACAGAATGTGAGGGTAGCAGAGTTATTAACTCTGGCAGAGCAGGTATTTTTTTTCCCAATTAAGGAAAGCAAATGGCGAAGCCAGGAGTAAAACGTAGCTGGGTGCGTCTGATTATTAAACGTTGCACACGCAGCCGACACGTGTCCACCGCCCTTAGGACGGACAGAGGCAGGACAAATACAATTATTTTCCGTTTTTTCCACCAAAAGGCAGCACTGCGTATATTCAATGAATAATAACTGTGTTGTGGCCCTGCCTACACAATTCTTTCCCTGCAGTATCAATGGAGGGTGCAATGCTCTGCAGAGGCGATTTTGAGAAGAAAAAAAAAATGCAGCACAGCTAACAGCAGCCAGCACTGTACTGCACACGGTTAAATATGGCCCTAGAAAGGACCGTTGAGGTTCTTGAAGGCTACACTCACTCCTAACACTCTCCCTGCCTATGCAGCACTTCTGTCCCTAATGCCGGGTGCAACGCTCTGCAGAGGCGATTTTGAGAGAAAAAAAAATTGCCACTGCTAACAGCAGCCAACACACAGCTATCAGTGGCCCTAATAAGGACCTTTGGGGGTCTTGAAGCCTACACTAACTACCAATTCTTTCCCTACAGCAGCTCCGGTACAAACAGCACTGTCCCTCATCTAACTCACACGGCATCTGAGGCGAGCCGCGGGAGGGGCCGACTTTTATATTCGGCGGACACCTGATCACCCCAGCCACTCACAGCAGGGGGGTGGTATAGGGCTGGAACAACACAGGGGGAAGTTGTAATGCCTTCCCTGTCTTTCAATTGGCCAGAAAAGCGCGCTAACGTCTCAGGGAAGGAAGTGAAAGTAACCCGAACACCGCATGGTGTTCGTTACGAATAACGAACATCCCGAACACCCTAATATTCGCACGATTATCAAGCTCAGACGAACACGTTCGCTCATCTCTAATCGGATCCATCAGGGCAGCTGAAAATACTCACCTGCCTTCTCCGCGCTGCCCCCAAAGAATCTCGTCCTCCCGTACCCGCCGACGGTCTTCTGCGCATGCGTGCCAGACGATGACGTCACGCGGTGCGCAGAAGACCGGGAGCCCCCGGCAAATTTAAAATCTCCTGGCTCCCGGCTCCTGAAGGTAGCTGGGAGCCGGGAGGTGTTACCAGGGACAGCAGTGATTGTGAAAAAGTTTAAAAAAGTGTCAGTTTCACCTCCCCTCATGGAACGGATCCATGAGGGAGATGAAAATACTCACCTCGTTCCTCCCCGATGTCCCGGGACCCGAGGTCCCCGTCTGCGCATGCGCGCCCGATGTCAATCATCGGGCGCGTGCACAGAGGGGCTCGAGCCCCGGGAAATTTAAAATCCCTCTGTTCCTGGCTGCCATGTGTAGCCAGGAGCAGAGGGATGTCACCAGGGACATGATTACTGTCATCCAATGGATGACAGTGATCATGTAAAGTTAAAAAAAAGTGTAAAAAAGTTTTTTTTTAAAAGTGTAAAAAGTAAAAAAAAAAATTTTTTTAAAAGTTAAAAAAAAGTTTAAAAATCTTACATCTCATCACCCCCCACGGATCATATCCGTGAGGGAGGATGAAATGACGTACCTAAGGCCCGCGGACGCATGCGCAAAAGCTGCGAATTGCCAGCGTAATTTAAAATCTCCCTGCTCCTGGCTACAAAACTTACCTGAGAGCCTGGAGATTTCAAGGAGATCCGCGGTGAGCGGTGCCTGGTCACGTGTTCGCCGTTATCCAATGGATAATGGCGATCACGTAAAAGTAAAAAAAAGGTGAAGGTTCATCTCTCCTCACCGATGCGATCGGTGAGAGGAGATGAAACTTTTTAATGGAAGCCTCCGTATTTGCATCCCGACGCGATCTTCTTCCGTGAACTTTCCCGAATTCTGCACATGCGACCGCCGGCAAAACACAGGACACATGCGCAGGAGTCGGGGAGCACAGGAAATTTAAAATCTCCTTGCTCCCAGCGACCAACGGTGAGCGGTCCACGGTCACATGATAAAAAGGTAGCGATCTACCTTTGGCCGGTCTCACATGACCGGATAGGAATTACGGATTCCGCATGCGTCTGATCCGCGGTAATACGCAGATCAATCGCATTGGATTACACAATTCCGCTCACATTAGTGGGTTGGAATTTCGTAATCCACTTGCAGAAAAGAGAACGCAATAGGTTCTATTTTACTGCGGATATCCGCAACATAGAGCCCATTGTGCTCCATGGTCACGGATATACCCGCAGTCCATACGCAACTACCTTGCATACAGGCTGCGGGTACCCGTGTCATCGCTAAGCGACGGTGCGGGAAATACAAACAAAAAAGTACTGCGAATGACCACCTGTGTGAGTAGGCAGTTATGCGCAGTACATTACGCGGCCGTACGCAGGGTCACAGCCGGGCTCACAGATGGGATCCATTGCGATCCTCTGTAAGCGGATTCCACCTACGGCCATGTGAGCCCGGCGTTATTCAGACCGCTACCTGTAATACGTAATTTACAAGAAGCCCCGGGAACGCTCGCCTTCCTGCAGTTCCAGGAGCAGCTTGTTGAGCGTCTTCAGTGCGAGACCGCCGCACCTCCGCAAGCTTACGGAGACTCACAGAGCGCCACATTTTACACCCCATACCCGCTACTGAGGTCACGAAATACCCCCAAAAAGCATGAGAGGAGGGGGGATACCGGTTTTATTGCCCCATGTACCCATCCCAACCAGCCTCCGTAATTACCCCTGTCTTCGGAAATACTACACAGTTCACATTATTACTTTTATCTAAGATTTAGGGAAAGCCGAAAAGGGCGTGGAGTGGGTGGGAGGATTTTTTTAAGGTGTCAATTTTTATTCCGTGGGCAATGGGCAATGGGTCCTGGAATTTATTCAGTTGTGCCCAGAAATCCAACGGGTGTTCCCTCCATTATAGGCCTAACCATGTGTCCTATAAGTAGATTAGGGCCACAACAGGAATGTTTTTAAACACGGGACAAACGGGGGTATCCATTTTGGGGTGAAGGTCTTCATTCCTATGTACACTGTACAAAAAAAACCAGTTTTTAAATTGACAAAATTGCCAAAAAAATGAAAATTGTAATTTTTTCCTTCTGCTTTGCTCAGATTCATTCAAATACTGTGGGGTTAAAATATGCAGTACACCCCTAGATGATTTCGTTAAGGGGTCTAGTTTTTAAAATGGGGTCATTTGAGGGGGTTCTTTATCGTTTTAGATGCTCAATGGCTCTATTAGTGGGCAATGGGGCCTGGAATTTATTCCGTTGTACCCTGAAATCCAATGGGTGCTCCTTCCATTATAGGCCTAGCCATGTGTCCTTTAAGTAGATTAGGGCCACAGTGGGTATGTTTCTGAACACGGGACAAACAAGGGTATCCATTTTGGGGTGAAAGTCTTCATTCCTATGTGTGCTGTACAAAAAAAAATTGTTTTTAAATTGATACAACTGCCAAAAAAATGAAAATTGTAATTTTTTCCTACTGCTTTGCTTAGATTTATTCAAAAATTGTAGGGTAAAAATACACAATACACCCCTAGATAAATTCGTTAAGGGGTCTAGTTTTCAAAATGGGGTCATTTGTGGGGGTTCTCTCTCGTTTTGGCCGCTCAAGGGCTCTACAAGTGGGCAATGGGGCCTAAATCACCTTCATGCTAAATTTCAGTTCTGAAAGCCACCGACTACTCCTTACATTTTGGGCCCCGTTGTGCATCCAGACAAAAGATTAGGGCGACAATGGGTATGTCTCTGAACACGGGAAAAACAGGGGTATCCATTTTGGGGTGCAAGTCTTCATTTATGTGTGTGCTGTACAAAAAAAGCAGTTTTTAAAATGATTGAATTGCCAAAAAAACTAAAATCACATTTTTTTCCCTTTGCTTTGCTTGAATTCATTCAAAAACTGTGGGGTCAAAATGGGCAGTACACCCCTAGATAAATTCGTTAAGGGGTCTAGTTTTCAAAATGGGGTCACTTGTGGGGGTTCTCTTCGGTTTTGGCCACTCAAGAGTTCTACAAAAGTGCTACGGGGCCTAAAACGCCTTCAAGGAAAATTTATGCTCTGAAAACCACCGACTACTCCTTTCATTTTGGGCCCCGTTGTGCATCCAGACATAAGATTAGGGCCACAATGGGTATGTCTCTGAACACGGGAGACACAGGGGTATCCATTTTGGGGTAAATCTTCATTCATGTGTGTGCTGTACAAAAAAAGCTGTTTTTAAAATGACAGAATTGACAAAAAAAACAAAATCACAATTTTTTTCTTTTGCTTTGCTAGAATTCATTCAAAAACTGTGGGGTCAAAATAGGTAGTACACCCCTAGATAAATTTGTTATGGGGTCTAGTTTTCAAAATGGGGTCATTTGTGGGGGTTCTCTATGATTTTGGCCACTCAAGAGCTCTACAAAAGTGCTATGGGGCCTAAAACGCCTTCAAACAAAATTTATGTTCTCAAAGACACCGACTACTCCTTTCATTTTAGGCCCCGTTGTGCATCCAGACATAAGATTAGGGCCACAATGGGTATGTTTCTGAACACGGGAGAAACGGGGGTATCCATTTTTGGGTGTAAATCCTCATTTTCATGGGCACTATAGGAAAACAATATGTCTTTAAAATGACATATTTGCAAAAATATGAAACTTTATTTTTTCTCCTCTAAATTGAATTAATTCCTAAAAAAAACGGGGGGGGGGGGTCAAAATACTCATGACACCCCTCAGTAGATACATTAAGGGGTGTAGTTCTTAATTATTATTTAATTATTATTCTGACACTCATGAGCCTTTGCAAACTTGGCTTGGTGCAGGAAAACAAAGTGTTCCTCAAAATGCTGAAAAGTAATGTTAAATTTGTACGTCATCTAAATGGTTAAAAAAACACAAAAGTTTTTCAAATGTGCATTCAGAATAAAGTAAACAGATGGAAATATATATCTTATCAAAAATTTGTACAGTATGTTTGGACATATTTGAGATATTACAGTTGAAAATGTGAAAAAATGACAATATTTTCAGTTTTCCCAATTTTGGCACTTTTAATAAATATACACAAATTATATTGGTCTCTTTTTACAACCAAAATGAAGTACATGTGGTGAAAAAACAATGTCAGAATCACTTGGATATGTAAAGCCTTTACGGAGTTATGCTACGTTGAACGACGCATGTCAGATTTCCAAAATTTGGCTCCGTCACTAAGGCGCAAACAGGCTTCGTCACTAAGGGGTTAAATATTCTTCCAAATAACTTAGGTGAATGGAGGTGGTGCTTAAATGAGTCCATCTTGAAGGAGGAGGAGACCCGGTTGGAAAAAAAATAAAGGGTTAATAGAATTTTTTGAAATAAATTCAAGGGAAAACACAAATTTCCCCATCATCTGGGAAACACACAAAGCTTATGTGAGAGGCCTCTTTATCTCAATAGGCTCAAAACTTAAGAAACAAAAACAAAAAGAAATAGATAATATTCTCGCACAGATTACAGCCCTGGAGCAGAAAGGAAAGCTCTTAACTTTGCAAAAAGTCCAACAAGAACTAAATACATTAGGAGAGCAACTGAAATGCATGCTAGACAAGAAACATGCCACGGCCCACATATTCTACAAACATAAGTCGTATGCATGTGGAGATAAAGGCGGCAAAGTAATATCATTGCTAATAAAAAAGACGAGAGAAAAAACCTTTATCAAGGAAATTAGGAAGGAAACATGGGAAACAACTACAACTACAACGGGAATAGCCACAGCTTTTCAATCTTACTACACTAAACTTTATAACCTAGAGGAAGGCAAGACCCAACTGACCTTAGATAATAAATTGAGGGAAATGGATACATTTCTGAAAGAACTAAACCTCCCTTCTATGAGCATGGAAGAAGCGGCTGGCCTGCTAGCAACTATTAAACATGAAGAAGTTAGTTCTGTAATTAGCAGCTTCCCAATTGGCAAGAGCCCGGTACCGGATGGCCTAATACATAAAGAAGGTAAAGACCCAACCATTGTAACAATTACTGACCAATTTCTTTACTAAATTTAGATGTGAAGATATGGGCAAAACTTTTAGCTCACAGGATCGGTAGAATTATCACTGACCTGATAGCAGAAGAACAGACTGGTTTTGTGAAGGGTGGAGAGGGAAAGGACAACACTTCAATACTCTCACATGCTATACACTAGGCAAAAAGTAAGAACATATCGCTAGTTTTTTTAAGAGTTGATGCAGAGAAAGCATTCAATAGGGTGGACTGGTCTTTTATGAAAGCAGTGCTCCTCAAATTTAACTTTCCAGCCCAACTGGTTACGACAATATTCTCTCTATATACCCAACCTTACGCTAGACTGAGAATAAATGGTATTTTATCCCAACCATTTAATATTAAAAATGGAACCCGTCAAGGATGTCCGTTCTCTCCAACGCTTTTTATTCTCGCACTAGAAGCCCTCCTACAAGCAGTTAGACAACATCCGGAAATAACCCACAATAGGGGAAGACTGTATACAATCTGCTGCATTTGCTGATGACATTCTTTTCTTAATCTCAAACCCCCAACAGGGTCTTGTAAAACTAAATAACTCATTGAATTTTTATGGTAGCCTCTCAAACTTTAAAGTCAACAAAAACAAATTGGCAATCTTAAATATTACCTTGCCTCCTCAGAGAGTAACATA
This sequence comes from Eleutherodactylus coqui, assembly GCA_035609135.1. NCBI lineage: Eukaryota > Metazoa > Chordata > Amphibia > Anura > Eleutherodactylidae > Eleutherodactylus > Eleutherodactylus coqui. The sequence continues at coordinate 25,123,098 of CM069405.1, read as the reverse complement.
AATTAGGGAAAATACTCCATATGTCTGGACAGAACATTCCATCGACTATTTAGGTATTAAGCTAACAAACAATCTCTCCAAACTTTTTGAAATCAATCTCCTACCACTATTGGCTAAAATTAAAACCCTGTTAACCTCATATAACCTCCCCATTATATCTTGGTTTGGCAGGAAAAACCTTATAAAGACATATATTCTACCAAAGATGCTCTACAAGATAGAAATGTTACCAATTCACAAAACTTAGTCCTTCTTTAAGAAACCCTTTTTTATTTAATCACAGAGGCAAAAATCTATTCAATTAGTAAGGACCTTCACAGTATAGATTAAATAATTAAAACTAAATGTTATTGTAATTCATTAAACTACAACCCATAGGGCACACCAAACAATACAACAAAAAAACATTTGCAGCCCTTCAGGACTATGTGGTAATGTTATTCCCCCATTCTATGCATGAGGAGAAAAAACTTTAATCAGTAGGCCACCCTGATTTATGTTAGTGGAGTAAGATCAATTATTTTCCAACATCCCACTTCTGGGAAAGTTATACAGATTACTGGTTATTAAGCGACAGGGTAACCTCCTATCACTTATATCAATTCTTCATGAATGTGGATAGTGGATTTTCTTTTTCAAGAAGTAGTAAATTTTATCCTTCATAGATAACTACCACTATTCTCCCAAGAAGTATATTTATTCCCTTATAGACGGGTTTAGAAAATAAACACATAATATCATGCACAGAATGGGGGAATAACATCACCACATTGTCCTGAAGGGCTGCCCTATGGTGTGCCCTATGGGTTGTATTTTAATGAATTACAATAACATTTAGTTTTAATTATTTAATCTATACTGTGAAGGTTCTTTAAGAAACATCCGCTCACTGTTCTCAGGTTATTTTTGTAAATATAAATGACCCAGGCTGGCTTATTCACTGATGATTAGGAAAAAACAATTAAGAGGCGTGGGCCTTCCAAATCTTGGCGAGTATTATAAGGCAATCCAACTAGGAAGATGGCTGGACTTAATGTATCCACTGAAAAACTATAAATTGAAAAGCATAGTACAGATTGTGCAAGGGGAAAGTTTCATGGGAGACATGTGGTATCCTAGCCCTAGAGTTTACAGATCTAAAGATTTTAATATTCTGCTGAGGGGTATCTGTGAGACCTGGGACTCTCTAAATTCACAGCTAGCACCCCTGCCCTCACCCTCTTCTTGCTTAAACTTACTCCCACTTATAGTTACACATTTTAGTTCGTTAACACCAGAAAAAATATGGAATACATTCAAAAACTTTACAATCAGAGACATGCAAGGGCTAATACACAAGGATCCCCAAACTATAATAAACACACCGGCAAATAAGGTCCAGGGCCTTCATCTTACACACCTATCGTCAGTTATATCAAATTTTAAAACTTTATATTTGTCTACGCAACCGTTAACTGACTCTGAAAAATTAATGAGTAGCCCTAACAAATCCCTTAGGAAAATCTCGTCTTGACAAGAAAATTCACTTCCTATCGTGCTTTAAGTAGACCAACCTTTATCTCGTCATGGAAAAAGGAATTGGGCATTAAAATAAGAGATGAAGAAATCAGAATAATGTTTAAAACCACATACGGATTTCACCATGTATACGCCTGCAGGAGAACCACTATAAATTATTAACTAGATGGTAAAAAACTCCGGAGTGGTTGCACAAATACAAACTTGCAGGGACGGACAGGTGCTGGAGGTGCCAAGAGCATACAGGTTCATACCTACATATCTGGTGGAACTGCCATAAGATTAAAATATTCTGGGGTGAGGTAGCAAGAGAAATGGGCACAATACTCTGCAAACACATGCAACTCACACCTGATATAATCATTCTTAGCAGGCCACAAACATCCCTTAACCCTTTAATAGACAGACTAGCCTCTTACATGATTGCAGCGGCGAAAGCACTAATCCCCATTTTTGGGGGTAAAACAAATCCTCCCTCAATAGACATGTGAAGGACAAGATAAATCAAATATATATGTTTGAAGAACTTCTCAGCTGGTCAAATTCATCACATCCCTCTTTTCTCAAAATATGGACACCCTGGAAACAATACATATCAGGCGCCACTTGAGGTGAAAAAGATTAACGGAATATTTGGTTCCTTACACCTGTTGATGCTTGCGCTTTATAGCGTTTTGTGATAGAAGGGCCAAGACTGATTTGTTTTTCTTATAACTGCCTCTAATGAAGTCACCAAATTGATGGAAGGTCGCTCTCTCTTGGATACCCCCCATTGCGCATGTATGGACATTTGAATTATTTTATTGTACTTTTCACAGGACGGCACTGAAAAAAACTCCCAACAATCCCCATTTCCAACAAACTGTCCTGTGAACCAGACCATAAAAAAAGAACAGAGAAGAGGATGAAATATCCAGATATGCAGCAAAATTCACGTTTAATTGTCCAACATACTTTTAGTTATTTCTGAGTATGGATATAGTTTCTCATTAAATAAAAGTAGTTTTCCCTTGTATAAGGCTACCCAAAATAAGTTTAATATCGTGTTAGCCAGTAGACCAAAAAGTGATTATTTATGGCTAACAAAAACATCATGTATTTTTGTTAGCCATTAAAAGGTATCATGTCTACAAGATTACTTGATTTCTCTTACTAAGAAGAATCATACTGAGGCTACCCTCACATGGGAGAGCTCAATATCGGGCTAAGAAACTTGCCTGATATCCTGCTCGCCAATGTGTGTTTTTTTGCAGATACAAGGCATTTTTCTGACAAGAACACCTCCTATCACGTCTATGAAGTAACGATCCTCTGGCACATCTTTCAGGCGCATTAGAGGATCCGCAAGTATTTCCTGTTGTTTTTAATGGGAAACCTTGCATCGCACAGCGTGCAATGTGTTTTACTGTCCAATATAATAGGCAATGCCTTCCAAGGAACGTGAAAAGACAGAACATGCAGTGATTTTTCTCCTGAGCAGTACAAATGTAAAGCAGATCACAGAACAAAGATCATTTTATGACTGGTACATCAGAAAATAAAAAGCCAAAATAATATGTTAGCACCTGTTGGGTTAATGTATAAATACATGATATTACTTATAACATAGTAATAACCTTAGGATGAAGACAGGCTACATCACTAAGGGGTTACAAGCATATCCCTATGAGAATAAGTAAAGTGTGCTGCTGTGTATGCATGCAGAAGTGTGTGAGGGCGTATTCAGATGAGCTTGGTTTTCTCCCCTTATACTGCCATGATGATCAAGGCCATATAACAGGGCAAAACAAAACCACAGATTTTTATGGGAATCAGTGGTTTCCTTTTCACCATGTCTTTTCCCACCTGACATTTCTGTTCTATGTATGCAGTGCATTAGGCAGAGGTCTCATCGCTAAACAGTACTCTAATATTTCTTGGCCCACTGCAGACCATTTCAGCTATACTGTTCTATTTGTGCAGTGCATTAGGCAGAGGTATCATCGTGCAGAAGATCTCACAATACCCTTTCCTTTGGTGCGGTTAAGTAGCCGCAGTTATCAGCACTATCCACTGGCTTTATAGCTTTCTGCGCCTGTGCAGAGCATCTCACAATACCCTTCTTTGGGTGCGGTGAAGTAGCTGCAGTTATTCACACTATCCACCTCTTTATAGCTTTCTGCGCCTGTGCAGAGCATCTCACAATACCCTTTCCTCGGGGGGGTTGAGGTAGCCGCAGTTACCAGCACTATCCACTGGCTTCCTAGTTTTCTCCCACTCCACACAGCCTCTCCTATCTACAAGTCTCTGTGAGCGGTAAATAACCCCTAGGTATCAGCGCAAGACAGTGGTTTAATTTTTTTCCGGTCACAGCATAGAGCCTGCAGTATCTACAAGTCTCTGTGTGCGGTGAATTAGCCACAGTTCTATAGCGCTATACAGTGGGGTAATTTATTTTGGCCCTGCTCTATCCTTAATCTGACATGATGAGGAGTAGGGGTAAGGGTCGAGGACGTGGACGCGGGTGTCAAGCGAAGGTGTGGGCACAGGCCGAGGTGCTGGGCAGGGTGAATCACAGCCAGCTTCTGAGGGATTAGGAAAGCGCCAAGTTCCTATGCTCCCCATCTTCATATCATAATTTGCGGGTCCACATGGTAAACCTTTATTACAAGCAAAGCAGTGCAAGCAGGTCCTGTCATGGATGGCAGATAATCCGTCCAGTAATGTATCGAACCTCCAGTCCTCTACACAGTCCACTACTCCTGGCTTAGGGACTGCACCTCTGAATCCTCTGGCTGCTCCTCCTTCCTCCCAGCCTCCTCACTCCATGAAAATGACAGATTCTGAGCAGGAAGACTCCCAGGAACTGTTCTCGGGTCCTTGCCATGAGTGGGAAAAAACTGTTCCTCATTCACCTGAGGAGTTTGTCATGACCGATGCCCAACCTTTGGAAAGCACCCGGAGTCCAGGTGATGAGGCTGGGGACTTCCGTCAACTGTCTCAAGAGCTAATTGTGGATGAGGATGATGAGACACAGTTGACTGTCAGTGGGGAAGTAGTAAGGGCAGTAAGTCCGAGGGAGAAGCGCACAGAGGATTCCGAGGAAGAGCTGCTGGACGATGAGGTGACTGACCCCACCTGGCTTGCTAAGCATTCTAAAGACAGGGCTTCAGAGGGTAGGCAAGTGCAACAGCAGGACAGGTTGGAAAAGGCAGTAGGGTGGCCAGGGGAAGAGGCAGGGCCAGAGCAAATAATTTCCCAACTGTTCCCCACAGCAACTCGTCGCAGCAAGCCTCCGTGCACAGGGCTAGGTGTTTGAAGATCTGGGGTTTTTTTAATGAGAGTGCGGAAGACCAACGAACAGTGGTGTGCAACCTGTGTCGCACCAAGATCAGCCGGGAAGCCACGACTACCAGCCTGACAACCACCAGCATGGGCAGGCATATGATGGCCAAGCACCCCACAAGGTGGGACGAAGGCCGTTCACCACCTCCAGGTCACACCACTGCCTCTTCCCCTGTGTCACATCCTGGCACTCAGAAACGCTCTTTTCTCCTTAGGGAGAGCAACAATATACTATAAACTAAGTGAGGAGACTCAAAGGGCCATGCACGCTCCTCTGGGTAATATGCAAATAAGGGAGATGGAATAAATCCTCCACAGTGTCACCTATTGAAAGGCAGCATTCCTTCAAGTCAAAGTAGTCATCGTGGCACTGAGATGCAATCCCCCTCTTAGGACACAGGCACGAGTGTCTCCCGGCCTGCATCCAGGCCTTCACCTCCTGACACCGTGCCACATAATAGGCTAATATACAAAATGAGGCAGCTCGGATTGGGTGAAAACGTGTGTAATTGGGTTAAGAATTGGCTCAATGATAGAAAGCAGAGGGTGGTAATAAATGGTTCGTACTCTGATTGGACCACAGTCACTAGTGGGTGCCACAGGGTTCAGTATTAGGCCACATTCTGTTCAATATATTTATCAACAACCTGATAGAGGGGCTGCACAGCAAAATATCAATATTTGCAGATGACACAAAATTATACAATATAAATAATGCAACGGAGGACAATGTATGGCTACAAATGGACCTGGATAAGCTGGGGGCTTGGGCAGAAAAATGGCAAATGAAGTTCAATGTTGAAAAATGTAAAATTATGCACATGGGCAGCAAAAACGGATGTCACCAATATTCACTTAATGGGGTACTGCTAGGGAAAAGCGATATGGAAAAGGACCTGGGGGTACTAGTGGATTGTAGACTAAACTGGAGTAACCAATGCCAGTCAGCTGCTGCAAAGGCAAATAAAGTCTTGGGGTGCATTAAAAGAGGTAAAGGGGCAAAGGACGAGAACATTATCCTTCCATTATATAAGGCACTAGTCAGGCCCCACATGGAATACTGCGCACAGTTCTGGTCACTGGTGCTCAGGAAAGATGTTACAGTACTGGAGGGGGTTCAAAGAAGAGCAACTAAACTAATACATGGAATGAAGGGACTGAAATACCCAGAGAGGCTATCCAAATTGGGATTATTTACCCTGGAAAAAAGACGGCTAAGGGGTGATCAAATAACTATGTATAAATACATGAGGGGACAATGCAAGGATCCCTCCCATGATCTGTTTACACCCAGGACCATGACGGTAACAAGAGGGCATCCGTTACGTTTAGAGGAAAGTAGGTTTCATCACCAACATAGAAAGGGGTTCTTTACTGTAAGAGCAGTTAGACTGTGGAACTCTCTGCCTGAGGAAGTGGTGATGGCAAAATCCATAGAGGAGTTCAAAAGGGGACTTGATGTCTTTCTGGAGAAGAAGGATATTATAGGTCATAAATTTTAAGTTAATTGTAATCCGGGTTTACATGCAGGTAGGAACTATTAGGGGTTGATCCAGGGAACAGTCTGATTGCCATTAGGGAGTCGGGAAGGAATTTTTTCCCCAAAAGGGCTAATTGGCTTCTGCTCTTGGGGTTTTTTGCCTTCCTCTGGATCAACAACACAGGAGAGACAGGCTGGACTAGATGGACATTGTCTTCATTCGGCCTTACGAACTATGTTACTATGTGACAGTCCTCCAATCCATCCAGCAATGTCTCTCAGTGCAGCATACAGCTGTTGCTAAAACAAGCGCTGGAGCGAAAGCGGAAATACGCCGCCAGCCACCCGCATGCACAAGCTTTAAACGTGCACATTGCCAAATGAATCAGCCTGGAGATGCTGCCATACAGGCTTGTGGAAACGGAGGCTTTCAAAAACATGATGGCGGCGGCGGGACCACGCTACTCGGTCCCCAGTCGCCACTATTTTTCCCGGTGTGCCGTCCCTACACCACCACGTCTCATGCAACATTAACCGTGCCCTCACCAATGCAGTTACTGGGAAGGTCCACTTAACGACAGACACGTGGACAAGTACTGGCAGGCAGGGACACTATATCTCCCAGGCGGCACATTGTTTGAACTTTGTGGAGGCTGGGACAGAGTCAGAGCCTGGAACCCACACCAAGAATAGCAAGTCCTACTTCGGTGCTGGTATTTGCAGCATATTATACCACCTCCTCCAACCTCCACCCTCCTCCTCTCAATTAAGAAGTGTGAGCACGTCGCCAGCAGTCGGCAGCGCGTGGCACGGCAGCACAGCGTTGGGCAAACGTCTGCAAGCTGTACTAAAACTAATCAGCTTAGGTGACAAGAGACACAGGCCCCCGAGTTGTTACAGGGTCTGACAGAGCAGAACAACCTCTGGCTTTCACCGCTGAGCCTCCAACCGGGCATGGTCGTGTGTGACAACGGCCATAACCTGGTGTCGGCTCTGCAACTTGGCAGCCTCACACACGTGCCATGCCTGGCCCATGTCTTCAATCTGGTGGTTCAGTGGTTTCTGAAAAACTACCCCCACTTGTCTAGCCTGCTCTGCAAGGTGAGCCGCATCTGCACACATTTCTGCAAGTCCACCACGGATGCTGCCACCCTCAGGACACTGCAACGTCGGGTTCAGCTGCCAGAGGAATTCTATGCTGCACATGTTGGCCAGGTTGTGCCAGCAGCGTAGAGCAATTGTGGAATACCAGCTGCAACATGGGCAGCAGAGTGGTTGTCAGCCTCTGCAGTTCTGTTACCATGCGGCGGCTGCCGGGGCCGCAGGTGGTTGGTCGGCGCTGTGCGTGCGGTCGTGGGTCCGGGCGGCGGTGTGCGCGCGGGCATCTGTGAGTGCAGCTCTATGCACGAGTCCCTCTTATGAGATTCTGCTAGGAGGCGTCGCCTCCCCCTCTCCGCCCCTGGGCGGAGGCTTCTGTTTATAAGGCTGGCAGTGAGGTCCATTCGCTGCCAGTTATTGGTTTCTGTTCAGTCTGCTAGCTTCCTGCCTCTGTCAGTCTCCTGTGTTCAGCTTGTGTGCTTTATCTGCCAGGTTATCCATCTGCCTCGGTCTGCTTATATTTCCTGTTGGTTTTCTTCATCTGCCCTTCCTGTCGTTATCCTACCCTGTTCCATCTTGGCATGCCAGCGTCCCTCCTCGGTCCCTAGAGTGTGTAGGGACCGCCGCCCAGTTGCCCGCCTGGGGTTAGCCGGAAGTGGAGGCAAGTAGGCAGGGACATGGGTTGCGGGTAAGTTCTAGGGCAACCCAGGCTGGCGTATCATCGGGTAGGATACGGTAACAAGTTCTTTACAGAGGAGTGGGCATGGATGGCGGACTTCTGCCTGGTTCTCGGAAACTTCGAGGAGTCTACCCAAATGGTGAGCAGCAATGCGGCCATCATTAGCATTACCATCCCTGCTGAAAAGTTTGCTGCTAAGCATAAAGGCTGACACTTTGCGGTTAGAACAGGAGATGGGGGATGACAGTATGCTGCTTGATAGCCAAACCGCCCTCACGTCTATATCTCAGCGCGTTTTGGAGGAGGGAGAGGAGGGGGAGAGGGAGAAGGAGAAGGAGGGGGAGGAGGAAGAGACTGCTGGCCACACTTCAGAGGGTACCCATGCTGCTTCCCTCTCATCTGTTCAGCGTATGTGGTCTGAAGAGGAGGAGGAGGAGGGCAGAAAATTCCATGCAGGAAAAAGTGTCATCCACGCTTGCTTGCAGAATAAAATATATAATCTTCCTTTATTTAAAATTTGCCAGGTATACACATCTCTAGACCAGACGCGTATCGGCTGCACAGAGCCTTCGTCAGTGGTGGGGGGAGGAGCAGGAGGAGGAGGAGGGGGAAGAGACAGCTGGGCACACTGTAGAGGGTTCCCATGCTGCTTGCCTCTCATCTGTTCAGTGTGTATGACCTGTGGAGGAGGAGGAGGATCCTGAAAGTCATCCTCCTAGTGAGAACAGCAATGTGTTGCATACTGGGACCCTGGCACACATGGCTGACTTCATGTTAGGCTGCCTTTCCTGTGATCCTCGCGTTAGACGCATTCTGGCCAACACGGATTACTGGGTGTACACCCTTCTCAACCCACGGTACAAGGAGAACCTTTCCACTCTCATTCCCGAAGAGGAAAGGGGTACAAGAGTGATGCAATACCACAGGGCCCTGGTGGACAAAGTGATGCTAAAGTTCACATCTGACAGCGCTAGCGGCATTAGACACAGTTCAGAGGGCCAACTAGTAGGGGAGGTGCGGGGATCAGGCAGCATGTCCAGAGCAGGCAGGGGAACACTCTCCAGCAAGAATAAGTCAGCACTCCCCAGTCAAGGCTGAGTCGGAGGGAGCACTGCAAAAAGATGGTGAGGGAGTACGTAGCCAATTGTACCATCGTCCTCTGTGATGCCTCTGCTCCATATAAGTATTGGGTGTCAAAGCTGGACACTTGGCACGAATTTGCGCTGTACGCCCTGAAGGTGCTGGCCTGCCCAGCCGATAGCATCCTGTCAAAGAGGGTGTTTAGTGCAGCTGGGGGATCATCACGGATAAGCATACCCGCCTGTCAACTGCCAGCGCCGACATGCTTACACTCATAAAGATGAACAAAGGCTGGTTTTCCACAGACTTCTCTTCTCCACCGGCGGAAAGCAGCGGATCCTAAAGATTCTTTTAGCTGCAACAGGAGAAATGTGCATCCTCTATCACCTCAAAAAAGGGAGAAGTAGCTTGGTCTATCCCTCTCGGATATTACACCTCCTCCTCCTCCTCCTCCTCAAACAGCATGTCATCACGATGTACCGCCTATTTTTCTGCGGGCCAAACGGCTCTGTTAAGACTAATGTTTCTGGAGAGCTGCCTCTAGGCTCTGTTACAAATTAAGCAACAACGACCTGTATCTTTAAAAAATGTTTCTGGGTTTCATCTGCCCTTAGGGTTAAGCAATTTTTCAGGGGTACACTTGTACTCTTGGTACCCCAATTTTTCAGGCCCTCGTCTAAACTTTTAGCCAACTAATTTTTCTGGGCTTCGCCTATACTCCTGGTAAGCAAATTTTTTCAGGTGTTCGCCTATACTCTTGCTACAGAAAAGTTTCAGGGGTTCGCCTATAGTCTTGCTACATAAATGTTTCAAAGGTCCGCCTATACACTAGCTACTGAAAGGTTTGAGGGGTTCGCCTATACTCTGGCTACAGAAATGTCTCAGGGGTCCACCTATACACTTGCTACTGAAAGGTTTGAGGCGTCTGCCTATACTCTTGCTCCTGAAAGGTTTGAGGGGTTCACCTATACTCTTGCTACAGAAACGTTTCAGGGGTTTGCCTATAGTCTTGCTACATAAATGTTTCAAGGGTCCGCCTATACACTAGCTACTGAAAGGTTTGAGGGGTTCGCCTATACTCTTGCTACAGAAATGTTTCAGGGGTCCACCTATACACTTGCTACTAAAAGGTTTGAGGGGTCCGCCTATACTCTTGCTCCTGAAAGGTTTGAGGGGTCCGCCCATACTCTTGCTACTGAAAGTTTTCAGGGGTCCGCCTATACACTTGCTACTGAAAGGTTTGAGAGGTTCGCCTATACTCTTGCTACAGAAAAGTTTCAGGCATCTGCCTATACACTTGCTACTGAAAGGTTTCAGGGGTCCGCCTATAGTCTTGCTACAGAAATGTTTCATGGGTCCCCCTATACTGTGGGTGCACAAAGGTTTCCCATAGCGGTGTTCAGCTGTCTGGCACAAATACACTGCATGACTTGGGCAGAAGTGTGGGCCGAGGCCGAGGTCCTGGGCGAAGTGAAACTCTGCCATGTTTGAGCACTCTCATTTCTTCAAGTGTAATACTGTCTTTGGGTTTCATGGGCTCACTTATGCTGTGGTTGTACAAAGGTTTCCCAGTGCCGTTTTCAGCTATCTGGCACAAATACACTGAATGAATTGTGTGGGGACACATGGATTTCCCATTGCTATGTAACTCACGGCACCTTGGGTCACACAAGGTGGAAGCTGGGACCGAGCTTGACCCTGGGCCCGCTCACATGCTTCCCACACAAAGTATTGCGGCTCCTACCTCAGTCACATTTTTTCAGGCTTATTATGCCTCCTCCTCCTCCTGCTTGGGGTCTGGGGATCAGCATTGGTCGGCATGTATTATTTCTTGTGCTTCAAATTACCACAGTTATCCGAGATACTGGATTGGAGCGTTCACAGGAAGTGAAAAGGATTTCATGAGACTTTCATAGGGTCACTGTATACCTGTGGTGGCTACTTTTGGGATACCTCCTGCTTCAATCCAATCTTTGGTGTTAGTATGCGCTGCTGCATTGTGGAGATGTGTAGAAGTGCTGGGACCTAAGTCCCCTTTATGCCCACGTTTGCGGCTCCTGAAAATTTTGTGACGGAGGTGGCACAGGATTGGAATGATGATCGTACCTTGCGGTGTCGATTGAGCTATCCGACACCTAGACAGAATGAATACTGTGTGGGCACATGTATTCCCCATAGCTATGTAACTCATGCCCATGTTTGCAGCTCCTTACGGAGGTTGGCCGTTTATTGGAATGAAGATCGAACGGCAATTTCTCATCAATTCTCAACAGCATTGTGGGCTATCGCCCACATTTTCAAATTGGGTCGCTGCCTGGCCCTGCTTACCCTCTGCAGTGTGTGCCTCGGGTTCCTCCTCATAGCAGACGCACTTATAAATAGACATCAGGTGGTGTGGCTATGAAGCGAGCATGTGGCATGAGGGCAGCTGAATGCTGCGCAGGGAAAATTTTGTGTGCGCTGTGGATGCAGGCTCGTGCGGGGGGTTGGACAGCAATGCCAGCATGTAACCCAGGAGAAGAGGCAACGGTGTCACCCGCAGGCAATGATTGTCCTTGGTTGCAGCTAGTGTGGTGCTTAGCTAAGATGTGGCAGCGCATGGGCCTTGCTAATGAAGATCTGTCCCAAGTAAATCGCTAGGGGCGTGACCGCCAGGCTCTTGCCCCCAATTTGGCTTAATAGTGGGACCGGGGTGCCTCAGATGCTGCCATGCATGCTACCCCTGCCGTTCCCTATCCTTTTATGGGGTGTTTCCATGATTTTCTGAGGTTTTCAGGTGTTTTAACCTCCCCGATGCGGAGCATCAGTCAGCTTGAAAAATGCTCAAGTCCTCCATTGACTTCAGTGGGGTTCGTTACTCGAAATGAGCTCTTGAGCATTACGAAAAGTTTGACTTGAGTAACGAGCACCCGAGCATTTTGGTACTCACTCATCTCTAATTATAGCTCATCTTCCTTGTTATTGTGTGATGATATGAGGTTAACAGTAGGACTAAGGAGATGCAAGAGAAGAACAAATGTTTAGAGAATTAGTATAAATACAATGCTAGTATAGATTAGTCATGGTTGCATCGTATGTTTCAATGCATTGTAGCCACCTGAGTGGGAATCAAGCAGTTTAAAATAGATGAAAATACTGAGGCTACATTTGAAATACTATCATTGCCCTCAGATAGAGAAACAGTCTAGTGTAAAAGTTAGAGATCTTCAGACCACAAAAAATTGAAATAAACAAAAAAACATATACTCAGGCTATAATATGCATAGTTACAAGTAAATCCAGATTGCCCTGGTGAACCCTAATTACAAATGTATTCAAAATAGCAATACACTGAGAACACATCCTTGAAATCCCAAGAGAAGTTACAATGTGGTCAACAGGAGTCACTGGTCTTCCTTTCCACCAGTCGGTGACATTGACTCCTATAATAAATGAATGTATCATCAGTCTAGCTATAAGACCAATCAGTGCCGGGACCAGGAGATCCAGATACTGGATATCAGTGTCACCCTCTGTAGAATCAGCCATCTCCCGTGTGTGAGGATTCTGACAATGAAGTAACATTTTACAAAAGGCTCAATAACAAAACTTTTTAGTTATTTATTCAAATGTAAGATTTTCATTGGAAATACAGGCAAAATCTCTTCAACTTCAAACTGGAACAGAACCTCAAATGTAAAGCAAATCACAGCAACCTACATACAGCAAAAACATAGCAATATCATTTTACATGTGGTACAACAGGCATGGAAAAATCTAAATGTGCTTACTAATTTAATTAAATGTTAAATATACATGAATATGACAGGAGGCTGGTTCGGGCCCGGTTTGGCTCATATTGATTTCGCTTAGAGCTAAATCTAGTGGTGTGAATTGGGAAACCATTTTTTCATGTTTGACTCTGCCAATTGGGATTTCTTCAGTGTAAGGTCCACAAGCTGTTAATCACAGAAATAGTCTCAGTAGTATGGCAACTGATGCTACAGAAGGTAGAGGTACCTGAGGATGTAAACACAGATGTAATTAGCAGACAAGCAAAGACCTCAAAAGGCAGCATATACTTCAGGCAGTGGGTAGGGCTGGCAGAACAAATACAGTATGGTAAAAAGTCTTAGTAAGGGCGGATAGTTGGCAAAGAACATGGTCCATTAATGTAGTCGAGGTCAAGAATGGAGAAGTCAGTGTTGTCAGAAACAGGCTAAGGTCAGGAAACACTGGTCAACAAATGTTTACAAAAGTCATGTGACTGAAAAAAAAGTAATTTCTTATCAATTTTTATGTGCCTGGCAAAATACAAAATTGGGTCCATTTTTTTTGTAATCTGCAATAATTGTTTACCTCACAAAATGCATGCCGATAGTAATAGGCTGATGGTTAATACCTGTAAAAAAATCAAGCCATAGACTGCATCTTAGATTTCTTTGCCTGTCTCTGGTACAGCTTTTCGGGAGCATCTCTATGGAGTGTCCAGCAGTAGTCAGCCAGCAGGGCATCGGACCATTTTCCCTGGTATCTTTGTTCCATTGTTGTGATATCTTGATGAAAGCGTTTGCCATGTTCATTACTAACCATACCACAGTTGTCTGGAAAGAAATCCAGGTGGGAATGAAGGAAGTGGATCTTTATAGACATATTGTCTATAAAGCAGTGAAATTCCCTTACTTGGTTATCCCACTCACATAAGAAACATGTATTTTGTATATCCCTGCTGCAGTCCCATTAAAAGGGCAGCTACCTTCAAATCTCCATAGAGGTGCCAGCTGTACTTGTTACACTCAATGTAATTCAGTAGCTGCTTTAAATTATCGTACGTCTTTCATGTGGACAGCATGCGCTACTGGAATAGATGGAAGACTGTTTTCATTGTGCAAAAGCAGAGCATTAAGACTCTGTTTCGAAGAGTCTACAAATAGTCTCCAATCTTGTGGGTCATGAGAGATTTCTAAGGCCCTCAATATCAGAACAGAATACCAGATTACCTTCCTCTCTGAAGAAGGGGTCAAATTGTGAGTGTAACTGTAAGGATGTTACAGTCCTACTGTATAAATTTACACACTAAAACACAGAAAAAGAACTGTTTGAAACATCTTCAAAACGAGAGCCAATAAAAAAAATGTCATGGTCATATTCATGTTCAGCATGCCAAGATACTACAGATTAGGACCTTTCTAAGTCAGTAAGAATTTCAATGTTGACCAGTGAAATCAAACTAATTACTTGCAACAGGCTTACTACCACTAAGGTGACTAAATTGTTTAAGCATCCCCTATACTGAATGCTTTAAAAATTATAAGTACTGACCAACTCTAGTACTGATCTGAGTATTTGTACTGGCTTACTCAAGTACCGATCATCATAAGTGAATACCTAGATGGTGATCCTGTCTTGTCAACACCCATAACAATTCAGGACGCTCAATTGTTGGAGCCTGAGTCCTGATCACTGATAGTGATAGTGTTCCATCACAAGTGAGAGTCCAAATGGTAACCCTGCCTTGTTTACACATAGAATAAACCAGCTCTTTTGGCTCCTATATTGAATTATCCTTTGCTTTTTTGAATCCATCTTGGGTAGAGTGTTTTTGTTTGTTATCATAAAACATCTTTTTATCGCTTATCAAGTATCAAATAACTCCAGGTCCTTATCTTCCTATAACGAATCTGTGTCTGGAGGTACCTGGTTGCTGTGTGTTGTCTTTGTAGTGCCCAGTTTATGTTTTTTAATACTATTAATAAAATACGTTTTTAGTGGTAGTCACGTCTGTGAATTGGTCAATGTTGACCAGTGAAATCAAACTAATTACTTGCAACAGGCTTACTACCAACAAGGTGACTAAATTGTTTAAGCATCCTCTATACTGAATGCTTTAAAAATTAAATTAAAAAGCTGCTTTATTTATTTTCTCGCCCCCCCAAAAAAAAAAAAAAAAAAAAATATACATTATACAGCATCTAATTGTAATTGAAAATATGACTTGTCCCACACACAAAAAAACAAGCTCTTTTGGGCTGTGTCGGTGGAAAAATTAAATAGTTATTTTCTGCAAACTACGAAGTTAGCTGATCTTTTACATAAAATTACACTAAAATGGGAACAAAAAAACCCCTAAGATTAAAAATTAAATAACCAAAAAGAAACTATAAAGAAAACAAGGGGTAGGGGAAGTGGTGGTGGTGGTAGAGAATTGACTGACTAATTCCCTTACTTGGTTATCCTACTCACATAAGAAACATGTATTTTGTATATCCCTGCTGCAGTCCCATTAAAAGGGCAGCTACCTTCAAATCCACACAGAGGTGCCAGCTGTACTTGTTACACTCAATGTAATTCAGTAGCTGCTTTAAATTATCGTACATCTTTCATGTGGACAGCATGCGCTACTGGAATAGATGGAAGACTGTTTTCATTGTGCAAAAGCAGAGCATTAAGACTCTGTTTCGAAGAGTCTACAAATAGTCTCCAATCTTGTGGGTCATGAGAGATTTCTAAGGCCCTCAATATCAGAACAGAATACCAGATTACCTTCCTCTCTGAAGAAGGGGTCAAATTGTGAGTGTAACTGTAAGGATGTTACAGTCCTACTGTATAAATTTACACACTAAAACACAGAAAAAGAACTGTTTGAAACATCTTCAAAACGAGAGCCAATAAAAAAAATGTCATGGTCATATTCATGTTCAGCATGCCAAGATACTACAGATTAGGACCTTTCTAAGTCAGTAAGAATTTCAATGTTGACCAGTGAAATCAAACTAATTACTTGCAACAGGCTTACTACCACTAAGGTGACTAAATTGTTTAAGCATCCCCTATACTGAATGCTTTAAAAATTATAAGTACTGACCAACTCTAGTACTGATCTGAGTATTTGTACTGGCTTACTCAAGTACCGATCATCATAAGTGAATACCTAGATGGTGATCCTGTCTTGTCAACACCCATAACAATTCAGGACGCTCAATTGTTGGAGCCTGAGTCCTGATCACTGATAGTGATAGTGTTCCATCACAAGTGAGAGTCCAAATGGTATCCTTGCCTTGTTTACACATAGAATAAACCAGCTCTTTTGGCTCCTATATTGAATTATCCTTTGCTTTTTTGAATCCATCTTGGGTAGAGTGTTTTTGTTTGTTATCATAAAACATCTTTTTATCGCTTATCAAGTATCAAATAACTCCAGGTCCTTATCCTCCTATAACGAATCTGTGTCTGGAGGTACCTGGTTGCTGTGTGTTGTCTTTGTAGTGCCCAGTTTATGTTTTTTAATACTATTAATAAAATACGTTTTTAGTGGTAGTCACGTCTGTGAATTGGTCAATGTTGACCAGTGAAATCAAACTAATTACTTGCAACAGGCTTACTACCAACAAGGTGACTAAATTGTTTAAGCATCCTCTATACTGAATGCTTTAAAAATTAAATTAAAAAGCTGTTTTATTTATTTTCTCGCCCCCCCCAAAAAAAAATAAAAATAAAAAAATATACATTATACAGCATCTAATTGTAATTGAAAATATGACTTGTCCCACACACAAAAAAACAAGCTCTTTTGGGCTGTGTCGGTGGAAAAATTAAATAGTTATTTTCTGCAAACTACGAAGTTAGCTGATCTTTTACATAAAATTACACTAAAATGGGAACAAAAAAACCCCTAAGATTAAAAATTAAATAACCAAAAAGAAACTATAAAGAAAACAAGAGGTAGGGGAAGTGGTGGTGGTGGTAGAGAATGGGCCAAATTGCCAGTTTAAGAGCCTTCCACTGACTCAACATCTCCATGTTTTTTAGGAGTAAGGCAAGCCTGCTGCCCTGCTATAGAAGTGGTTCGGAGTGTGTGTTATATCTAGGGTTGCCATCTTTGTCCCAAAAAATACCGGCCATGGTAAAAGGGGGCGTGTATTGGGGCTTCTCTTGGGGGAGTGGCTTATCGCTGGGCTAAAACTTGGTTCTGGGCATGTGTGAGACTAGAAACTGTCCAGAAAGCCATTCAGCGGCTGTGCGCATGCACGGGATTCAGGCCAGCCTGTTCTCACAAGTAGATGAAGTTTGGTGTGATTCACACTAAGGGAGCCTTCACGTCAGTGTGTTTATGTGCGTGCATAGCAGCGCACAAAAAACACGTCTATTACAACTACTGAATTCCCTATGGTGTGTTCACATGTCAATGTTTTACAGGTGTGCGCCTGTAAAGGTAGGACATGTGTGCACCATAGGTCCTGCACACATTGCCTTCAATGGAGCCATAGCTGCTGCCGGGGGCTCCATTTAAGGCAATGGTCTGCCGGCACCCCTGAAGTGATTTTCAGGAAAGAGCTTTAAATATAAGCTCTTTCCTGAAAAGTATCCCCTTTAGTGTAAAAAAAAAAATATTATATATATATCTCTGTCACTATTTCTGTCACATAGGCTCAACGCAGAGAAAAGACAGCTCTCCTCCCTGCTTCCCTGCTGCGGAATAAAGGGCCATAAAGGATGACACATTGGCTAGTGCGACTTAAGGACTGTCTGACTAACTGAGGAACAGATGGACTAAAGGGCTGACTAACTAAGAGATAGACGGCCTAAGGACTGACTGACTAACTAAGAGACATTTGAACTAAAGGACTGACTGACAAAGAGACAGACAGATAAAAGGACTGACTGACTAAAAGACAGACGGACTAAAGGACTGACTGATTAAGAGACAGACGGACTAAAGGACTGACTAAGACAGACGGACTAAAGGACTGACTAAGAGACAGACGGACTAAAGGACTGACTAAGAGACAAACGGACTAAAGGACTGACTAAGTGACAGACGAACTATAGGATTAACTGAGAGACGATCAGACTATAGGACTGACTAACAGGCAGACAGACTACAGGACTGACTGACTGACTAATTGAGGGACAGATGGACGGACTTTGGAACAGACAGACTATAAGACTGACTGACTAACTGAGGGACGGACAGACTATAACTGAGGGACGCACTGACTATAGGACTAACTGACTCTCTCTTACACCTGACAATGTTACTGAAGCAGGGCTTCCCACCAGATGCCCCCCACAGTGCAGGCCCTCCCCCACTGACACCTGTCCTTGTCTGTCTTTACAGCCCCCACACCCCTCGCAGTTACCATACACCAGCTACTTTATCTCATGGTAGCGGCTCCACAGTTGGGCTTTGTTGTCCTCCTTCTACGGGGCCTCCATTGGGCAGTGACCACTTTTACTACCAGGCTGCTGGTAGGGGGGAGTGCTGAGCCGGGCACTCAACATCCTGCTGTACCCTGATGTCCTCCATGCTGGCATGGCATTTCTTTCTAGAAGTGGGGCTTGAATTCCTCGCTTCCAGAAAAGATAATGCTCTGATTGGCTAGCCAACGCCGGCATCAGCTAATGAAAGCTGGTGCTGGGTTAACCAATCATAGCCATTCAATGACATCATTGAATGGCTGTGATTGGTTAACCCAGCGCCAGCTTCTAATTGCCTGACGCCGGTGCTGGCTAGCCAATCAGAGCATTATCTTTGCTGGAGGCAGTGAATTCAAGCCCTGCTTTCAGAAAGAATTCAAAAATACCGGTTTTTAATATGGCTGGTAAAAAAAAATACCGGCATGGTGAAATATCTGCCAGGCCAGTGAATTTCCGGCTGGGTGGCAACCTTAGTTATATCTCCAGCATGCAGAACAGTTTGTAGAGTGGGTGAAACACCCTCCTCTTCCTCCCAGTTTACCTCATACAGCTACAACTTCTAAGCTCTTTCTGGTTTCTGTATTTTTCATTTGCAATAAGTAATCAGTTACATTCTGAAGAACCTTGGACATCTGACTCCTAAGTTTGGCTGTTCTGTAGATCAGGTAAGAAGAATGTAGACCTGTGACAAAATTCAAGACAATAAAAATCCAAAGATGGAGCACACAATAAAAATAGTAATAATAGACACCCAAAAAATGTCCAATGACATAAATAGTGTTATATATCAAAGTGAAGGATACAAATTTCATCACTGAGTAATAGGTTCCCAAATTGATGGTTACATTACTGCTCATTTTCATCTTTGTTGTGTGATGATACAACGAGGTGAAGAGGAGGACTGAAGAGATGCAATAAAAAAACAGTGGAATAAAGATTCCTAAAGTATAATTGTAGAAATAATTCATATAAATCGTGCAATCCATGGACAGATTCTGCATAGTCGTATTGTATGTTCCATTTTTCATCACCTCAGTGATAGACATCATCAAGAGCATCAAACAATTGAAAATAGAGAGGAGTACTGAGATTGCAATTAAATTACTAGTCCTGTGTGCTATCATCCCCCTCAGATACAGGAACAGTCTGCTGTGGAAGTTGGAGATCTTCAGGCAGAAGACAATGGAGAGCAGAGATGTTAGCCAAAAATTGGCATAAATAAAGAAATCATAAATCGAGCCTACAAACACAGTTACATGGGTATCCAGGTGTATCTGGAAGGCTGTATCCATAATCAAATATATAATTGCAAGACACTGAGTGCCCATCCTTGAAATCCCAAGAGAAGTTACAATGTGGTCAACAGGAGTCACTGGTCTTCCTTTCCACCAGTCGGTGACATTGACTCCTATAATAAATGAATGTATCCCCATTCCAGCTATGAAAGTAATCAGTGCCGGGACCAGGAGACCCAGATACAGGATGTCAGTGTCACCCTCTGTAGAATCAGCCATCTCTCCTGTGTGTGAGAATCCTAGTAACACAGCCAGGCTTTAGTAAAGGTTTAATCACAAACTTTCAGCGATTTATTCAAATATTGCAAGATTTACATTAGAAATACAGAGGACATCCCATAAATTTTGAGCTGCGACAGATATACAAATGCTAAGCAGATCACATAACATAGCAAGATCGTTTTATAGCTAGAACAACAGAAAATGAGACATTCAAATGATGGGTTCACCTGTTAGGTCACCTTTAGAGAAGAGCGAGTATACTCGCTAAGGCTAACTACTCGAGCGAGTAGTGCCTTAGCCGAGTATCCTCCTGCTCGTCTGTAAAGATTCGGGGGTCAGCGCGGGTGACAGATGAGTTGTGGAGGTGAGCAGGGGGGAGCGGGAGATCCCCCCTCCGTTACACCCTGCTCTCCCCCGCGCTCCCCGCCCCCCGAATCTAGCAAGTATACTCGCTCATCTCTAGTTACCTTGTAAATATATTGCAGCGTCCGCAGAGCGGGTTCACAGCTGAGGAGATGGCAGGGTAGATAAAGGTTTCTGTCACGGTAACTCTACCATCTCCTCCCCTAGGGGTAGCTCGGGACCCAACCCAGTTACTGCTGGGGGAGGTCACAGGAAAAGGGTAACTAGTGGTTACCTTAACCCCTTAAGGACGTGGACCTTTTTTTTTTTTTTTTTTTCCATTTTTGTTTTTTCCTCTCCCCTTTTTAAAAGATCGTAACTCCTTTGTTTTGTCCATTGCGTAGCTGTATGAGGGCTTGTTTTTTGCTGAACGAGTTGTATTTTTCAACTGTACTATTTAATGTACTGAAAAAAATTCTAAGTGGTGTAAAATTAATAAAAAAGTTTTTTTCGCTGCACTACTTTCAATTTTTTCAAAGACATTTAATTTTATTAAATTATTTTTTGCTGCCAAATTCTGCGCAAAATAACTTATTCATTTTTCCATCAACGTAGTTGTAAGAGGGATCATTTTTGGTGAGACATCCTGTAGTTTATGCTGGTACCATTTCGGAATACATATGACACTTTTTTATTTTTTTTTTTTATTTAATTTTTTCTGGGAGTCAGGTGAACAAAAAAGTGCATTTCTGTCTTTTTTTCGGACGATGTTCACCGTGCGAGGTAAATAATGGACTGCTTTAATAGATCTGACTTTTACATACATGGCGATACCAAATATTTAGTTTTGTTTTATGATTCAGATGTTTTTATTATAGATATGGCAAAAGGAGGGTGATTTAAAATTTATTTTTATTTATTTATTTATTTTTACAATTAGTAAAAATTTACTGATCCTATTTTTACTTCCCCCCACACATCTAGGGGACCAGAACTAGTGATGCTTTTTTCGCTTTTGCACTATGATGTGATGCCATAGCATTACATCATACTGCAATCTGACAGGCAGTCTATCAAGCCACCCCACGGGCATAGCTTGATAGGCAGTCTGCTAAGGCAGCCCAGGGGGGTTTCAGAAGGCCCCTGGCTGCCATGACACCTGCATTGCTCCTTGCGATCTCATCGTGAGGTGCGATACAGGGATTTGAATGCTGCTGCCAGAACTGACAGTGACATTTAAAGGGTTGATAGTACTGAACAGCCACGGCTGATTGCAGCTATTGCCAGCAGGTGTCAGCTATAAAAAAAAATCTGACGCCTGTGCTGTATGAAGAGAGGTCACCCGGCGATCTCTTTTCATACATACCCTGGCACTGCAGGACATAAATGTGAATCCTGGAGCATTAAGGGATTAAAGTTCGTTGTCACACGTGACGCCACCGTTCCATCCTCTGCGGTGAATCCTGAGGTTGTAATAAAGTATTCGACACACATGGATAACTTACTGAGCAAACAGGGAATGGTCAGTGATGCCTGTTTATTTAATTCTAATAAGGTTCCAACAAATAAGAGCACCAGTCAGAAAACACTGTACATTCTCAGAAGGTGGTGCAACAGGGAGGATTTCTCGGGGTAATTCAGACAATCCACAGTCCCAGTTATCTGTGAGATCCTGCTCCCAGCAAACTCTCTTTCTTCCTTTCTCACTCTCTACCAGTCATCACTTCCTCTTCTGATGTCCTTCTCCTTCTCTCTCCCTTTCCGTGAGGATAGTGGCACTGGCAGATCCTGGGTAGTGTAGGCCCAGGACAGGCTTCAGACCATCGCTTGGCCTCTTCCATACTGTACCACAGAGACCAGACAGTCTCTGTGCGGCTCACTCACTTTCTAAATGGATGACCCTTTTTCTCTAACATGCTCACCAATATACATATAAAATGTAGTCACATGACATACAGCAAGATACATTTCCCAGAAGTTAACCCAGTCCTTACTGCAGAGGTGTAATGCTCATCAAATACATACAATATAGAAGACACTGACAATACCATTGCATGAGACAAACATTTAACATTATGGAGGGGCCCCGTTTACTCCGGGCTAATACAATATGACTACTTATAATGTACTGATCCTAAGTTTAACTGAGATCACCCTGTGAAATAAATTGATCACCTTTGTTTCTACTTCTTCATTTTTACGGCAATAGTCCTTGGTGCGCTGGGCTTTGTTCCCTTATTTTAAGTTATGTACATACACATTTTAGAGACCTACATCAGAATTCTACTGACGCTCTCCACTTCTGGATGATCTTATACAAAGAGCAATGGTCATAAAATCCCTGGTCATAACTGATAAGCTACCAGGGAATTCAGGAATTCCTGACTTTGAATTTTAGATTATTATTACTGTTAATATATGCACTTTGATAGCAAGTATTTTTCAATTATCGAGGAACCATTTTCATTTAGTATCTAATGTTGATTTCAGATGTTCCTTTATTAAAGAGGTTGAACATAAGCTAGAAAATCCTGACAAAGAAAATCCTGGTTTTGGCTGCTTTGTAGAACAGATATGTGGAATTTAGAGCTGGTCACCAATTCACGACTTGAAAAAACTAAAAAGATAACACAGAGTATAAAATCAATATCATCATGGGCTCCCCTACCATGAGACAAGCGAAAATTGCCATCTCACACAGCAGTTTGCACGGCCTCGGAAAAGGAACATGTTTCTACCCAGCCTGTAATTATTTTTTACTGGTCATGTTAATGGCTGGTAAAAAGTAATTACCAGCTGGGAGCTGACCAAGTGACAAGTAGATAGGGATTTCAGTACTCTCTCTCCGAGCCACTAAGGCTCAACCTGTGACATTTGACTTCTTCCCTGGCATCTACACTGCAAGCAGCAACAGAGCAGAGCTGAAGACAGAGTAAGTGAAATGTGTGTAAGATCACCACCCAGATGGATGTCTTGGGATACCATTACTACTGGGCAACAATGGGGTCATTGTTACTTCTGTGGCTATTGTGGTGGTCACTATTACTAATGGGGCCACTAATGGGATCACTGAGGCCACGATTACTGCTGAGACCACTAAAGGGGCCATGATTACTCTTTGGGTCAGTAATGGGAGCACACATACTCTGGTCTTCTGTGACACTGTATCTTCCACTCACTTAACACTCCCCCTAGCTCATCATCAAAACACTGCTCCTCTTAGAGTCTTGCACTTAATATTCACATTACATATGTGATGCAGCCAATCTGTGATGACTTTTGTCATGGTTCCTGTGGTGAATTACTTACGTTTCTATAGGTAAGAGCATGTGGACATATGTCACTATGCTAGCCCTTTGGTGGAATCGTGCTTTCATGTGATTCACGGAAACATGACAAGTCATCACATGTTTCTCTATCCAATGGCTTGTGAATTCTCACAGCAGAAATGAGTAGTTTATTTACTATGACCAGGTGGGTTGCATTAAAGGGATATTTTGGTGTGTGTATCTCTCCCACTGTTTTAATGACTTCAAGCTCCTTATGAAGCTGCTAATTTAGTGAAATGCACTTCAAGGTGCCATCATCTCTGGCTCTAAAATGTCCAAGAGTTTGCATTCCAATGTTCTTAAACTACATTTGCACATATAGAGATCACTGAGAGGTGAGAGTACACAGTCCTCTGAAAAGAGTCACTCTGAGTGCACGCTGATTCGATGGGAGTCTAAGGGGGTGGGGGTTTCTTGTTGTGCCACAGTGTTCATTTATTCTTCCATTTTATAATGCTTTTCTGTTTTTATACTAGGTGTGAGTATCACTTTAAGTCCATCGTCTACAGCCAGGCCCTCAGATATAACTGGATCTGCTCCAACCCAACAGACAGAAAGGAAGTATTTTTAAATCAGGGCTACCATCCCACTTCAATTGATGACCAAATTACTAGAGCCACCAAGATACATAGAGATAGAAAAAAATGCATGTGTGCCTCTAGTAGTGACCTACGATTCACAGTGGGAGATAATGTGTGTGCCCACTCACCGGATTGTGCAATAAAAAGTTTTGTTGAAGCATGGAACTAAGGTGTCCTGATTTTGACTACACGTAGAGGGATATCTATTAGAGATGAGCGAGCACCAAAATGCTCGGGTGCTCGTTGCTCGAGTCGAACTTTCCACGATTCTCAAGAGTTTGTTTCGAGTAACGAATACAATAGAAGTCAATGGGCGACTCGAGCATTTTTGTATATGACCGATGCTCCGCTTAGGTTTTCACTTGTGAAAATATGGAAAACATACGAAAGTCATGGAAACGCCACAGAAACAGATAGGGCAGGGCAGGGGCAGCATGTAGGGCTGCATCTCAGGCTTCTAGGTCTCACTATTAAGCCACAATAGCGGCAAGAGTGTGCCCCCCCTAATTTTTTACTTTGGACAAACCCTCATTGGCAAGGCACACCTTAGCTAAGCACTACACTACCTCTAACCAAGCACAATCACTGCCTGCAGGTCACACCGCTGCGTCTTCTCCTAGGGTTACATGCTGCCCAAACCCCCGCTTGACCCAGCATCCACAGCGCACACAAAAGTGGCCCTGCGCAGCCTTCAGCTGCCCTCATGCCACATGCTCGTTTCATAGCCACACCACCCTAATGTCTATTTATAAGCGCATCTGCCATGAGGAGGAACAGGAGGCACACACTGCAGCGGGTTGGCAGGGCCAGGTAGCGACCCTCTTTAAAAGGGTGGAGCGATAGCCCACAATGCTGTTGAGAATCAATGAGAAATTGATGTTCGATCTTCATTCCAATAGAGTGCCAACCTCCGTCAGGGGCTGCAAACGTGGGCATGAGTTACATAGCTATGGGGAATCCATGTGCCCACACAGTATTCATTCTGTCTAGGTGTCGGATAGCTCAATCGACACCGCAAGGGGAAAGCCATCTGCACTCTGCCCCCTACCCAAGTCAGTCAGTGTCTTTGTGCCAGACAGGTCAAACACCACGATGGGAACTAAGTGGGCACCAACAGCATAGGCGAGCAGAAGGAACCGAAAGAAAGTAATAAACATGAAGAAATTACAGTGCCCAAACATGGCAGAATTACACAGCACTGAGGACATAGGCCTCGGCCAACAGCTTCAGCAATCGTAGGCATGAAGCGGACTTCGATGCTAGTTCATCTGCGACGGGCTCATTAAATCAGTTACGTTTTCTTTCACCGCTCCAATGACTGGATTAGCAGGAAAAAGTTCCACAGGCCCAACCTGGCAACAAGTCAGAAAAAGATGTCTGCGCTCAAAGCGGAGAAAAGAGGAAATAAATAAAAGGTGTGTGAATCTACACACTGAACAGAAATCAGACACTTACTTGAAAAGGAGGGGGGTGTGATGAACAGAAGCCCCCTCCTCTGAGTGTCTTTCATGAGTAACCATGCAGATGTACTTGGCAAGGTATAAAACACTGGATACTCTATTTTAGCGACGCGTTTCGGTGCAAAATGTAGCACCTTTCTTAAGCCATACATACAAGAAAACACAATACATGCACACATATATATATATATATATATATATATATATATATATAAAGATAAATGTAAACATACCCCTCACATGTGTCGTCTGAGTTTGGCGACTGGCGTCCGGAAGAAGGGGGCGGTGACTGGTGACGCAAATCGCGTCATTGTGTCACATGATCCTCGTCATGAATGCCTAATAGTCGCGCTATAAATAACGCGCGATATACGAGGCCGATCATGTGACACCGGTCACATGATTGTGGAGAAGGCTCCCCATGCTAATGGGTGAAAGGACCTACTATTAGCGCTATCTCTGGGGCGTGGACTTATGTGTCTGTCATAGGACCTAGGCCACATGATGATGTTGAGCGTCCCCCCGCGTCGTCAACGTGATGACGTCATGATGAAAATGGGGTGGAGCCCGGTAGTGCGGAGGTGTGGCCTAATGCATTGTCATAGAGACTGACAACAGCCATGGTAACCGGTGTATCACAGTAATGCAACTTGGTGAAGTGAGTTTACTATTGACAGTTAAAGTGTTTAATATGTTTGGGGCTTATTAAAAACCCTATAAACATTAGGTTGCTACAAGCATGAGAATCATAAGGGTCAATGTAAAGCAGGGGGTTGTTCCGGTATACACTTATTTACAAATAAATAGATACAATAGTATTGCATAGAATTTTACATGATGAATAGAGATGAGCGAGTGTACTCGGAAAAGCACTACTCGCTCGAGTAATTTGCTTTATCCGAGTATTGCTGTGCTCGGGTCTGAAGATTCGGGTGCCGGCACGGAGCGGGGAGCTGCAGGGGAGAGCGGGGAGGAACGGAGGGGAGATCTTTCTCTCCCTCTCTCCCGCCCGCTCTCCCCTGCTTTCCGCTGCGACTCACCTGTCAGCCGCAGCGGCACCCGAATCTTCAGGGACGAGCACAGCGATACTCGGATAAAGCACATTACTCGAGCGAGTAGTGCTTTTCCGAGTACGCTCGCTCATCTCTAATGATGAAAGAAACATTAAATGCATCCTATTCACACAACTCTTGCTATATAGATATAGATCCGGAATGGTGATTGGTAATCTATTAAAAAAATACAATAAAATACTTATAGAATGTTTTACAAAGAAGGGAATATCTATATTTCTAATCTTGAAAGCAAGTGGTGGACGCATAAATAAGCGCTCATAAGGTGTTGTGCGTATGATGGACACATAATTGACGCATAAGTGGAGATTCCCAAGGTGATAAACACATAGAAAATAGTTAATGATCAATAATTGATACACTAATTGATAATATGCATAAAAACGGATAAATAATTAGTAATAAATAGAGATGAGCGAGCACCAAAATGCTCGGGTGCTTGTTACTCGGAATGAACTTTTCGCGATGCTCGAGGGTTCGTTTCGAATAACGAACCCCATTGAAGTCAATGGGCGACCCGAGCATTTTTGTATTTCGCCGATGCTCACTAAGGTTTTCATGTGTGAAAATCTGGGCAATTCAAGAAAGTGATGGGAACGACACAGCAACAGATAGGGCAGGCGAGGGGCTACATGTTGGGCTGCATCTCAAGTTCACAGGTCCCACTATTAAGCCACAATAGCGGCAAGAGTGCCCCCCCCCTCCCAAAAACTTTTACTTCTGAAAAGCCCTCATTAGCATGGCATACCTTTGCTAAGCACCACACTAGCTACAACAAAGCACAATCACTGCCTGCATGACACTCCACTGCCACTTCTCCTGGGTTACATGCTGACCAACCGCCCCCCTCCCCCCCACAGTGCACACCACCCTCATGTCTATTTAGAAGTGCGTCTGCCATGAGGAGGAACCGCAGGCACACACTGCAGAGGGGTTGGCACGGCTAGGCAGCGACCCTCTTTAAAAGGGGCGGGGCGATAGCCCACAATGCTGTACAGAAGCAATGAGAAATCCAATCCTGTGCCACCGCCATCAGGAGCTGCACACGTGGGCATAGCAATGGGGAACCTATGTGCCACACACTATTCATTCTGTCAAGGTGTCTGCATGCCCCAGTCAGACTGGTAATATGTACCTTAACAGTAACCGCGTTGGTGGTAATGTGGTGGTGACTGCGGACCTAGTAGCGCGGTTTTATTTTGTTGGTTTTCGGAATGTGGCCAGGATTAAGTGGGCCGTGGCGGGGGGATGGTGGGGGGGCTCTCTTGTAGTGTCGGTAAAGGTGAAATTCTTGGACTGCCACCAGACGAACCAATGCAAAGGCATTTGCCAAGAATTTTTTCCCTGTTGGAGGAGGAGGGGGATGTTTTTGAGGCACTACGTGTCCTCTCCACGTGTCCGTGGTTATATGCACCTTAACAGTAACCGCGTTGGTGGTAATGTGGTGGTGACTGCGGACCTAGTAGCGCGGTTTTATTTTGTTGGTTTTCGGAATGTGGCCAGGATTAAGTGGGCCGTGGCGGGGGGATGGTTGGGGGGGCTCTCTTGCAGTGTCGGTAAAGGTGAAATTCTTGGACTGCCACCAGACGAACCAATGCAAAGGCATTTGCCAAGAATGTTTTCCCTGTTGGAGGAGGAGGGGGATGTTTTTGAGGCACTACGTGTCCTCTCCACGTGTCCGTGGTTATATGCACCTTAACAGTAACCGTGTTGGTGGGAAATGGCCTCGCCGCCATCATGTCTTTGGGAAGCCTCTGTTTCCACACCCCATAGACATACCATTAGCAGCGGTATAAGCAGAGCCCATAATTCGTAACATTTCAGCCGTAGCATTAGGACAGGCCCCACTAACATATCACTAGCAGCATTATAGCGGGAGCGCAGTCTTCGTTCCATGTCAGCAATAGTAGCACTCAAGACAGGCCCCAGTAACAATTCCGAAGCAGCAGTATAGCGGGAGCGCAGTCTTCGTTCCATGTCAGCAGTAGTAGCACTCAAGACAAGCCCCAGTAACAATTCCGAAGCAGCAGTATAGCGGGAGCGCAGTCTTCGTTCCATGTCAGCAATAGTAGCACTCAAGACAAGCCCCAGTAACAATTCCGAAGCAGCAGTATAGCGAGAGCGCAGTCTTCGTTCCATGTCAGCAATAGTAGCACTCAAGACAAGCCCCAGTAACAATTCCGAAGCAGCAATATAGCGGGAGCGCAGTCTTCATTCCATGTCAGCAATAGTAGCACTCAAGACAGGCCCCAGTAACAATTCCGAAGCAGCAGTATAGCGGGAGCGCAGTCTTCGTTCCATGTCAGCAATAGTAGCACTCAAGACAGGCCCCAGTAACAATTCCGAAGCAGCAGTATAGCGGGAGCGCAGTCTTAGTTCCATTTCAGTAGCTGCAGTATAGCCAAGGCCCAAGTTACATTTATGTAGCTAAAGTGTAGGCCAACCCCACACACACTTCTGTACCATGAGTGCAGGCGAAGAACATACAAATTGCTATGATTACACTGTAGGTGAGGGCCCCAAAAAATTGGTGCACCAACAGTACTAATGTACCTCAGTAAAAATTGGCCATGCCCAACCAAGATGGCAGGTGAAACCCATTAATCGCTTTGGTTAATGTGGCTTAAGTGGTAACTAGGCCTGGAGGCAGCCCAGTTTAACGAAAAATTGGTTCAAGTTAAAGTTTCAACGCTTTTAAGAGCATTCAAACATATAAAAATTGTTTAGAAAAATTAGATGAGTGAGCCTTGTGGCCCTAAGAAAAATTGCCCGTTCAGTGTGATTACGTGAGGTTTCAGGAGGAGGAGCAGGAGGAGGAGGAGGAATATTAGACACAGATTGATGAAGCAGAAATGTCCCCGTTTTGGATGGTGAGAGAGAACGTAGCTTCCATCCGCGTGTGCAGCCTACGTTGTGCTTACGTATCGCTGCTGTCCGCTGGTGGAGAAGAGAAGTCTGGGGAAATCCAGGCTTTGTTCATCTTGATGAGTGTTAGCCTGTCGGCACTGTCGGTTGACAGGCGGGTACGCTTATCTGTGATGATTCCCCCAGCCGCACTAAACACCCTCTCCGACAAGACGCTAGCCGCAGGACAAGCAAGCACCTCCAGGGCATACAGCGCTAGTTCAGGCCACGTGTCCAGCTTCGACACCCAGTAGTTGTAGGGAGCAGAGGCGTCACCGAGGATGGTCGTGCGATCCGCTACGTACTCCCTCACCATCCTTTTACAGTGCTCCCGCCGACTCAGCCTTGACTGGGGAGCGGTGACACAGTCTTGCTGGGGAGCCATAAAGCTGGCCAGGCCCTTAAAGACTGTTGCACTGCCTGGGCTGTACATGCTGCTCGATCTACGCACCTCCCCTGCTACCTGGCCCTCGGAACTGCGCCTTCTGCCACTACCACTGTCGGATGGGAATTTTACCATCAGCTTGTCCGCCAGGGTCCTGTGGTATAGCAACACTCTCGAACCCCTTTCCTCTTCGGGAATGAGAGTGGGAAGGTTCTCCTTATAGCGTGGGTCGAGCACTGTGTACACCCAGTAATCCGTAGTGGCCAGAATGCGTTGAATGCGAGGGTCACGAGAAAGGCATCCTAACATGAAGTCAGCCATGTGTGCCAGGGTACCTGTACGCAACACATGGCTGTCCGCACTAGGAAGATCACTTTCAGGATCCTCCTCCTCCTCCTCCTCCTCCTCCTCCTCCTCCGGCCATACACGCTGAAATGATGACAGGCAAGCAGCATGGGTATGGTCAGCAGTGGGCCAAGCTGTCTCTTCCCCCTCCTCCTCATCCTCCTCATGCTCCTCCTCCTCCTCCTGAATGCGCTGAGATATAGACAGGAGGGTGCTCTGACTATCCAGCGACATACTGTCTTCCCCCGGCTCTGTTTCCGAACGCAAAGCGGCTGCCTTTATGGTTTGCAGGGATGTTCTCAAGATGCATAGCAGAGGAATGGTGACGCTAATGATTGCAGCATCGCCGCTCACCACCTGGGTAGACTGCTCAAAGTTTCGAAGGACCTGGCAGATGTCTGCCAACCAGGCCCACTCTTCTGAAAAGAATTGAGGAGGCTGACTCCCACTGCACCGCCCATGTTGGAGTTGGTATTCCACTATAGCTCTACGCTGCTCATAGAGCCTAGCCAACATGTGGAGCGTAGAGTTCCACCGTGTGGGCACGTCGCACAGCAGTCGGTGCACTGGCAGATTAAAGCGATGTTGCAGGGTGCGTAGGGTGGCAGCGTCCGTGTGGGACTTGCGGAAATGTGCGCAGAGCCGGCGCACCTTTCCGAGCAGGTCTGACAAGCGTGGGTAGCTTTTCAGAAAGCGCTGAACCACCAAATTAAAGACGTGGGCCAGGCATGGCACGTGCGTGAGGCTGCCGAGCTGCAGAGCCGCCACCAGGTTAAGGCCGTTGTCACACACGACCATGCCCGGTTGGAGGCTCAGCGGCGCAAGCCAACGGTCGGTCTGCTCTGTCAGACCCTGCAGCAGTTCGTGGGCCGTGTGCCTCTTCTCTCCTAAGCTGAGTAGTTTCAGCACGGCCTGCTGACGCTTGCCCACCGCTGTGCTGCCACGCCGCGCGACACCGACTGCTGGCGACGTCCTGCTGCTGCTGACACATCTAGATTGCGAGACAGAGGTTGAGGAGGAGGAGGAGGAGGAGGGTGCTTTAGTGGAAGAAGCATACACCGCCGAACATACCACCACCGAGCTGGGGCCCGCGATTCTGGGGGTGTGTAGGACGTGAGCGGTCCCAGGCTCTGACTCTGTCCCAGCCTCCACTAAATTCACCCAATGTGCCGTCAGGGAGATGTAGTGGCCCTACCCGCCTGTGCTTGTCCACGTGTCCGTAGTTAAGTGGACCTTGCCACTAACCGCATTGGTGAGGGCGCGTACAATGTTGCGGGAGACGTGGTCGTGCAGGGCTGGGACGGCACATCGGGAAAAGTAGTGGCGACTGGGAACTGAGTAGCGCGGGGCCGCCGCCGCCATCATAGCTTTGAAGGACTCCGTTTCCACAACCCTATACGGCAGCATCTCAAGGCTGATAAATTTGGCTATGTGGACGGTTAACGATTGAGCGTGCGGGTGCGTGGCGGCGTACTTGCGCTTCCGCTCAAAGACTTGCGCTAGCGACGGCTGGACGGTGCGGTGCGAGACATTGCTGGATTGGGCCGAGGACAGCGGAGGTGAGGGTGTGGGTGCAGGCCATGAGACGGTCGTGCCTGTGTCCTGAGAGGGGGGTTGTATCTCAGTGGCAGGTTGGGGCACAGGGGGAGAGGCAGCGGTGCAAACCGGAGGCGGTGAACGGCCTTCGTCCCACCTTGTGGGGTGCTTCGCCATCATATGTCTGCGCATGCTGGTGGTGGTGAGGCTGTTCGTGGTGGCTCCCCGGCTGATCTTGGCGCGACAAAGGTTGCACACCACTGTTCGTCGGTCGTCAGGCGTCTCTGTGAAAAACTGCCAGACCTTAGAGCACCTCGGCCTCTGCAGGGTGGCATGGCGCGAGGGGGCGCTTTGGGAAACAGTTGGTGGATTATTCGGTCTGGCCCTGCCTCTACCCCTGGCCACCGCACTGCCTCTTGCAACCTGCCCTGCTGCTGCCCGTGCCTCCCCCTCTGAATACCTGTCCTGTGTAGGCGTTGCACACCAGGTGGGGTCAGTCACCTCATCGTCCTGCTGCTCTTCCTCCGAATCATCTGTGCGCTGCTCCCTCGGACTTACTGCCCTTACTACTACCTCACTGCAAGACAACTGTGTCTCATCGTCATCGTCCTCCTCACCCACTGAAAGGTCTTGAGACAGTTGCCGGAAGTCCCCAGCCTCATCCCCCGGACCCCGGGAACTTTCCAATGGTTGGGCATCAGTGACGATAAACTCCTCTGGTGGTAGAGGAACCACTGCTGCCCAATCTGAGCAGGGGCCCGAGAAAAGTTCCAGGGAGTGTTCCCGCTCCTGAGCATGTGTCATTGTAGTGGAGTGAGGAGGCTGGGAGGAAGGAGGGGCAGCAGACAGAGAATTCGGATTTGCAGCACTGGACGGCGCAGAACTCTGGGTGGATGATAGCTTGCTCGAAGCACTTTCTGCCATCCAGGACAGGACCTGCTCACACTGCTCATTTTCTAATAAAGGTCTCCCGCGTGGACCCATTAATTGGGCGATGAATGTGGGGACGCCAGAAACGTGCCTCTCTCCTAATCACGCAGCAGTCGGCTGCGACACACCTGGATCAGGAGCTCGGCCTGTGCCCACACCCTCACTTGGCCCTCCGCGTCCTCGGCCGCGTCCACGTCCTCTAGGCCTACCCCTACCCCTCAGCATGCTGTATTACCAGTGATTTGATTTCCCAGGCAGGAAATAAATTGGCGCAAGCCTGCAGGCCAAATATAATTTTTTCGCTTTTTTGCAAAGGGAAGGCCCCACTGCGGATATTCAATGAACAATACGTTTAATTAATAACTGTGGTGTGGCCCTGAAAAAGTGTCACACAACTTTAGTGTAGCAGAGTTATTAACTCTGGCAGAGCAGGTATTTGCCAGTCAGGAAAGACAATGGCGCAAGCCTGCAGTAAACCGTAGCTGGTTGCGTTTGATTTTTGTACGTTCTCCACGCAGCACACACGTACACGGAGACCTTAGGACTGACACAGGCAGGCCAAATATAATTTTTTCCCTGCTTTTTTGCAAAGGGAGGGCCCCACTGCGGATATTCAATGAACAATACGTTTAATTAGTAACTGTGGTGTGGCCCTGAAAAAGTGTCACACAACTTTAGTGTAGCAGAGTTATTAACTCTGGCAGAGCAGGTATTTGCCAGTCAGGAAAGACAATGGTGCAAGCCTGCAGTAAACCGTAGCTGGTTGCGTCTGATTTTTGTACGTTCTCCATGCAGCACACACGTACACGGAGACCTTAGGACTGACACAGGCAGGCCAAATATAATTTTTTCCCTGCTTTTTTGCAAAGGGAGGGCCCCACTGCGGATATTCAATGAACAATACGTTTAATTAATAACTATGGTGTGGCCCTGAAAAAATGTCACACAACTTTAGTGTAGCAGAGTTATTAACTCTGGCAGAGCAGGTATTTGCCAGTCAGGAAAGACAATGGCGCAAGCCTGCAGTAAACCGTAGCTGGTTGCGTTTGATTTTTGTACGTTCTCCACGCAGCACACACGTACACGGAGACCTTAGGACTGACACAGGCAGGCCAAATATAATTTTTTCCCTGCTTTTTTGCAAAGGGAGGGCCCCACTGCGGATATTCAATGAACAATACGTTTAATTAGTAACTGTGGTGTGGCCCTGAAAAAGTGTCACACAACTTTAGTGTAGCAGAGTTATTAACTCTGGCAGAACAGGTATTTGCCAGTCAGGAAAGACAATGGTGCAAGCCTGCAGTAAACCGTAGCTGGTTGCGTTTGATTTTTGTACGTTCTCCACGCAGCACACACGTACACGGAGACCTTAGGACTGACACAGGCAGGCCAAATATAATTTTTTCCCTGCTTTTTTGCAAAGGGAGGGCCCCACTGCGGATATTCAATGAACAATAACTGTGTTGTGGCCCTGCCTACACAATTCTGTCCCTGTAGTATCAATGGAGGGTGCAATGCTCTGCACAGACGATTTTTTGAAAAAAAAAATGCAACACTGCTAACAGCAGCCAGCACAGTACTGCACACGGTTAAATTTGGCCCTAGAAAGGACCGTTGAGGTTCTTGAAGGCTACACTCACTCCTAACACTCTCCCTGCCTAAGCACCACTTCTGTCCCTAATACCGGGTGCAATGCTCTGCACTTCCGATTTTGAGAAAAAAAAAAAAAAATTTCCACTGCTAACAGCAGCCTGCACACACGTAGATGTGGCCCTAAGAAGGACCGTTGGGGTTCTTGAAGCCTACACTCACTACAAACACTCTCCCTACAGCAACTCCAATAGACCAGCACTTTCCCTCACTAACTCACACGGCATCTGAGCCGAGCCGCGGGAGGGGCCGACTTTTATACTCGGGTGACATCTGATCGCCCCAGCCACTCACAGCAGGGGGGTGGTATAGGGCTTGAACGTCACAGGGGGAAGTTGTAATGCCTTCCCTGTCTTTCAATTGGCCAGAAAAGCGCGCTAACGTCTCAGAGAGGAAACTGAAAGTAACCAGAACACCGCGTGGTACTCGTTACGAGTAACGAGCATCCCGAACACCCTAATATTTGCACGAATATCAAGCTCGGACGAGTACGTTCGCTCATCTCTAGTAATAAATAATTAATGCATAAATAAATAATCACAAAATATTATGCACATAAAAAATAGATAATTAGGTCGTGAATAATGAATACATGGATAAACACTCACAGAGTAATATGTACATAAAAAATGAATCATAGGAGATAAATATTGATGCATAAATAAATATTCAGAAAGTATGATGCTCATAATCGATGGTTAATGTATCGACACCTTAAGAAAGTAATAAAAACTCTTACGTGACCCCAAAGAGTTATTAAATCTTTTCTAAAATATCATTTAGCCCGTTTACCGTTAACGGTTTAAGTTTAAAAATCCAGAACATTTCCCTATTCTCTAAAAGGGGAAAGGAGCCTGTTTTGATTTTTCTAGGGGTGTAACCCTTAGACCAGAAAAATCTTTATTGCGTTTTTCTAAAAAATGTCTGGATACACTATGGTTTATAAAGCCTTGTTGCAGCGATGTTTGTTTAAACGGGTGCGCAAGGAATTGATAGTGCGGCCTATATATCTAAGGCCGCAAGGGCATTCCAACAAATAAATGACATATGTACTACTACAATTCAGGAAGGACCCAATTTTAAATGGGGGTTTGTCTGAAGCAATAAAAGCTTCTTTTCTAGCATGCATTATGGAGGGGCAACACTTGCATCGGGAGTGGCCCCATCTGTAAGATCCCTTTAAAATATTCATGTTTAAAAATTTGGATTTCACAGTGTTGATGGTTTTTGTCTTTTTTTAAGGGGACAAGACGGGGCTACCAGATTTTTAATAGTTTGATTCCTTCGAAATGTAATGCAAGGATTCATGGGTAGGATTTTTTGTAAACAAGGATCCTCTTTAAGGAGGTTCCAATGTTTCTACAAAATGTGGTGTATTTGACTGTGCTGGGTATTATATCTAGTAATAAATCTAATTACTTTATTATCCTCCTTATTTGTCTTTCCTTGGTTTGTATTTTTTGACGCCTGCGTTGGTGTGTCCAGTTTGAGTGCTCTGTCATAGGCCGCTTCAATCAGACTGGCTGGATAGCCTTTATCACTAAAGCGATTCTTCAGGATTACCTCTTGGGTTTTAAAATCTTCTAGTTTTGTGCAGCTCCTCCTAACTCTTACAAACTGGCCAAACGGAATGTTGTTCTCCCAGGTCTTGGCATGACAGCTCTTATAATCCAAATAACTATTTGTGTCCGTTTTTTGAAGTGTGTGACAGTGTGGATTTGACCATTGGTAATGGATATATCAATGTCAAGGAAAGTGGCGGAGGATTTACTATAATTGGCTGTAAAATGTAGGCCACATTCATTAATATTTAATTGAGCAATAAAATTAACTAAACCCAACTCATCTCCCTCCCATATTAAAATAATATCATCTATAAATCGTTGGTAAAATACTACACTCTGTTTGTCCATCTTTTCTTCAAAGGCTCCCATAAAGAGGTTGGCGTAAGCTGGCGCAAATTTAGTACCCATCGCGGTGCCCATCTTCTGTATAAAAAATTGTCCATTGTACGTGAAATAATTATGGTTGAGTATAAATTTAATGCCTTCTAAAATGAAATCTTTTTGTCGTGTGGGCATTAGGTTATCTCTCGTGAGGAATAGATCTATCGCTGTTACGCCGTCCTCATGCGGAATGTTGGAGTACAATGATATGATGTCTAAAGTGCAAAGCATGTATTGCGATTTCCAAATAACATTTTTTAGTTTCCGTAAAAAATCCCCTGTGTCCTTCAGGTAGGCTGGTAGTCCAATCACTAATCTTTGTAATATGTGGTCTATATTTTCGGATAATGCGCTGGTCAAAGAACCCATGCCTGCAATTATTGGTCTTCCTGGCGTTTTTTTCTCGTCCTTATGGTAGAAAATAAAAATAGGGGATTTCCGGTTGTTTGGTAAGTGAAAAGTTTTTTTCATCCTTGGTCAGGCATCTTCTTTCAAAGGCGTCCTCGATCAGGTTTCTTATTTCCGATATAAAATCATATGTTGGGTCATGGTCCAGCTTTTGATAATATTTTTCGTCGCTCAGAATGTGGGTAGCCTCCCTTTCATAATAGTCACGATCCATTATAACTATTGAACCCCCCTTGTCAGCATTTTTAATGACTATATCATTATTGCTGGCTAAATCATTGATAGACTTGATGAATTTTTTATTTTGAAACAAAGATTTTCCCTTAGACTCACAGATGTCGGTGAGGTCACTTAAAACTTTATGGTAATATGCTTCTATAAAATTGACCTCACTGGTAGTGGGGTAAAAAATGCTTTTAGGTTTAAAATTAGTCAGAATAAGGTCTGTAGGTTCATCTGCATTTCTTGTCGGATGAACTGGATTATCTTGAAGATCAAATTTTTTGAACTCAAAATAGCGTGCAATGCTGAGTTTTTTTTGTAAATTGATTCAAATCCACAAATAATTCGAATAGTTTGGCAGGCCCAAACTGGCGCAGTTGCAGTTTCCCCGGGACATAGGCCTTAGCCCACACCCTCAGCAATCGCGGGCATGAAGCAGACTTCGATGCTAGTTCATCTGCGACGGGCTCATTAAATGAGTTACGTTTTCTTTCGCCGCTCCAATGACTGGATTAGCAGGAAAAAGTTCCACAGGCCCAACCTGGCATACTTGCAGTTCCCCCGGGACCTAGGCCTTGGCCAACAGCTTCAGCTATCGTAGGCATGAAGCGGACTTCGATGCTAGTTCATCTGCGACGGGCTCATTAAATGAGTTACGTTTTCTTTCACCGCTCCAATGACTGGATTAGCAGGAAAAAGTTCCACAGGCCCAACCTGGCATACTTGCAGTTCCCCCGGGACCTAGGCCTTGGCCAACAGCTTCAGCTATCGTAGGCATGAAGCGGACTTCGATGCTAGTTAATCTGCGACGGGCTCATTAAATCAGTTACGTTTTCTTTCACCGCTCCAATGACTGGATTAGCCAGGAAAAAGTTCCAGAGGCCAGACCTGGCACAGTTGCAGTTCCCCCAGGACACAGGCCTCAGCCAACAGCTTCAGCAATAGTAGGCATGAAGAAGACTTCGATGCTAGCACAGCATTGAACGTCTCATTATTGCATTAACGCTCCTCTTCTTTTGCCCAAACCAGTGTATCAGATAACTGTGGTAACACGACAGCAAATACATGATGCCCAGTGCTGATCCCCTGACCCCACGCAGGAGGAGGAGGTGGCCTTAATGGCCAAGAAACCATAACCAGGACCCGCTGTAGCCTGTGTGGGAAATATGTGAGCGGGCCCTTGGTCAGGCTGGGTCCCAGCAAACACACTGTGTGACCCAAGGTGCCATGAGTTACATAGCAATGGGCAATCCGGGTCCCCTCACACTATTCATTCTGTGTTAGTGTCGGATAGCTCAATCGACAAGGCAAGGGGAAAGCCATCTGCACTCTGCACCCTACCCAAGTCAGTCAGTGACTTTGTGCCCGACAGGTAAAACATCACAATGGGAAGTCTTTGTGCACCCACAGCATAGGCAAGCAGAAGGAACCCAAAAAAGTAATAAACATGAAGAAATTGCAATGCCCAAACATGGCAGACTTTCACTCCTCCGAGGACATGGGCCAGTGCACACACCCTCAGCAAACGTGGGCATAGAGCGGACTCCAATGCTAGTATAGCTGTGAACGTCTCATTAAGCCAGTAACGCTCCTCTTCTGTGGCCCAAATGAGTTTCACAGATAACTGTGGTAACAAAAGAGAAAATACATATTGGCCTTGGCCCACAATTCATGCCCTAGTCAGTGAGTATTTTTGGGCCAGATAGGTAAAACACCGCGATGGGAAGTCTGTGTGCACCCATAGTATAAACAGACCCCAGTAACATTCCAGTAGAAAAGGTATAAGCAGACCCCAGTAAAATTTCGGTTGCAGTAGTATAGGCAGATCCCATTACAATTTCTTTAGTAGAAGTATAGGCAGTCCCCTGTAACATTTTGGTAGCAGGAGTATAGGCAGACCCCTCTAACAGTTCGGTAGCAGGAGTAAAGGCAGACCCCAGTAGTACCATTTCTATACAAGTATAGGCAGACCCCTGTAACATTTATGGAGCAGCAGTATAGGCAGACCCCTGTAACATTCATGGAGCAGCAATATAGGCAGACCCCTGTATTATTTACATGGCAGAAGTATAGGCAGACCGCAGTATCAGTTCTGTAGCAGCAGTATAGGCAGACCCCAGCACCTTTTCTGTAGTAGAAGTATAGGTAGACCCCTGTAACATTTACGTGGCAGCAGTATAGGCAGACCCCAGTAACATTTAATTGGTAGCAGTTTAGGCATACCCCTGTGACATTTAAGTGGCAGAAGTATAGGCAGACTCCTGTACCATTTAAGTGGCAGCAGTATAGGCAGACCCCAGTAACATCCTTGTGGCAGCAGTATAGGCAGACCCCTGTAACATTTACGTGGCAGAAGTATATGCAGACCCCAGTAACATCCTTGTGGCAGCAGTAAAGGCAGACCCCTGTAACATTTACGTGGCAGCAGTATAGGCAGACCCCAGTAACATCCTTGTGGCAGCAGTATAGGCAGACCCCAGTAACATTTACGTGGAAGCAGTATAGACAGACCCCAGTAACATTCTTGTGGCAGCAGTATAGGCAGACCCCTGTAATATTTAAGTGGCATCAGTATAGGCAGACCCCTGTAACATTCTTGTAGCAGAAAGTATAGGCAGACCCCTGTAAGATTTTTGTAGCAGCAGTATAGGCAGACCACTGTAACATTTACGTGGCAGAAGTATAGGCAGACCCATGTAACATTTAAGTGGCAGCAGTATAGGCAGACCCCAGTAACATTCTTGTAGA
Source organism: Eleutherodactylus coqui (assembly GCA_035609135.1). Lineage (NCBI taxonomy): Eukaryota > Metazoa > Chordata > Amphibia > Anura > Eleutherodactylidae > Eleutherodactylus > Eleutherodactylus coqui. The sequence continues at coordinate 25,083,366 of CM069405.1, read as the reverse complement.
AGCAGTATAAGCAGACCCCTGTAACATTTACGTGGCAGCAGTATAGGCAGACCCCTGTAACATTTAAGTGGCAGCAGTATAGGCAGACCCCTGTAACATTCTTGTAGCAGACGTATAGGCAGGCAGACCCCAGTAAAATTTCTGTAGTAATAGTATAGGCTAACCTCTGAAACATTGGGGTACCATGAGTGTAGGCGAAGGCTGGAGAAATTAGTTGGATACGAGTGTAGGCATGGGCCCCAAAAATAAGTATACCTCTGAAAAATTTATCAACCGAGAGGGCAGGTGAAACCCATAAATATTTTTTGAAATATTCAGCTCGCTGTTGCATAATTTGTAACAGAGCCTGTAGGCAGCCCTGTTGAAAAAATTGGTTCATGTTAAAGTATTAATACTTTTGGAACTTTGAAAAATTGTAAAAACATTGGTAGATGAGCCTTTTGGGCCGCAGAATAATTGGCCGTTCAGTGCGATGACATGTTGTTTCTGGAGGAGGAGTAGCAGGAGGAGGACTAATGTCAGAGACAGATTGACAAAGCTAAATGCCCCGTTTTTCCGGTGAAAGAGAAGTGTGCTTTTATCTGCGGTTGCAGCGAAAAGAATCTTTAGGTTCCGCTGCTCTCCGCCGGTGGAGAAGAGAAGTCTGGGGAAATCCAGGCTTTGTTCATCTTATGAGTGTAAAGCACTGTCGGCACTGGCAGTTGACAGGCGGGTACGCTTGTCCGTGATGATTCCCCCAGCTGCAGTAAACACCCTCTCTGACAAAATGCTAGCGGCAGGGCAAGCCAGCACCTCCAGGGCATACAGCGCAAGTTCGTGCTACATGTCCAGCTTTGACACCCAATAGTTGTATGGAGCAGAGGCATCACGGAGGACAGTGGTACGATCGGCTACGTACACCCTCACAATCTTTTTACAGTGCTCCCTCCGACTCAGCCTTGACTGGGGAGTGGTGAGACAGTCTTGCTGGGGAGCCATAAAGCTGGCAAAGGCCTGGGAGAGTGTTCCCCTGCCTGCGCTGAACATGCTGTCTGATTTCCGCACCTGCCCTGCTACTTGGCCCTCGGAACTGCGCCTTCTGCCGCTAGCGCTGTCAGATGGGAAGTTTAGCATCACTTTGTCCACCAGGGCCCTGTGGTATTGCATCACTCTCGTACCCCTTTCCTCCTAACGCAAGGGTCAAGAGAAAGGCAGCCTAACATGAAGTCAGCCATGTGTGGCAGGGTGCCAGTACGCAAGACATGGCTGTCCTCACTAGGAAGATGACTTTCAGGGTCCTCCTCCTCCTCCACAGGCCATACACGCTGAACAGATGAGAGGCAAGCAGCATGGGAACCCTCTGCAGTGTGCCCAGCTGTCTCTTCCCCCTCCTCCTGCTCCTCTCCCTCCTCCTTCTCCTCCAAAACGCACTGAGATATAGACATGAGGGTGGTCTCCTGGGAACCCTCTGCAGTGTGCCCAGCTGTCTATTCCCCCTCCTCCTGCTCCTCCCCCTCCTCCTGCTCCTCCAAAACGCGCTGAGATATAGACATGAAAGTGGTCTCCTGTTCCAACTGCAAAGCGTCAGCCTTTATGCCTTGCAGCGAACTCCTCAGCAGGCATAGCAGCGGGATGGTTGCGCTAATGATTGCAGCGTTGCCGCTCACCATCTGGGTAGACTCCTCAAAGTTTCCGAGGACCTGGCAGATGTCTGCCATCCAGGCCCACTCCTCGGTAAAGAATTGGGGAGGCTGACTACCACTACGCCGCCCATGTTGGAGTTGGTATTCCACTATTGCTCTACGCTGCTCATAGAGCGTGGCCAACATGTGCAGCGTAAAATTCCACCGTTTGAGCACGTCGCATGGCAGTTGGTGTTCTAGCAGATTAAACCGATGTTGCAGGGTCCTCAGGGTGGTAGCGTCCGTGGTGGTCTTGCGGAAATGTGCGCAGACGTGGCGCACCTTGCCGAGCAGGTCAGACAAGTGGGGGTAGTTTTTCAGAAACCGCTGAACCACCAGATTGAAGACAAAGGCCAGGCATGGCACGTGTGTGAGGCTGCCGAGCTGCAGAGCCACCACCAGGTTACGGCCGTTGTCACACACAACCATGTCCGGTTGGAGGCTCAGCGGCGAAAGCTAGAGATCAGTCTGCTCTGTCAGACCCTGTAACAGTTCGGGGACCGTGTGCCTCTTGTCAACTAGGCTGAGTAGTTTCAGCACGGCCTACTGACACTTTCCCACCGCTGTGCTGCTGCGCCGCGCCACACCGACTGCTGGCGACGTGCTGCTCACATTTCTTAATTGAGAGGTAGAGGTTGCGTAGGAGGAGGAGGAGGGGGAGGGTTTAGAGGAGGTGGCATAAACCGCCAAAGATGCCAGCATCGAGGTAGGACCCACTATTCTGGGTGTGGGTAGGACATGTGCGGTCCCAGGCTCTGACTCGGTCCCAGCCTCCACCAAATTCACCCAATGTGCCGTCAGGGAGATATAGTGGCCCTGCCCGCCAGTACTTGTCCACGTGTCCGTGGTTAAGTGGACCTTCCCAGTAACCGCATTGGTGAGGGCACGATTTATGTTGCGGGAGACGTGCTGGTGTAGGGCTGGGACGGCACACCGGGAAAAATAGTGGCGACTGGGGACCGAGTAGCGTGGGACCGCCGCCGCCATCATGTTTTTGAAAGCAAGCCTGCATGGCAGCATCTCCAGGCTGATCAATTTGGCAATGTGCACGTTTAAAGCTTAAGCGTGCGGGTGCGTGGCGGCGTATTTGCGCTTTCGCTCCAACGCTTGCGCTAGCGACAGCTGGACGCTGCGCTGAGAGACATTGCTGGATGGGGTCGAGGACAGTGGAGATGATGGTGTGGGTGGCAAGTTGGGGCACAGGATAGAGGCAGTGGTGCGACCCGGAGGCGGTGAACGGCCTTCGTCCCACTTTGTGGGGTGCTTGGCCATCATATGCCTGCGCATGCTGGTGGTGGTGAGGCTGGTAGCGGTGGCTCCCCAGCAGATCTTGACGCAACACAGGTTGCACACCACTGTTCGTCAGTCGCCCGCGCTCTCACTGAAAAAGATCCACACCTTTGAAGACCTAGACCTCTGCATGGTGGCTTGGCGCGAGGGGGTGCCTTGGGAAACACTTGGGGGATTCTTCGCTCTGGCCCTGCCTCTACCCCTGGCCACCCCACTGCCTCTTCCAACCTGTCCTGCTGCTGCACTTGCCTCCCCCTCTGAAGACTTGTCCTCAGTTCACTTAGCAAACCAGGTGGGGTCAGTCACCTCATCGTCCAGCGGCTCTTCCTCTGAATCGTCTGTGCGCTCCTCCCTCGGACTTACTGCCCTTACTACTACCTCACTGATAGACAACTGTGTCTCATCGTCATCGTCCTCCTCACCCACTGAAAGCTCTTGAGACAGTTGCCGTAAGTCCCCAGCCTCAACACCCGGACCCCGGGAACTTTCCAAAGGTTGGGCATCGGTCACGACAAACTCCTCAGGTGAGAGAGGAACCATTTTTCCCAATCAAGGCAGGGGCCCGAGAACAGTTCCTGCCTACTCATCAGAATGTGTCATTTTCATGGAGTGAGGAGGCTGGGAGGAAGGATGAGCAGCAGCGAGAGGATTCAGAGTTTCAGCAGTGGACGGCGTAGAAGACTGGGTGGTCGATATATTGCTGGATGCATTTTCTGCCATCCACGACAGGACCTGCTCACACTGCTCTGTTTGTAATAAAGGTCTACCACGTAGACCCATAAATTGTGATATGAAGCTTGGGACCCCAGAAACTTGCCTTTCTCCTAATGCCGCAGCAGTCAGCTGTGATTCACCTGGACGAGGAACTCGGCCTGTGCACACACCCTCACTTGGACCTCCGCGTCCTCGCCTGCGTCCACGTCCACGTCCTCTAGCCCTACCCCTACCCCTCAGCATGGTGGATTACGAATAGAGCAGACACAGAGCGGTGTAAATAATTATGGAATTATTTGCGTACACTTTCACGCTGACAGCGGTATTGTAACACTAACTCCAGGCAGAAACAAAGAATACGGAAGGCTGCAAACAGGCCTAGCTGTGCAATACTGATGCACTGCAATTCCTACCAGACACCCAGTAAATTTCAGACGGTCAGAGGTAGTCCAACGAAGGAACTTTTATTTTAATTTTTTTGAAAAAGAATACAGGCTATATAGCGTGTATATGACTTCCCCTCTATCAGTGGCTGTGGCCGTACGCTGTGAGGGAAGTTCACGGCAGACACAGACCAGTGTAAGAAATTATGCAATTATTGGCGTACAGTTGGAGGCTGACAGCAGTATTGTAACGCTAACTACAGCTAGAAAAAAATTATATTGAAATCTGCAAACAGGGCTAGCTGTGCAATAGTGATGCACTACAACTCCCACCAGACAACCTGTAAAATGCACACGGTCAGAGGTAGCCTAACGAAGGACTGTTGGGGTTCTTGTAGACAGGATCCTACACTACCACTGTCCCTGTCTCAGCACCACTTTCCCTATACTCTGTATTACAGACTGCAGACTTAGAACACTATAACTGTAATAGCCTGCACAGCCCGAGATGAAAAAAAAGTTTTTTGGTGCAAAACTGCTCCCAGCAGCCACAACAGTAATGCACACGGTCAGATGTGGCCCTAAGAAGGACCGCTAGGGTTCTTGTAGACAGGATCCTACACTAACACTTTCCCTGAATAAGCAGTAGCACTCTCCCTAATCTCTCCCAGTGTGTGTCTTAGGTGAGCCGTGGGCGGGACCGCTTTAAGTACTCGGCGGTCAATTGATCTCACCAGCCACTCACTGCAGGGGGGTGGGATAGGTCTGGCACGTCACATCACATGAGGAAGTGTTATTATGCCTTCACTGCATGTCTATTGGCTAAAAAATGGCGCTAAACATGCAGGGAAGGAAATGGAATTGACTCGATTACCGCGTGGTGCTCGTCTCGAGTAACGAGCATCTCGAACACCCTAATGCTCGAACGAGTGTGCTCGCTCATCTCTTATATCTATGCTTGGGTATACATACATCTGTCCTCAGTCCAGTCAAAAGGGTGCAGCCGCCTGAGGGAAATAGAGAAGAAGAGGAGGGGTATTTAGGTTGCGTACCTGGGATATGTGCTTCTACAGGTTTCCCTATGCACACCTTCACAGGTAGGTGTAATTGAGCTGGCTGGGTGTGGTATTCTCCACCAACCAATCCCCCTTGTCTGCTGCAGATAAATACCAGCAAACTCTTGTGGAGAGGTTGCTGGTCATTTTAGTGCTTTACTATTGTACCCTGTGTTGAGCCCTCTCAAAGCTGGTATGTGCATGCTTCTCTGTAGTGTCCCTGTCTCCTCCCCTGAAGGCACCTGCTGTCCCTCCCCAACTTGTGTTCTGGGGTTCGTGCATTGTTTGGTACGGTGACCACACAGGTGAAGATCACCAACAGGTTTCTCTCTATCCCTGGGCAGGTGTGGCCCCAGATGTCTCTTATGTGTGTGTCAGATTGGTGATGCCTGACACTGTTCCCTATGTCAGCATGGTGGCTGACTTTCTATTTCCCTGGTTTGAGGACACTTGGACTAGCTATGGTTTATCATCTGTATGCATGTGAGCTCTGGGTGGGGTTCCCGTTATATGTTGTATGCACAAAATGGTATGTTGGTGTGAACAGTGACGTGTTTTCATATGTCTGAGCACATGGCCAGACATGTACTGTATGTGTAGTCCTGCTCTGTGTGGTTTGCATAACAGTGTGTGTTGGTGTGAACAGCGACATGTTTTATATATCTGTGCAGGTGGCCAGACGTGCATGTGTGCGTGTGCGTGTGTACAGTGTTGTGTCCTGTGTCCTTGGTTCATATCTCCCGGTTCCTAATCAGGGATGGCCAGGTATCAGATGAAGATAGTGGAGCCGATCTTATTAGGATGATTACCCCACTTTTAAGCAGGGGTTCCCCACTTTCCCTGGTTAGTAAGGCACAGGGGTCCTTCCATCTTGCCTGGAGAGGTGTAGTTTGTCAGTGCAAATAATGTGTTTGCAGTTTGTAAATAGACACGCTTGCGTCCGCAAGGAGTTGCGGCACTTTAGTGCGCCAAGCGGATGCAACAAGGGGCTCATCCTATCCCAGGCTCAGAGGAGTGTCCAGCTAAATAGCAGTGGAAAGTAAATGGAGAGCAACCGGTGCTCTATTCAGTCTCCTCACTGCAGTAACCCCGCAGTGAGGATAATGGGAGACATGGAACCCTATTTTCAGGTTCACTATACTTTCAAAGACTGAATTAGCAGACTAGCTTCCTCCATATTTCTATATATACACTGCATCGGTATTGCTATAGGCTCATGGGCCAGGATGCAAAAATTCAGCTTGGGCCTCCCCAACTCCATTTCATGGAGCTATTGTCCATTTGTAAAATATTGATTGCCTAACTGCAGAATCATCAGGGGTATATTGTTTGTCAACCGCATTAGATCAGCTGTTTAGTGGGTTAGTGTGGTCTGGGACTGAGCTGATTTCTGCAAGAAGCAGACAGGAGGAAAAGTGTTCATTGAATGTAAGATATGTCTGCAATACCAGATCTGACCTCAGCAGAGAAAACAGAGCTGTTTACTTCCTGTAGAAATTAACTTGATGCATGAGCACAAGCACACTGGCTCAAAGAACATCTGATCTAAATTATATATTAAAAAAATGTGTGACTATATACATGCATATACTAACATGCATGTAGTGCACACAATCTAAGGGTGGATTCAGACGACCGTATATCGGCTCGATTTTCATGCTGAGCCGATATACGGTGTCCTCATCTGCAGGAGGGGGATGGAAGAGCCAGGAGCAGAAACTGAGCTCCTACCCCCTCTCTGCCTCCTCTCCACCCCCTCTCCGCCCCTCTGCACTATTTGCAACGAAAGAAGGTGAGACGGGGTGGGGCTAAGTGGTGAGAACTTAGCCCCACCCCTGTCCCGCCTCTCCCCATTGCAAATAGTGTAGAGGGGTGGAGAGGAGGCAGAGAGGGGGCGGGAGCTCAGAGCACTGCTCCCGGCTCTTCCAGCCCCCCCCCCCCCCTGCAGAGAGAGACGTCGTACATCGGGTCGGCGTGAAAACCCAGCCGATATACGTTCGTCTGAATCCACCCTTAGGCTCATTCATGGAAATGTATTTGCACTAGCGAGGAGCTTAACCCTTTCCAATCCACTGTCTGACGTCTTAAGACATTATGAGTTAAGGCTGTACAGCTCCGATGTTGGAAAACATCTGTCGGGGTTCTTTTACTGTATATTGCCAGCCTCTCTGCTGTCGGAGCCTATCCAACGTGTCACCTCATGCAGTACTGGCTTTAGCCAACATATAGCACCATTGTATAACGGCAGAAAAAGAGTAAGCCCCCTAGGAAAACCAGGATACAAATTGGATTGGAAAGGGTTAAAAGAGGGGAAAAAATCTGTCCATGCGCAACTATCTTTCAAAGCGGCAAGCGTAGTTGTGCTTATGGACATACATTTTTGCCTTGATATGCAGTGAATAGAATCCATTGATTTCAATGGGTTGATTGATATATGCATATTTTTACATGTGATGTTTGGTCAAAAAGTGAACAGGTCATTGAAGTAAAACAGACAGTGCAAATACACAGTGATGGCTGTTTCAGACAGTTGTGAGTACAACTACGCTCTCCAGCACACAGCATAGTTGCACATTAGCAAGGTTTTTCACCGGCCATTTAAACTCAACACCATAGCGCAGGAGTTTTAAAAACATAGTGGGAAGATAGATCCTGCCCTATCTTTTCTAGCCCGTACAACTAATTGGCGAGAATCCTCATGATTCTGACAATGAGACCACTGAAATCATTTGAAATCAGTGGTTTCATTTAGTCCTATTATGCAGCAGTGATTATCATGGCCACATAACAGGAGAACAGGATGTTCATGTGTTTAAGCCCTAAATATGTAGGGAATGTGCGTATTTGTGCAGCAATCAAAAGGCCCTTCTGCATTTTTTTTGCACTGGTAAATATGCAACATATTTACACACACACCAAATGAACGAATGAAAAATGCAAGCCATTGCAATTATTCGACCAAAACTTGCATACACCCCTGTCAACAAGCCCTTAACCCCTTAGTGACGGCCCCATCAGGATTCTATGTCCTTACTAAGTGGGCTTCAATCCTAGAGGACGTAGAAATATGCGTCCTCTTAGGATTAATGCCCTCTTAATTAGGACGCGACAGCTCCCTGCTGTTGGTGCCTGCAGGTAGCCGACAGCATGGAGCTGTCATCCCGGGCTGCGGGTGGTCCCCCCCCGGCATTACGATCAGCGCTATCCAATGGATAGCGCTGATTGCTATACAGTGAAAAAAAAGTAAAAAAAAGTTAAAGATTCAGCAGCCCTGATGGATCGGATCCATCAGGGCAGCTGAAAATACTCACCTGCCTTCTCCACAATGTCCCCCGGAGATCTGGTCCTCCCGAACCTGCCGCTGGTCTTCGGCACATGCGCGCCAGACGATGACGTCACGCGCATGTGCAGAACCCCCGGAGCTCCCGGGAAATGTAAAAGCTCCTGGCTCCAGAAGGTAGCCGGGAAACAGGAGATGTCAGCGGGAACCGCGGCGCACGGTCCCCGGCCCGTGATCGCCGCTGTCCAGTGGATAGCGGTGATTGCGAAAAAGTTTTTTTAAAATTTTAAAAAGTCTCCATTTCACCTCCCCTCATGGATCGGATCCATGAGGGGAGGTGAAAATACTCACCTCGGGTCCTCCGCGATGTTCTGGTCTCCCGGGACCCAAGGCCCCCTTCTGCGCATGCGCGCCCAGTGTCAATCATCGGGCGCGTGCACAGAAGGGCTCGAGCCCCGGGAAATTCAAAATCCCTCTGCTCCTGGCTGCCATGTGTTGCATGGCTGCCAATGGATAACAGTGATCATGTAAATTTTAAAAAAAAAGTGTAAAAAGTAAAAAAAGCTTACGTTTCATCTCCCCCCACGGATCATATCCATGAGGGAAGATGAAATGACGTACCTAAGGCCCCCGGATTTATCCGCGGACCTTACCCCAGCTTTTGCGCACGCGCCCAAAATGGCATGCGCAAAAGCCGTGGATTGCCAGGGTAATTTAAAAATCTCCCTGCTCCTGGCTACAAAACTTAGCCGAGAGCCTGGAGATTTCACGGAGAGCTGTGGTGAGTGGTTCCTGATCACGTGTTCGCCGTTATTCAATGGATAATGGCGATCACACAAAAGTAAAAAAAAAGGTGAAGCTTCATCTCCCTTCACCGATGCGATCGGTGAGAGGAGATTAAACTTTTTACCGGAGGCCTCCATATTTGAACCCCGACGCGATCTTCCTCTGTGAACTTTCCCAGATTCTGCACATGCGACCGCCGGCAAAACACCGGACACATGCGCAGGAGTCGGGGAGCCCAGGAAACTTAAAATCTCTCTGCTCTCAGCGACCAACGGTCGCCTTAAGCCTGGAGCAGTGACCTTGTTGAGCGGTTGCCGGTCACGTGATAAAAAGGTAGCGATCTACCTTAGGCCGGTCTCACATGACCGGATAGGAATTACGGATTCTGCACGCGTCTGATCCACGGTAATACGCAGATCAATCACATTGGATTACACAATGCCGCTCACATTAGCGAGTCGGAATTGCGTAATCCACTCGCAGAAAAGAGAACGCAATAGGTTATATCTTACTGCGGATATCCGCAACATAGAGCCCATTGTGCTCCATGGTCACGGATATACTCGCAGCCCGTACGCAACTACACTGTGTACGGGCTGCGGGTACCCGCGTCATCGCTAAGTGACGGTGCGGAAAATACAAACAAAAAAAAGTGTACTACGAATGACCACCTGTGTGAGTAGGCAGTTATGTGCTGTACAATACGCGGCCATACGCAGGGCCACAGCCGGGCTCACAGCAGGGATCCGCTGCAGACCTCCGCAAGCAGATTCCACATCCGCCCGTGTGAGCCCGGCGTTATTCAGACCGCTACCCATAATACGTAATTTACAAGAAGCCCTGGGAAAGCTCGCCTTCATGCAGTTCCAGGGGCAGCTTGTTGAGTGCCTTCTGTGCAAGACCACCGCACCTCGGCAAGCTTACGGAGACTCACTGAGTGATATTTTTTACACCCCATCCCTGCCGCTGAGGTCACGAAATACCCCCCAAAAAGCATGAGAGGAGGGGGACACCCGGTTTTATTGCCCTATATACCCATCCTAACCAGCCTCCATAATTACCCCTGTCTTCGGAAATACCACACAGTTCGCATTATTACTTTTATCTAAGATTTGGGGAACGCCGAAAAGGGTGCGGGGGGGGGGATCCAATGGGTGTTCCCTCCATTACAGGCCTTGCCATGTTTCCTGTAAGTAGATTAGGGCCACAAGGGATATGTTTCTGAACACGGGACAAACGGGGGTATCCATTTTGGGGTGAAGGTCTTCATTCCTTTGTACACTGTACAAAAAAACTGTTTTTAAACTGACAACATTGGCAAAAAAATGAAAATCGCAATTTTTTTCCTTCTGCTTTGCTTAGATTTATTCAAATACTGTGGGGTCAAAATACACAGTACACCCCTTGATGAATTCATTAAGGGGTCTAGTTTTCAAAATGGGGTCATTTGTGGGGGTTCTTTAGCGTTTTGTCGCTCAATGGCTCTACAAGTGGGCAATGGGGCCTGGAATTTATTCCACTGTACACTGAAATCCAACGGGTGTTCCTTCCATTATAGGTCTAGCCATGTGTCCTTTAAGTAGATTAGGGCCACAAGGGGTATGTTTCTGAACACGGGACAAACGGGTATCCATTTTGGGGTGAAAGTCTTCATTTATATGTGTGCTGTACAAAAAAAACAGTTTTTAAATTGATACAACTGCCAAAAAAATGGAAATTGTAATTTTTTTCCCTACTACTTTGCTTAGATTTATTCAAAAATTGTAGGACAAAAAATACACAGTACACCCCTAGATAAATTCGTTTAGACGTCTAGTTTTCAAAATGGGATCATTTGTTGGGGTTCTCTGTCATTTTGGACGCTCAAGGGCTCTACAAGTCCGCAATGGGGCCTAAATCACCTTCATGCTAAATTTCTGTTCTGAAAGCCACCAACTACTCCATTCATTTTGGGCCCCGTTGTGCATCCAAACATAAGATTAGGGCCACAATGGGTATGCACTTTGAGTTACGTCAGCTCAGTCTGCCTCTAAGTGTACTCCAAGAAACCACAAATTTTCTACACAGCTCTGTGTTATACGTGTGCTGTCTCACAAGTGCACGGTGTGCCCGAGATCCATAGATTGAAAGTGCGATACGCACTGCATAGCCTCAGCCTGCATTGCATCAAAAAAAAGATTTAAAAAAGAAATCCTTTTTGCGGCCACCGGTGACCCAGTGCATTTGCCTGCGTGGCCTGTGGGACTTCACGTCCATCCGAACTGCATAGTGCACAGCAAGGCCTAAGTGCAGCCTTCCTTATAATTTATCTCTGGCTTCATTTTGCGTTATATTACCGCTCACAGCCACCAACTGCGCGGCAATAATTCACAAACATTTTTAGACCGCTCTGTCTCTGCTCGATTCTTAATCCACCATGTTGAAGGGTAGGGGTAGAGGACGTGGACGCGGTCGAGGCATAGGCCGAGTTCCTGGTCCATGTGAATCGCAGCCGGTTGCTGCGGGAGTAGGAGAGAGGACAGTTTCTGGGGTCCCCAGCTTCATATCACAATTTTTGGGTCCACGCGGTAGACCTTTATTAAAAACCGAGCAGTGTGAGCAGGTCCTGTCGTGGATGGCAGAAAGTGCATCCAGCAATCTATCGACCACCCAGTCTTCTACGCCATCCACTGCTTCAACTCTGAATCCTCTGGCTGCTGCTCCTCCTTCCTCCCAGCCTCCTCACTCCATGAAAATGACACATTCTGAGGAGCAGGCAGACTCCCAGGAACTGTTCTCGGGCCCCTGCCCAGATTGGGCAGCAATGGTTTCTCTCCCACAGGAGGAGTTTGTCGTGACCGATGCCCAACCTTTGGAAAGTTCCCGGGGTCCGGGGGATGAGGCTGGGGACTTCCGGCAACTGTCTCAAGAGCTTTCAGTTGGTGAGGAGGACGATGACGATGAGACACAGTTGTCTATCAGTGAGGTAATAGTAAGGGCAGTAAGTCCGAGGGAGGAGCACACAGAGGATTCGGCGGAAGAGCCGCTGGACGATGAGGTGACTGACCCCACCTGGTGTGATAAGCCAACTGAGGACAGGTCTTCAGAGGGGGAGGCAATTGCAGCCGCAGGACAGGTTGGAAGAGGCAGTGGGGTGGCCAGGGGTAGAGGCAGGGCAAAAGCGAATAATCCACCAGCTGTTTCCCAAAGCACCCCCTCGCGCCAAGCCACCGTACAGAGGCCAAGGTGCTCTAAGGTGTGGCAGTTTTTCACTGAGACGGCGGACGACCGAATAGTGGTGTGCAACATTTGTCGCGCCAAGATCAGCTGGGGAGCCACCGCCACCACCAGCATGCGCAGGCATATGATGGCCAAGCACCCCACAAGGTGGGACGAAGGCCGTTTACCGCCTCCAGCTTGCGCCACTGCCTCTCCCCCTGGGCCCTAACCTGCCACTGAGATCCAACCCACCTCTTACGACACAGGCACGACTGTCTCCTGGACTGGACCCACACCCTCACCTCCGCTGTCCTCGGCTCCATCCAGCAATGTCTTTCAGCACAGCGTCCAGCTGGGCCCCAACCTGCCACTGAGATCCAACCCACTTCTTACGACACAGGCACGACCGTCTCCTGGCCTGGACCCACACCCTCACCTCTGCTGTCCTCGGCTCCATCCAGCAATGTCTCTTAGCACAGCGTCCAGCTGTCGCTAAGAGAATCGTTGGAGCGAATGCTCAAATACGCCGCCACACACCCGCATGCTCAAGCTTTAAATGTCCACATAGTCAAATTGATCAGCCTGCAGATGCTCCCCTACAGGCTGGTGGAAACTGAGGTGTTCAAAAACATGATGGCGGCGGCAGCCCCGCGCTACTGTCCCCAGTCGCCACTATTTTTCACGTTGTGCCGTCCCAGCCCTGCACGACCACGTCCCACGCAACATTGTACGCGCCCTCACCAACTCGGCTACTGGCAAGGTCCACTTAACAACGAACACGTGGACAAGCACAGGCGGGCAGGGCCACTATATCTCCTTGACGGCACATTGGGTGAATTTAGTGGAGGCTGGGACCGCTCATGTACTACCCACCCCCAGAATTGCGGGCCCCAGATCGGTGCTGGTATCTGCGGCAGTTTATGCCACCTCCACTAAATCTTCCTCCTCCTCCTCCTCCTCCTCCTCCAACGCAACCTCTCTCGCAATCAAGACTTGTCAGCAGCACGTCGCCAGCAGTCGGTGTCGCGCGGCAGCACAGCGATGGGCAAGCGTCAGCAGGCCGTGCTGAAACTCCTCAGCTTAGGAGAGAAGAGGCACACGGCCCACAAACTGTTGCACGGTCTGACAGAGCAGACCGACCGCTGGCTTTCGCCACTGAGCCTCCAACCGGGTATGGTCGTGTGTGACAACGGCCGTAACCTGGTGGCGGCTCGGCAGCTCGGCAGCCTCACGCACATACCATGCCTGGCCCACGTCTTTAATTTGGTGGTTCAGCGGTTTCTGAAAGGTTACCCTCACTTGTCAGACCTCCTCGGCAAGGTGCGCCGGGTCAGCGCACATTTCCGCAAGTCCAACACGGACGCTGCCACCCTGCGCACCCTGCAACATCTGTTTAATCTGCCAGTGCACCAACTGCTCTGTGATGTGCCCACACGGTGGAACTCTACGCTTCACATGTTGTCCCGGCTGTAGGAGCAGTGTAGAGCTATAGTGGAATACCAACTCCAACATGGGCGGCGAAGTGGGAGTCAGCCTCCTCAATTCTTTACAGAGGAGTGGGCACGGATGGCAGATGGCTGATGCTTTGCGGGTGGAAACGGAGGCGGGGGAAGACAGTATGTCGCTGGATAGTCAGAGCACCCTCATGTCTATATCTCAGCGCGTGGAGTAGGGGGAGGGGGAGGAGCCTGAGGAGGAAGAGACAGCTGGGCCCACTGCAGAGGGTACCCATGCTGCTTGCCTCTCATCCATTCAGCGTGTATGGCCTGAGGAGGAGGAGAATACTCAAAGTGTGGATTGAGCTATGTGACACCTTGACAGAATAAATACTGTGTGGCACATGGATTCCCCATTGCTATGCCCACGTTTGCAACTCCTGACGTTGGTGGCACAGGATTGGATGTCTCATTGCTTCAGTACAGCATTGTGGGCTATCGCCCTGCCCCTTTTAAAGAGGGTCGCTGCCTGGCCCTGCCAACCTTCTGCAGTGTGTGCCTCCGGTTCCTCCTCATGGCACACGCACTTATAAATAGACATGAGCTGAAGGCTGCGCAGGGACATTTTGGTGTGCGCTGTGGACACTGGGTCATGCGGGGTGGTTGGGCAGCATGTAACCCTGGTGAAGAGGCAGCGGTGTGTCCCGCAGGCAGTGCTTGTGCTTTGTTGGAGGTAGTGTGGTGCTTAGCTAAGGTGTGGTTTACTAATGAGGGTTTGTCCGAAGTAAAAATTGTTAGTGGGGGGGGGGGGGCACTCTTGCCGCTATTGTGGCTTAATAGTGGGACCTGGGAACCTGAAATGCAGCCCAGCATGTTGCCCCTCGCCTGCCCTATCCGTTTCTGTGTCGTTTCCATCACTTTCTTGGGTTTTCAGATTTTCACCAATGAAAACCTTAGCGGAGCATGGGTGTTATACAAAAATGCTCGAGTCGCCAATTGACTTCAATGGGGTTTGTTACTCGAAACGAACCCTCGAGCATCGCGGAAAGTTCGACTTGAACAACAAGCACCCAAGCATTTTGGTGCTCGCTCAACTCTATTTATAACCTCACAGGACGCTATTAGACCTAGTTATGTTCAGTCTTGGAAAATGGAGTTCAACATAAAACTGAGATAGAGGTTAAATTAGTCCTAGGTAATTAGTCACATGGTCACTCTAGTTGCATCAGGCTACAAGAAAATCACTACAAACTCCTGACACGTTGGTATAAATTGCCAAAATGGCTCTTTGCTTATAAACTATCAGTCTCTAACCAGTGCTGGCATTGCAAGGAACATGTGGGCTCCCTAACACACATCTAGTGGTGCTACCCACTACTGCACCCTTATTGTATCCAGATCGAATCTACAATATGAGACTTAGTAGTTAACTCATTTACCCTCCACCTGGAGCATGTGTTCTTATCCAGGCCCTCGGCAGACTATAGACCTTCCAAATTCAACCTGACCTCGCACCTTATCTCAGCAGCAAAATCTACTAATGTAGCTCCATCCCCTTTCTCCTACAACCGATCAATGGTTGACCAGATACGTAGATTTGAGGAGTTGACGAGTTGGTCAAATAGATCAAATGAGAAATACAGAAGAATATGGGGGCCTTAGTTCAGAAGCTCTCACTCATTTGACAATTAAGTACAGGACGTGTAGCATAAGTTGTCAGTTGCTGTAGTATGGAATGTACACTCTTTTTAGCCTTACATTTCACTTCTCTGTAAAAACTTGGGAAATGTCATTGATTGAAACATATTTTGCTGCACAAAGCAATAAAAATCACAAGTGACATGCCTTTCCCTCCAACCCCCCTCCCCTTTCTAGTCTTCCCCGCTTTCTTCCTACTTTCCTTTCCCTCCTAACTACCGACCCTCTCCCCCTGTACCATCCCTAAACCCTCAAGTGATAAAGGTTTTTGGTTACTTTTAGAACTAAGATGCTGTACAAGCTATTTCTCGCAATATTGTCTCATATTGGAATTATTATCTTTTAAGTAATAAGGATTACTTATTACCTTTAAGCCCCTTTCGCACGGATGACAAAACAAAATCATGGTGATATTGCAGCTGTGTTCCCACGATTTTGTTGCATCAGTGATGTAGGTTCTTCTTTTTTTTTTTCTTTTTTTACAATCTTTATTGGTATCTTGGGAAAGGGAAAGTGGGAAAAAATGGTAACACTATTTCCTCTGTAACAATTATGGCATAAAAAGTGTCAATTAATAAAACAGTAAGAAATAAGAGCTTTTGCCAGCTTAAAGGGGTTGTCCCGTGCCGAAATCCAATTTTTTTTTTTCAATAGACCCCTGCATTATGCCCTGTTAAAAAGAATGCATTTGTTAGTTTTAAAAAAAAAAACATTTCGCTTAACTGCATCCGGGTTCTGCAGCTTTGAAGATTTCTTCTTTTCTTCTTTTAAAGATGGCGCCGCTGGTCTTCTCCCACGGTGCACCATGGATTTTCTTCTCCTGTCTTGCGTTCCACTGCCGATACAGCCACCTCATTGGCTGATCAGCACCACGTGACAGGAGCGGAGCTAGGATGACTACGCGCAGACCAGCACTCCGGCGCGAGCGGCCCCATTCACCAGGCAGAAGACCGGACAGCGCAAGCGCGTCTAAAGAAGCCAGAAGACATCAGAATTAGACGGATCCATGGAGACGGGGACGCCAGCAACAGAGTGGGTAAGTGAATAACTTCTGTATGGCTCATATTTAATGCACGACGTATATTACAAAGTGCATTAATATGGCCAAACAGAAGTGTATAACCCCACTTGCTGCCGCGGGACAACCCCTTTAAGTACATTTTCTATAGAACTTACAATTATAACATAATTAGTATCTTCTTCCAACTGAACAAATTATCAAACTTTCAATCCGCTCGGAAGAATGGAAATTATAAAACAGCGTATCTTCAACAATAATTTATCAACAACTATGTACATAGTGTGGTTGCTACCTTTGCGTCCAGAGTTACTGTAACCCGGGTGGGAGGCTAAACCTTGCACCCAGATTTTAAAAAGCAAAAGTTCTCTGGTCCAAGTCAGTGAGAGACCCTGGCAAGCCGAGTGTCCCCCCTGAGTAGGTGTCATGCTTAGTATTAAATTTCAGGTCCATCGCCCTTGAGTCTCAGGTAGGCCTTGTATTCTGCAGGATGGGCTATCTCTGCACTACATCTGCTATTTCTCTCAGACTAAGGAGGTGTGTTCCTCTGAGAGCCAGTCGGGAGGAATCTATTCTTCCGGTAAGACAGCCAGGGTGACGAGACCTGCAGGTATTTGGCATGTTGTCTGCTCTCCCAAGCAGCTAGTTCCTCCATCCTACAGATTTTGTCAAGCCTCTCTATCCATTCCCCTATAGTGGGAGGTTCCTGACCCCTCCAGTGTGCTGGGATAGTTAGTTTTGCTGCCACTATCATCTGAGTGATAAGATCGTTTGGGGCAAAAGAAATCTGAAGGTGCCCAGATAAGGATAAGCTACTTTGTAAGAGGAACAGATTTGCAAGTGGAACAGATTTGCCCATGATAGATTTTATAAGATCTGTAATACTCTTTCAGAAATTCTCAATCTTAGGACAATCTACCCATATATGTGTAAGTGTTCCTGTGTGGGCGTCACAGCACCAGCATTTACCTGAAGGGGTCAGTTTTATTCTGTGTAGGAAATCTGGAGTACAGTACCATCTTGTTAAAGTTTTGTACAAGTTTTCTTGTATTCTGACACAACTTGAAAAGCCATGTGAATATGATAGAGTTAGGGATATATTTTTGTCAGTGAATGTAGTCTCCAGTTCTCTTTCTGACGCCAGAACAAAACTTGGTTTTCTCAGGCAACTGTGATGTAGCAGACCAGCATATATCTTTGAGGTCAAACCCACAGGTAGAGAGGGAAGCAGCAGGAAAGTCTCGAGACAAGATGGCTCATAAAATGGGACAAATCTGGAATTTTCCATTCTCCTAAGGGAGAGTGCCTGCAAGAAATGTGCCTGTTTGGCTACCTCTGCTGATTCCCTGGGCCTAGCATGAAAGTGTTCAGCTGTGGTGATATCTAGCCAGTATTTCCCATCAGCTAGATATGACTGCTGAGAATTTAAATAGAATGGTAGAAAACTCGTTGGTGCCAGGGCTGAAATATTTTTGCTGGGTGTCAGGGATGTTAAGTATATTCTGGTTGTCTCCAGTTGGCCACAGATCTTAATGAGTAGTGGTTCGAAGCTGGCAGTGTACAGGCCCTGCAAGGATCTTGGGAGCATAATGCCCAGATATTTTAAATATTTATCTGACCACTTAAAGAGGGCTAGTTTTGGGACGTCCACCAACTCTGACCTCGGGGCGGAATTGTTCAAGATCTCAGATTTAGCATAGTTTATTTTAAAATTTGAGGCAATACCAAATTGGTTGAATATTCCCAGTATCTGGGGCATATAGCCACCTGCTACTATACCTCTTATCTCCTTGGTCTGTCTTATTTTTTGTATTAATGTTTCCATAACAAGGATGAATGGGGGGAGCGGGCATTCCTGTCTTGTTCCATTAAAAATACGGAAAATGGGAGAGAGGGTGCCATTAATTCTAAGTTGCGCAGAGGGGAATTTGTATAGTGTGAGTATGGCTTGGATAAAGAGGCATGGGAAACCGAATCTGGTGAGTGTAGCCTCCATGTAAGGCCAGCTCATTCTGTCAAATGCCTTTTCGGCATCGGTACCCAACAGAGTCAATGGAAGCCCATGGGACTTTGCGTGGTGTATTAGGTTAATTAACCGTGAGGTATTGTGTTTACCCTCTCGTGACTTAACAGAACCCACTTGCTCTGGACCTATTATCTTAGGTAGGAGGTGTCGCATTCTATATGCTATAAGCTTTGCCCATCACTTCAGATCAGCGTTAAGTAGGTAAATTGGGCGATAGCTGCCACATTCCTTGCTGTCTTTGCCTTCTTTGGAAATGAGAGAGATATGGGCCATCAAAGTTTGCTCTGTAAATTGCTCGCCATTCAGAAGAGAGTTACACAACGTCAGGAATCTCTGAGCTAGTACTTCTCGGAATCTTTTATAGTAGCTGGTTGGCAAGCCATCAGGGCCAGGTGCCTTCCCACTGTCTATGGAAGATAGCACCTCCAAAATTTCATCTCTAGTAAATGGTTGGGTCAGGAGGTGTTTATCCTTGTCAGTGAGCGATGGGAGCTCAATCGAATCCAGGAAACTGGAGGTTAGAGTTTCTGCATCTGGATGTCCTGGAAGGTCGTACAGGGAGCTGTAAAATTTAACAAATTCTTTTGTGATTTCATCTATTTTAGAGACTACTCCTTGGCTGGGGGATTTAATTGCCTCTATAAACATTTTTTCTTTACGTTTTTTTAGCAGGGCAGATATGCCTTTAGAGCCTCTGTCTCTGTGCATGTAATATTTGAAAGAGTTCCTCTGGTATAGCCTCGCAGAAGGTTTTTTAAGTGAATTTTTGAGATCCCTCCTTCGCTCTCAGAGTTCCTCTTGAACCCCGGCTGCCCCCGAGAGTTTACTTATTCTTTCCATCGTAAAAATCTGCACAAGTAAATAATTTACTTCAGCTTGTTGCTGTTTTTTGCATTTAGCTCCCAAAGCAATGAGCTCCCCTCTGATGAAGGCCTTATGGGTCTCCCATAAAATAGCTGGCAAGATTCCTGGTGTGTCATTTCTCTCAAAAAAATCTTTTAAGGTATCATTTAGTTGGGCCTGGTGCTGTGTAGAGTCTAGTAAGGTTCCATTTAGTGTCCAGGACCAAGCGTGGAGGAATACTATTGATCTCTAGCGAGAAAGATACTGGTGCATGATCCGACAGTGTAATAGAACCTATTTGTTGGTCACTCATCTGTGGGAGAAACCTGCTATTGATAACAAAATAGTCTAGCCTGTGAAAAGATTTATGTAGAGGGGAGTAGAAAGAATAGTATCTATCATCAGGGTGGTATGTTCTCCAAACCTCTATTAGATTGAGATCTGCTACATAGCTTTTTAATTTACTAAGGGTGCATTCACACGAGCGTGTTTTTATGCGTACTTAGGTGCGTACATATGTCCGCACCCCTAGGTACGAGCAAAAACACGCGTGAACACAGCTGCGTGCTTGTTGTCAATGGAGCCGCGGCTGCTGCCGGCGGCTCCATTGAAAACAATGCTCTGCCGGCACCCTGCATTCTTCAGCCTGCTGGCACTTCAGCCAATCACAATCAGAGCTACTAGCAGGCAGGGATTTTAAATTCTCGGCTGCTGATAGCTCAAAACAGCAGTGCAGAGCCGGGGACAGCGGCAGAGGTTGCGGCTGAGCCCTCGCAGCCGTCAATGGCTTTTCAGGGAAGGGCTTCATAAGCCCTTTCCTGAAAAGCCTTTTAATATGGTGTGCCAAAAAAAAAAACTACACTTACCTGCCGGGGCTCAGCCGCTACTTCTGCCGCTGTCCCCAGCTCTGTAGCTCTCAGCTATCAGCAGCCGGGGATTTAAAATCCCTGCCTGCTGGTAGCTCTGATTGTGATTGGCTGAGCAGTTCAGCCAATCACAATCAGAGCTACCAGCAGGCGGGGATTTTAAATCCTCGGCTGCTGATAGCTCAGCAGCGCTATAGAGCTGGGAAAGCGGCAGAAGCCCTTTGAAATAGTGTACAAAAAAAAATTATACTCACCTGTTGGGGCTAAGCTGCGGCTTCTGCAGCTGTCCCCGGCTCTGTAGCTCTCAGCTATCTGCAGCCGGGGATTTAAAATCCCCGCCTGCTGGTAGCTCTAATTGTGATTGGCTGAGCGCTTCAGCCAATCACAATCAGAACTACCAGCAGGCGGGGATTTTAAGTCCCCGGCTGCTGATAGCTCAGCAGTGCTACAGAGCCGGAGACAGCGGCAGAAGTTGCCGCTGAGCCCCGGCAGCTGTCAATGGCTTTTCAGGGAAGGGCTTCACAAGCCCTTCCCTGAAAAGCCAATTAAAAGTAGTGAAAAAAAATACTTACCTGAGGTGCTCAGCCAATCACAGGCAGCTCTCGCCCATCATTCATTTGGGGAGAGCTGTCTGTGATTGGCTGAGCACCTCAGCCAATCATATTCAGCTCTTTCACCAGGCGGGGATTTTAAATCCCCGGCTGCTGATAGATCAGCACCACAGTGCAGAGGACAGCAGGAGAAGATGCGGCTGTGCCCTGGCAGCTGAAGCGATGTGAGTATCTATTTTTTTTTTTTTATAAACCACTTTAACTTGATTTTCAGGGAAGGGCTTATATTCAAAGCCCTTCCCTCAAATCAATTGCCAGCAGCAGAATCCTCTACCGCAGCTGACATTTGTGACAGCTGTGGTAGAGAATTAAAGAATTCCTTTGCTGCATCTGCCACAGATGTGGCAGATGTAGCAGCAGGGAATTCTTTTAACTAGCGGGCATGAATGAAGCATCTGACACATGCAGATGTGTTCTTCATCCCCGCGGGGACACAGCAGCGGCCAACAGGTAAGTAATTTATTTTATTTTCACTGCTTTTAATTGGCTTTTCAGGGAAGGGCTTAAGAAGCCCTTCCTTGAAAAGCCATTGACAGCTGCCGGGGCTCAGTGGCGACTTCTGCCACTGTCCCCGACTCTGTAGCGCTGCTGAGCTATTGGCAGCCGAGGATTTAAAATCCCCGCCAGCTGGTAGCTCTGATTGTGATTGGCTGAAGCGCTCAGCCAATCACAATTAGAGCTAACAGCAGGTGGGGATTTTAAATCCCTGGCTGCTGATAGTTCAGAACTACAGAGCCAGGGGCAGCTGCAGAAGCCGCAGCTGAGCCCCGGCAGGTGAGTATAATTTTTTTTGTACACCATTTTAAAGGCTTTTCAGGGAAGGGCTTATAAAGCCCTTCCCTGAAAAGCCATTGACAGATGCCGGGGCTCAGCCGCGACTTCTGCCGCTGTCCCCGGCTCTGTAGTGCTGCTGAGCTATCAGCAGCCGGGGATTTAAAATCTCCGCCTGCTGCAAGCTCTGATTGTGATTGGCTGAACTGCTCAAATCCCCGGCTTCAGATAGCTGAAAGCTACAGAGCCGGGGACAGCTGCAGAAGCCACTGCTGAGCCCCAGCAGGTGAGTTTTTTTTTCCCACTATTTTAACCCCTTGAGTGGCGGGTTTCCTACCACCCTGTCGTGCCCACCAGGGCAAGTTTTTTAAAATGGTCTAATCATTGAATTTCAACTAATTTTGCAGTTGCGTCTCAAAAGCCATAACTTTTTCATTTTTCCATTGACATGGCCATATGAGGGCTTGTTTTTTGCGGGACAAGTTGTGATTTTTTTTAAACAAGGGGGAGGAAAAAAAGAAATGGGGAAAAAAGAAAAAAAGGGGCCATGTCATTAAGGGGTTAAATAATGTATTAACTTCCTTCTCTGGGTCATTACGACGCATGGATACCACATGTGTGATTGTATTTTTGATTTTTTACAAAGTAAAGGGAGACAAGTGTTTTTATTATTTTTTTTAAAAAAAAATTTTTTTTTTTTTTTGTCCCTTTAGGGGACTTCCACAGGGACTCATCAGGACCCCTGATCACATTCCAGGGGTCCGATGGTGACAGCCCTTTACATGCTGCAGTCACATAGACTGCAGCATGTAAAGGGTTAACACAGCAGAGATCGGAGGTTTTCTCTGATCTCTGCTGTAAGAGCTAGTACCTAGCTGTCCTCTGACAGCTAACAACCAGCTCTCCCTGCCACAGAGACCATCGGCTTGCTTCTGACAAGCCATGGTCTCTATGGCAACCTGTAAACAAAGCAGGAGGTTGCCGACATATCGGCAATATCTTCTGCTGGTTTTTCAAAGCCCTTACACTGCTCTGTGTGGGTCTGTGCAGGCAGAGCACAATGTCACAGCTTGTGGCATTGTGCTCTGCAGCTCCCATAGTGATACATAGCCCGGAAATCTTCCGGGCTATGTCACTATGAGCAGTGGAGCTCGTCCCGGAAAATTTCCGGGCGTGCCACTCAAGGGGTTAAAGGACTTTTCAGGGAAGGGCTTATGACTTCTGCCGCTGTCCCCGGCTCTATAGCGCTGTTTTGAGCTATCAGCAGCCGAGGATTTAAAATCCCCGCCTGCTGCTAGCTCTGATTGTGATTGACTGAACTGCTCAGCTAATCACAATCAGAGCTACCAGTAAGCGGTGATTTTAAATCCCCGGCTGCTGATAGCTCATAACTACAGAGCCGGGGACAGCGCCAGAAGTCGCGGCTGAGCCCCGGCAGCTGAAGGAAGGTGAGTATTTTTTTTTTTTTTTTTTAATACACTTTTTTTAAATGGCTTTTCAGGGAAAAGCTTACGAAGCCCTTCCCTGAAAAGCCATTGATGGGATGCCGGCAGCAGGATTCTCTACCGCAGCTGTCATGTGTGACAGCTGCGGTTGAGAATTGAAGCATTCCCCTTGCTGCATCTGCCACAGATGTGGCAGATATAACAGCAGGGAATTCTTTTAACTAGCGGGGGTGAAGGAAACATCTGCCGCATGCGGCAGATGTGTTCTTCATGCCTGCGGGGGTCACGGCAGCGGCGGAGAGGTGAGTTTTTTTTATTTTTATTTTTTCACTAAAATGTTTCTTTTTCAGGGAAGGGCTTATATGTAAAGCTCTTCCCTGAAAAACAAATCCGGTGTGCATGCAGACCGTTGTCTTCAATGGAGCCGCCGGCAGCAGCAGCGGCTCCATTGAAGAAAATGCCTGTATTTTTTTTATTTTTTTTTTACACCAAAATTTTTCTTTTCCAGGGAAGAGCTTATATGTAATGCCCTTCCCTGAAAAAGAATGCAGGGGTGCCAGCAGACCATTGTTTGCAATGGAGCCGCTGGCAGCAGCCGCGGCTCCATTGAAGACAATACATGCATTCTCTATGGTGCACGCATGTCCTATCTTTGCAGGTACGCACCTGCAAAGTAGGGACATGTGCACACACCATAGGCAATGCATTGCTGCAAATAGAAGCGTGTTTTTGTGCGTGCGTATGTACCTACAAAAACACGGTCGTGTGAACGCACCCTAAGTGCTTTGTAAGAAATAGATGACTTTCCATTTGAAGTGTCTATTAGAGGCTTTAGTGCTAGGTTTAAGTCTCCTCCCACTATCACTATCCCCTCTGCAAACATGTTCAGTCGTTCCAGTATTTGCAGCAGCCTTTAGATTTGTCCTTGGTTAGGGCATTCTTTTTTTTTTTTTTTTTAAATCATGCATCGCATTGCTGCTTTCCGAGATAAAACAGCATGATAAAATCACACAAGTCTTTTTTTTTTTTTGCAACATCGCATCAGCGAAAACCTAGCTAATGTAAAGCAACCCCATTAAAAAGCATGGACTTTACATACACGTGATTTGTAGCACTGTCGTATCGCCTGTATGAAAGCTGTATATTATTCATGTTCATCAACCCAGAATGTAGTATCCTTGTCATTCTAAAATAAAGAAATCTCCCCCTGCATATACAAAATAGCATAAGGCAGCCGTAAAACCCATAACCTCTCTTAAAATCATAAAACTGTATCTAGTTTTTTTTTTTTTTTTGCATGTGCTCTGAATAATCTGGAAAGGAGCTAGATGATGGTAGTCCATAGTTATCTCTTTAATTTATCTTGCTTTCATCAAAATAACGTTCCGATCTTCATAATGCAAGAGTTTTATCAAAACAATTCTCAGTGTTTCACCGCATGGAGATGGTTTAGCAGGAACTCGATGAGCCCTTTTCACAGCAGAAAAGAAGACCAAGTATCTTCCCCAATAGTTGATTTCAGACATACTTCAAATAAGTCTCTCAGACACAATTCTTCCATCTTTTCTGGAAACCCCACCAGTTGCAAATAAATTCTCCTTACTCTATTTTCCAGATCATTTACTTTATATTGCAAAGTACAGCTAGACTGCATAGAAATTGTATCCTGTATAGAAACAAATTATTCTTGCATTTCACTTACATGTGTCTCTGCTTTAGACAATCTCTCAGTAACTTTCTGAAAACAGTGTCTTGTAAATCCAACATCCTCATACAGCCTACCAACCTGAGCAAATGGAAAGCCAGAACCATATTACCTTCATTCATAGCTAGAAAAATATTACGTAGAGTAGGTTCATTTAGTGTTTCATTTTGCACATCCACACTAGTTGGTTGTGTTGAAACAGTCTGTATAACAGTATCTGCATAAGCAAATAGAGCATGTAAAGCAGAGACAAGCTTACTATTAATAGCAGAGTGAGAAAATGTATTAAAAGTCCCATCAGAGGAGGCAAATACAAGTGTAGATGTTTCTTAAAGGGGTTGTCCCGCGCCGAAACGGGTTTTTTTTTTTTTTTTAACCCCCCCCCCCCCCCCCCCCCGTTCGGCGCGAGACAACCCCGATGCAGGGGTTAAAAAAAACAAACGGAGAGTGCTTACCTGAATCCCGGCGGTCCGGCATCTTCATACTTACCTGCTGAAGATGGCCGCCGGGGTCTGCTCCCTCCGTGGACCGCAGCTCTTCTGTGCGGTCCATTGCCGATTCCAGCCTCCTGATTGGCTGAAATCGGCACGTGACGGGGCGGAGCTACACGGAGCCGGCATTCTGCACGAGCGGCTCCATTGAAGAGAGCAGAAGACCCGGACTGCGCAAGCGCGGCTAATTTGGCCATCGGAGGGCGAAAATTAGTCGGCTCCATGGCAACGAGGACGCTAGCAACGGAGCAGGTAAGTAAAAAACTTTTTATAACTTCTGTATGGCTCATAATTAATGCACAATGTACATTACAAACTGCATTAATATGGCCATACAGAAGTGTATAGACCCACTTGCTGCCGCGGGACAACCCCTTTAAGCATTTCTTAGCAGGGATCCAGAAGGAGTTAAACAGGCAAATTTTGACAACCTGTGTGCTGCTTCGCTGTATTTCTCAGTCAAGCCATCAGACTGGTCATAGCATTTTGTGCATTCTGCATAATCGCCCGCTCAGTAGTCACTATTGTCTCTGATGTTGCACACTATAAGTCATACCCCATGACAGCTGGGATTTCCAGGAATCATGAGATCAATTCACCCCTGGTAGATATGTGATAAATACTTTTTGTGGAATAGGCCATTTCGTACATTTATTTCAATACATTCTACATATTACAAAATGGTGACATTGAAAAATACAAGTAGACCTACAAAAACAATTATGCATCCAGCCATGCTAATGGGAAAATAAAGTTATGGCTCTTTGCAGAATACAGTAATGAAGAACAAATATTAAACATTGTAGCATCCACAAGGCTCAAGATAACTCTGTTCTTGACAGGCTAATTGAAAGAAAAAAAATATTAATTTTTTTAATATAGTTGCAGCTGAATACAAATTACATACATGATTGCAATTTGAACATTTGGTACTTTCTGTACAGTTGCAAAGCAGTCATTGGACCCTTTGGAATTATCTGCATTTCTATACTGATTACTCATAGATAACAATCAGACCACATTTTAAGTCTAAATTATATACAAACACGGTATAACTCAACTAACAATACACAAACAGTTGTGCCATTAATATCTTTTATTAAGTACATTGAGTAATCCTCCATAGTGAATAGTAAGTAAACCTCTGTATTTCAATTAAGGAGATGAGATTGGCAGTGCAGGTTTCACAGACTCTTTGCCCAGTCAATAAAAGCACACAAAGCTTGGTTATTGAGAAAGCAAGACTGATTTGTACATGCCAGGGAGCCATATTTTTAAAAAAAAACATTTGCAATATGTTTTTACTACCCTTTAAAACCACTTAGACAGATCCTTCTGCTTTACTCCTGGGGTCTAAAGGACTTTCACTGAATTGCATGATTTTCATTTTGCTGCATAGCATGGCCAGTAACATGCCTGTTATTCACTGAAGATCTTTTACCTGGTAAAGTCTGCTAGTCTGCAATTGTGGGATATCGTGATATGTGCAGCGGGCTATGACATGACTATGATGTCAAAAGGCTAGTGACTAACCTCTTGACATCATAGCCACATCGCAAGCTGTCAGAAATTCTCTACCAAGCTGCTTGTGACCCTTGAGGCATATGTTATTCAGGCCTGGTATATATCAATCCATGGTTAGATACATTTTTTACACAAGGAGAAAATTCAAGACTATTGCTATTCTCCCAAGTAGTTGGCGTCCTGTTAATATCACAAAAAGGGCACAACAGGAAATCCAGAAAAAGGTGAGAAAGAATAGAAGGGGAGAAGCTGAAAAAACCTACAGAACAGTCAACAGACTGCAGAAATCTCTGCTTATAAATCTACTATTAGAAAAAAAAAATGGAACAAGACCAGTATTAATGGAAAGACACTGTGAAGGAATCCACTATTGTTAAAAAAAATAAAAACAATGAACATTTTGGCCCATGTCAGGATTACCCAATACCCCCTGAATGTTCTACAATGTCTCTGGGAAAATGTTTTATAGACAGATATTAAAAATAGAACATTTTAGCACAAATGCACAATGCTATGTTTGGAGGACACTTTACCAAAATAGACTCATTCCAACTGTGCAGCAAAGTGGAGTGAACATCATATATTCAGGCCGCTTTGCAGCATCAGGGTGGCTTCAGACAAGCGTGTATTTTGTGCGTGCATACGCACGCACAAAAACACGCGTCTATTAGCCCCAATGCATTCTCTATGGTGTGTGCACATGTCCGTGCTTTACAGGCGTGTGCCTGAAAACAATGGTCTGCCTGCACCCCTGCATTGTTTTTCAGGGAAGAGCTTTACATATAAGCCCTTCCCTGAAGAACAAAAATTTTAGTGTAAAAAAAAAAATACAAAAAAATAAACTTACCTGTCTGCCGCTGCTGTGTCCCCCGCGGGGATGAAGAACACATCTGCTGCATGTGGCAGATGTTTCCTTCATCCCCGCTAGTAAAAATAATTCCCTGCTGCTACATCTGCCACATCTGTGACAGATGCAGCAGAGGAATTCTTCAATTCTCTACCGCAGCTGTCATACATGACAGCTGCGGTAGAGGATTCTGCTGCTGGCATCCTGTCAATTGATGTCAGGAAAAGGCTTTAAATATAAGCCCTTCTCTGAAAATGCAGTAAAAGTGCTGTAAAAAGCAAAAAAAATAGATACTCACCTTGCTTCAGCTGCTGGGGCTCAGCCTCGTCTTCTCCTGCTGTCCCCTGCTCTGTAGCGCTGATCTATCAGCAGGCGAGGATTTAAAATCCCCACCTGCTGATCGAGCTAAATTGAACTGGAGAAACCTGTAAAATGCTTCCATTTCCATGTCATCAAAGGCATTTTATTTTAAAAAAAACATACATTTTAGGAGCAGAAGTTTAAAAATAGTGAGCCTGCAGGGAAAAACAAAGCCTACATCAGGCAAATAAGAGATTAAAAAGCCTTCATGTCACTAAGAAGTCAAATTACATATAATCGGTGCATTTCATGCAGCTCAAGAAAGTCCTAATGCAATATCCCAAGAAAAACAACATGAACATTCAACAACATAGCAAGTAAAAACACCAAAATACAGAATAATGGTAAAATAAGCCACCAAAAGGAATCCATTCAAAATGAAGAGGAGCGTCACCATGGCGTCACCCAATGACTAGAGCAATTTGGTGTTTTCCAATACATCTTCTAATATTTATTATGAGTCTTTTACATGGGCCAGCAGTTGGCCAAACAATGTACAAGTGCTGACATCACCGCCAAGGTCATCGGCGCTCGTTCAGAGCATTTACACTGGGAAACTTCACTTCTGGAGCACGGACTTCTGGCAGGCTTCTCACTCAGCACTTCAGCCTCTATGTGAAGCACCGAGTGGAGAAAGTTTACACAGAATGACAAGTCTGCAATCTAGCAATGTTTTTTAAGCTGGCAGTACTTGTACTTGCCGAGATCTGCCTCTATGAACATTACAGAATTGCAATACTCCTGCAAGGCCAAGGCTCCTTCATTCTGCTGTTCAGTGCAGGTCCTAGAGTCCCTATCAGTCATATATTAATGGCCCAATCTAAGGTCCCCTTCAGATAAGCGTTGTTTTAGCGCTAACTGCAGCAAGAAAATCTCGCTACTATGGTGCAGTAAAAGATCGCATGATCTCCATGAAGAAGCCCGTGTACATAATCGGTGATGCGTGCTGCATGCTTTCAAGGCTCCCATAGGAGTCTATGAAAAGCACGCAACAAAGATAGGACATTTCTTATCTTTGCATACATTTCACAGTCAACATTGCACTAACATGTACTATCTTTGTTAGATGTGCTGATTTAGGCCTCGGTCACACGAGCGGTTTTTCCTGCGATTTGCGGATCGCATGACGGACGCGCATCCGCAAATCACGTGACCAGGGCCGAAAAATCGCTCGAAAAATCTGCTCCTAGCCGCATTTCATTAGAAACGGGCCAGAGCAGTGCAGCGCTGTCCAGCGCATTGAATTGAATGGACCCGGCAATACAGCCAGCTCCATTGAAAGCAATGGGCTGCGGGTGATCTCAGGATGAATTTTCGGGAAGGGATTAAAAATATAAGCCCTTCCCTGAAAATCATCCAAAACTGTGTAAAACGTAAAAAAATATATATATATACTCACCTTGTCCCGGCAGACAGAGTTCAGCCGCGGCCGGCCGGCAGTTCTCCTGAACTGCTGTGAGTAGTATTCAGCAGCCGGGGATTTAAAATCCCCGCCTGCTGAATGAGCTGCCCCTGATTGGTCACAGCCCTCACCAATCAGAGGCAGCTCTCACTCACCCATTCATGAATTGAATGGGCTCATTGAATTCAATGGGCAAGCATCATTCTTCTCTGCCACAGCTGTTACAGCTGTGGAAGAGGAGAATGATTTGTCTAGTATATGTTCTCAATGGGGTCAGCGCTGCTGCCGCCGGCCCCATTGAGCACATATAGGAAAGAACAGGAATCGCAGATCGCAGATAGGTGCGATCTGCGATTTCTGTTTTATAATTAATCGGACGAGCACATAAAAAGCGCTCATGTGTCCGATACCATTGCAAAGCAATGGTTCTATAAAATCGCCGGACGCATGCATAAATCGCGCAAAAAAACGCCCGTCTGACCGAGGCCTTAGCATGTCTAACAATCATCCGTGTGAACGTTTCTATAGGAACCTATTTGTTCTTATAGAAGCACTAAAACAGTGATTGTCTGAATGAGCTCTAAGGACAAGTCATCAGGTAAGACTCATGAACATCCCTAAATAATGGTGACTACATATGACATATCTACTGTAATATTCAATTGCAACTTCTCAAATCAGACTATGGGACACTCTTCACACTGTGATTTACTACTTTGACATGCCTATTTTCCTGCACTGAGCTACTACTTCTGCAAATGTACCAGATGCTAAACTATTGTTCGGCATGCTGCATCTTTTTAATGCATTGAACTTTTGTTTGGCTGCTTATGCTACCTAAGTAGCCAATTGTCTTCTACTAATTACTATAGAGAAGCTACAACAACTATGTTGGATGCCACTATAATACAGATACGACCTGCTACATCTGTATGTTCTCTCTGGTTTCTGTATCTTTCCTTTGGTGTAAGAAATCAATTAGATTCTGAAGAACCTTGGACATCTGACTCCTGAGTTTGGCT
Source organism: Eleutherodactylus coqui (assembly GCA_035609135.1). Taxonomy (NCBI): domain Eukaryota; kingdom Metazoa; phylum Chordata; class Amphibia; order Anura; family Eleutherodactylidae; genus Eleutherodactylus; species Eleutherodactylus coqui. Next base: position 25,052,934 of record CM069405.1, on the reverse strand, counting down.
GTTCTGTAGATCAGGTAGGAGGAATGTAGAGCTGGGAGAAATTCCAAGACAATACGAAACCAGGAAAGACTCACACAATATAATGAGTAATAAAACAAGCAAGCAAAATGGCCGAATAAATATATAATGCTATATATGCAAGTGAAAGATACAAATTTCATCGCTGAATAATAAGTTTCCAGATTAATGGATAGATTACTGCTCATCTTCATCTTTGCCGTGTGGTGATACAACAAGATGAACAGAAGGACTGAAGAGATGAAAGAGAAAATTTGTGGTAAGGAGCCTCCAAAAATGAATTTATATAGAGTTCTACTAGAGTTGCAATGCCTGGTTATATTGTTCCCTCCATCTTTAGTCCCATCAGTGATAGCCCTCATCATTATTTCAATCAAACTGATAGCTGAGAGAAGTACTGCGGCTACAATGCAACAAACAGTCCTGTGTATTATTACCCCCCTCAGATACAGGAACAGCTTGGTATGGAAATTGGCGATCTTCATGTAGAGGACAATGGAGAGCAGAGATATTAGCCAAGCATTGGCATAAGCAAAGAAAGCATAAACTGTACCAATAATAACTACAGTTATAGGTGAATCCAGTTTTAAAAGTCTAATTAGAAATGTATACAGAGTATTAGCACACTGAGTGCCCATCCTTGAAATCCCAAGAGAAGTTACAATGAGGTCAACTGGAGTCACTGGTCTTCCTTTCCACCAGTCAGTGACATTGACTCCTATGATAAATGAATGTATCACCAGTCCAGCTATGAGAGCAATGAGTGCCGGAGCCAAGAGACCCAGATACAGAACGTCAGTGTCACTCTGTGTAGTATCAGCCATCTCTCCTGTGTGTAAGAAACCTGATAACACTGCGAGGCTTTATCAAAGATTTAACAATGTGTTTAACATTTTTTAAATGTTACAATATTTCCATTGGAAATACAGATGACATCACAAAGTCTCTGAGCTGGAGCAGGTCTACAGTACAAATGCAAAGCAGTTCACATAACATAGCAGGATCATATTATAGTTGGCTAAACAGAAAAGGAAATATGAAAATGTTAACTTGTTGAGTCACTTTGTAATGTCACATTACATATACTGATCTTGAGTTATATTTGTATTGAGAATACAAATATTCTCCTGGTGGAGTCACTGTGTACATACATTACTTATCCTGTACTGATCCTGAGTTACATACTGTATTATACTCCAGAGCTGCACTCACTATTCTGCTGCTGGAGTCACTGTGTACATGCATTACTTATCTTGTACTAGTGCAGAGTTACATCCTGTATTATACTCCAGAGTTGCACTCACTGTTCTGCTGGTGGAGTCACTGTGTACATACATTACTTATCCTGTACTGATCCTGAGTTACATACTGTATTATACTCCAGAGCTGCACTCACTATTCTGCTGCTGGAGTCACTGTGTACATACATTACTTATCCTGTACTGATCCTGAGTTACATACTGTATTATACTCCAGAGCTGCACTCACTATTCTGCTGGTGGAGTCACTGTGTACATGCATTACTTATCCTGTACTGATCCTGAGTTACATCCTGTATTATACTCCAGAGTTGCACTCACTGTTCTGCTGGTGGAGTCACTGTGTACATACATTACTTATCCAGTACTGATCCTGAGTTACATACTGTATTATACTCCAGAGCTGCACTCACTATTCTGCTGCTGGAGTCACTGTGTACATACATTACTTATCCTGTACTGATCCTGAGTTACATCCTGTATTATACTCCAGAGCTGCACTCACTATTCTGCTGCTGGAGTCACTGTGTACATACATTACTTATCCTGTACTGATCCTGAGTTACATACTGTATTATACTCAAGAGCTCCACTCACTATTCTGCTGGTGGAGTCACTGTGTACAGACATTACTTATCCTGTACTGATCCTGAGTTACACCCTGTATTATACTCCAGAGTTGCACTCACTGTTCTGCTGGCGGAGTCACTGTGTACATGCATTACTTATCTTGTACTAGTGCAGAGTTACATCCTGTATTATACTCCAGAGTTGCACTCACTGTTCTGCTGGCGGAGTCACTGTGTACATACATTACTTATCCTGTACTGATCCTGAGTTACATACTGTATTATACTCCAGAGCTGCACTCACTATTCTGCTGGTGGAGTCACTGTGTACATACATTACTTATCCTGTACTGATCCTGAGTTGCATACTGTATTATACTCCAGAGCTGCACTCACTATTCTGCTGGTGGAGTCACTGTGTACATACATTACCTATCCTGTACTGATCCTGAGTTACATCCTGTATTATACTCCAGAGCTGCACTCACTATTCTGCTGGTGGAGTCACTGTGTACATACATTACCTATCCTGTACTGATCCTGAGTTACATCCTGTATTATACTCCAGAGCTGCACTCACTATTCTGCTGGTGGAGTCACTGTGTACATGCATTACTTATCTTGTACTAGTGCAGAGTTACATCCTGTATTATACTCCAGAGCTGTACTCACTATTCTACTGGTGGAGTCATTGTGTACATACATTGCTTAACCTGTACTGCTCCTGAGTTATATCCTGCATTAAACTCCTTAGCTGCACTCAATATTGTGCTTGTGCAGTACAGTCACACACATAGAGTACACACATTACAGTCCTTTGACCCCTTAATGCTCCAGGAAATATATTTATGTGGGTACTGGCTGCTTCTTACAGCGGACACCCGCCCGGTATAATTCCAATCAGCGCTACCAATGATCAGAGTTGTAGACCCTTTAAATGCCGCCAACAATTCTGACAGCAGAATTTAAATGTACTGATTGATGAGATTGTGGAGTGCCATGTAGTCTCCATTACAACTGGGGCCCTTCCCAAAGCCCCTATGGATGCCATTGCAGATCACCTATCAAGCCATGCCTATGGCGTGGCTTTATAGACTGCCTGTCAAATCATGGCATAATGTACCAATGACCACCAAATAAAAATGTGAAATACAGTTTTAATGTTTAATAGAGATGAGCGAGTATACTCGTTTCGAGTAATTACTCGATCGAGCACGGCGATTTTCCAGTACTTCAGTACTCGGGTGAAAAGATTTGGGGGGGGGGGGCGGGGGGAGGTGTGGCGGCGCGGGGGGTAGCAGCGGGGAACAGGGGGGAGCCCTCTCTCTCCCTCTCCCCCTCACTCCCCGCTGCAACCCCCCACTCACTTACGGCACCCCACGAATCTTTTCGCCCGAGTACGGAAGTACTCGAAAATCGCGGTGCTCGGGCGAAAAAGGGGAGTGGCCGAGTACGCTCGCTCATCTCTACTGTTTAATAATTTTTATTGAAAACAGATTGTGCAGTCAGGGGGGAGCCCTCTCTCTCTCTCCCTCTCCCCCTCACTCCCCGCTGCAACCCCCCACTCACCCACGGCGCCCCACGAATCTTTTCGCCCGAGTACGGAAGTACTCGAAAATCGCGGTGCTCGGGCGAAAAAGGGGGGTGGCCGAGTACGCTCGCTCATCTCTAATGTATAATAATTTTTATTGAAAACAGATTGTGCAGTCAATACAATAAACAAATACATTTGTCAAATGCTATACATATTAGCTGTTCTGTAAATAATTACTGCCATCCAATATTGGTGGTGTGGAAAGTAATACATTTGGTTGCTGAAATACATTGGATTCTTATCTCTTGATATATTGAGAAATAAAAAAATATATATTCTTATCATAAAACTATCACTGTTTTATACGTTTATTATTAATTAACAGTGGAAACACAATAATGAATAGGAAAAAAAGGGGCGGGGATAATAGATGGGAAGGGAAGAAGAGGGAAATTCAGATTACTGGATCAGAATATCGTGAATCTACTCAACTTTTCCCATAATGGGTAAGTTACTATATTTAATGTTTTCTGGTAGGCTAACACTGATGCTCCGAGACAATGAATCATCCGAGACCATGGGCAAATTTTTCCTTATGAAGGCGACTCTAAGCTTTAGGCAAGGTTGATGTGGTGAACTCAGATGAGACTAAATTAGGTATTGCCCCAATGATTATGGTAAATGAACGGGTATGTCTGTTTTGAAATGTTTTAACCAGGGCTCCAAGGTTACTATAAAATCTCAAAATATTAAATTTTTCATAAGAGCAGTGTTCAGACATCATTTGGATAATCTCAACCTCTGTCGGAGTGTGGTCCGACCTCCAGAATCTTGCTACTAATAGTTTAATAGAAAGAAGCCCATCTGCAAATAATTTCCTGAATTTAGTAGGGACCTTATCTATCCCTATCAGCAAGATCGCTAGTTCAAGTGATGGACCTACATAGATCTCTAAACCCCTGCCTATGAGAGAGAAAAAGGACTTCCAATTGGTCTGAACGATCGGGCAACTCTGGACAATGTGGATTAGTGTCCCTCTCTTCCCACATCCTCTCCAGCACCTGTCAGAGGATTCAGGGAAAAAATCTGAAAGTCTTGCTGGGGATCTGTACCATCGTGTGATCACTTTGCTGTGCACCTCTGAAAGATTTGCACATGGGGATGCCTCGTTTGCCGAGAAGTATGCAAGATTCCATTGTTGGGAAGAGAATGAAATTTCCAATTCCCTTTCATAACTAAGCATATGTTTTTTTTTAGTTTGTCTTGGAGCCGAACTCCCCTCCCCTAATAATTTGGGGAAGTATGGGGGAGGCTTAAAGAGAAATATGCAGAGGTACACAAGTAGCGAGATCACATGAGCATGAGATTTTGACCAGGTTATCTTGATTTGTGAGTATTTCAAAAAGTCTCCATCGGGCAGACCAAACTCCTCCTGAAGCTTGATAAAGGGTTTCATCTGTGGACCCTCCATCAAATCAGAAAGTAAACTAATTCCTCTATCTTTCCACCTCTACACCGATAGATTCTCCACCCGAATTCCAATACTTCTATGGGAATGGGAAGCACCTTTCTTGGGATGTGTTCCCTAGAAATATGTAGCAATTAATTCCAGATTCCCAAGGTCGTTTCAAGTGTCAGGCCTAGCTTGAGAGTCAAAGTGTAGTTAACGCAGCTTGCCAGTATGGCTGTGTTGTCCAAGTGTAGACACAAATGGTAACCTCTCAACTTTCTTTTTTTGTTTTTTTTCAGTCTCAAAAGAGGCCCACGTTCCAGACCCCTCACCCTGGTTCTAGCCTCATTCAGCATAGCCTCTGGATAGCCCCTGGGAAGGAATTTTTTACACATCTCTTGTAGCCTGAGATCCAGATTATCATCATTTGTGCTCCGCCTAACCCGGAGTAATTGACTCCATGGGAGGGAATCTTTTGCTGTGGTTGGATGAGAACTGTTGTAAAATAGTAGGCAGGTAGAAACCATGACCGAGGTAGTACCCACAATACTCTGTGTGGGAAGTACTTGAGCGGGCCCTGGGTCAGGCACGATCCTAGCCTCCACCTTGCGTGACCCAAGGTGCCGTGAGTTAAATAGCTATGGGAAATCCATGGGTCTCCAAACACTTCATTCTGTGTAGGTGTCAGATAGCTCAACACCGCAATGGGAAGTCTTTGAGTTCCTAGGGCTCACATATGTTGTGGGTGCACAACGATGGTATTACACAGGAAGAAATCAAAGTGCCCAAACTTGGCAAAGTTCGCCTTGGCCCACATTTCTGCCCAAGTCAGTCAGTGTCTTTGTGCCAGATAGGTAAAACACCGCGATGGGAAGTCTTTGTGCACCAACAGCATAGCGGACCCCAGTAACAATTCTGCTGCAAATTGTAGGCGAACCCCTCAAACTATTCAGTAGAAACTGCATAGGCGGACCCCAGTAACATTTCTGTAGCAAAAGTATAAGCAGACACCTGTAACATTTCGGTAGCAAAAGTATAGGCAGACCCCAGTAACATTTCTGTAGCAAGAGTATAGGTGGACCACAGTAACATTTCCGTAGCAAAAGTATAGGCGAACCCCTCAAAGCATTCAGTAGAAAAGGTATAGGCAGAAACCAGTAACATTTTTTGTAGCAAGAGTATAGGCGGACCCCAGTAACATTTCTGTAGCAAGAGTATAGGCATAGTAACATAGTTTGTAAGGCCAATTGAAGAGAATGTCCAGCCTGTTTATCCTCCTGTGTAGTTGATCCAGAGGAAGGCAAAAAAAATCGCCAAGAGCAGGAGCCAATTAAAACTGAAAAACTACCCCCACTTGTCTGACCTGCTTAGCAAGTCAGACATCTGCCAGGTCCTCGGAAACTTTGAGGAGTCTACCCAAATGGTGAGTGGTGATGGGGCCATCATTAGCGTTATCACTTCGCTGCTTTGCCTACTGAGAACTTTGCTACTAAGCACAAAGGCCGACACTTTGTGGTTAAAAGAGGAGATGGGGGATGACAGTATGTTGCTTGATAGCTAGAAAATACCATCACGTGTATATCTCAGCACGTTTTGGAGGAGGGGGAAGAGACTGCTGGCTACACTGCAGAGGGTACCCATGTTGCTTGCCTCTCATCTGTTCAGCGTGTATGGGCTGAAGAGGAGCAGGATCCTCCTAGTGAGGACAGCGATGTGTTGCGTAGTAGGACTCTGGCACACATAGCTTACTTCATGCTAGGCTGCCTTTCCCGTGACCCACGCGTTGGACGCATTCTGGCCGAAACGGACTACTGGGTGTACACCCTTCTCGACCCACAGTATAAGGAAAACCTTTCCACTCTCATTCCCGAAGAGGAAAGGGGTCTGAGAGTGATGCAATAAAACAGGGCCATGGTAGAAAAAGTTCTCATCTGACAGTGCTAGCAGTAGAAGATGCAGTTCAGAGAGCCAACTAGCAGGGGAGGTGCGGGGATCAGGCAGCATGTCCAGCACAGCCTAAGAGAACACTCTCCAAGGCCTTTGCCAGTTTTATGGCTCCCCAGTAAAACTGGGTCACCACTCCCCAGTCAAGACTGAGTCAGGGGGAAGACTGTAAAAAGATGGTGAGGGAGTACATAGCTGACCGTATACCATCCTCCATGATGCCTTTGCTCCATACAACTATTAGGTGTCAAAGCTGGACACGTGGCACTAACTTGCGCTTTACGCCCTGGAGGTGCTGGCTTGCCCTGCCGGTAGCATCTTGTTAGAGAGGGTGTTTAGTGCTGCTGTGGGGATCATCACGGATAAGCATACCCGTCTGTCAATTGACAGCACCGACATGCTTACCCTCATAAAGATGAATAAAAACGCTGGATTTCCCCACACTTCTCTTCTCCACCGCGGAAAGTAGCGGATCCTAAAGATTCTTTTTGCTGCAACAGAAGAAAAATGCATCCTCTGTCACCACAAAAAAAGGGAGAATTAGCTTTGTCAATCACTCTCGGATATTACTCCTCCTCATCCTCCTAAAACAGCATGTCATCAGGCTGAACTGCCAATTTTCCTGTGGCCCAATAGGCTCTGTTTAAAAGTTTTATATGTTTTTTTAAGTTTTAAAAGTTTAACTTAAACCAATTTTTTCAGAGTGCTGCCTCCTCTGTTACAAATTAAGCAACAACAAGCTGTATCTTTAAAAATGTTTATGGGTTTCCCCTGTCCTCGGGGTTGAGCAATTTTTCACAGGTACACTTGCACTCTGGGTACACCAATTTTTCAGGCTCTCGCCTATACTTTTGGCAAACAAATTTTTCCAGGCTTCGCCTATACTCTTGGTAGACAATTTTTTTCAGTTGTTCGCATATACTATTGGTACACCAATGTTACTGGGGTTCGCATATACTCTTCCTACAGAAATGTTACAGGAGTCCGCCTATACATTTGCTACTGAAATGTTACAGGGGTCCGCCTATGCACTTGCTACAGAAATGTTTCAGGGGTCTGCCTATACTCTTGCAACTGAAGTGTCTCAGGGGTTCGCCTATACTCTTGCTACAGAAATGTTTCAGGGGTTCGCCCATACACTTGATACAGAAATGTTTCAGTGGTCCGCCTATACACTTGCTACTGAAATGTTACAGGGGTCCGTCTATACACTTGCTAATGAGAGGTTTCAGGGGTTCGCCTATACTCTTGCTACAGAAATGTTTCAGGGTTCTGCCTATTCACTTGCTACTGAAAGGTTTGAGGGGTTCACCTATACTCTTGCTACGGAAATGTTTCAGAGGTTCGCCTATACACTTGCTACAGAAATTTTACAGGGGCCCGTCTATACACTTGCTACAGAAATGTTACAGGGGTCTGCCTATACACTGGCTACAGAAATGTTACAGGGGTCCGCCCATACACTGGCTACTGAAAGGTTTCTGGGGTCCACCAATACTCTTGGTACACCAATGTTTCAGGGGCTTGCCTATACTCTTGCTACAGAAATGTTACAGGGGTCTGCCTATACTCTTGCTACTGAAATGTCTCAGGGGTTCGCCTATACTCTTGCTACAGAAATGTTTCAGGGGTTCGCCTATACACTTGATACAGAAATGTTTCAGTGGTCCGCCTATACACTTGCTACTAAAATGTTACAGGGGTCCATCTATACACTTGCTAATGAGAGGTTTCAGGGGTTCACCTATACTTTTGCTACAGAAATGTTTCAGGGGTCTGCCTATTCACTTGCTACTGAAAGGTTTAAGGGGTTCACCTATACTCTTGCTACAGAAATGTTTCAGGGGGCCGCCTATACACTTGCTACAGAAACGTTACAGGGGTCCGCCTATACACTTGCTACAGAAATGTTACAAGGGGCCGCCTATACACTTGCTACAGAAATGCAAACAACACGAAAACACCTGTATCAAATTAACTCAGGCGAAGGGGGGCGTGACCTAGATGCGGGCAGAGCCAGTTGTGCAAACCTGAGCTCCGTCTAGCTATAGCCTTTAAAGCTACAAGAATAAGCTTTTTTCCAGCACCTCAGCTTATCAAAGCCTGTCGGAAGGTCCCTGGCAGAGTATGCCGAAGAGACGAACCTCCAAAGCCCCTCTGCAAAAAGTCTCAGACTTTTTCTCCTCCCGCGGCCCAGGATAGAGAGGACCAACAGGAGAAAATGGCTCCCCCTGCTCCACGAGCTCCGGAGCGAGCAGCAATAAATCTCCAGCTCCTGCAGCTGCCTGTCACAGCGGGGATGCTCCTGCGGATGAGCCAGAGGGACTTTAAGATGAGCTGTCAGCCGCTCTGCTTCAGCGTCGGGTGAGTGCAATGAAACCCGACCTGAACTCCATAGCTAGCTCTAAAATGGCACCGGAGCGCTCTCACTCCATATCTGCCCCCCCACTCCCTCTATAAGTCCAGAGAAGCAGAGACCACGTCTCTCCCCTCATATTAACTCATGCCAGGAATCATATCAAGCAGGAGAAGATCCTATTAATGACCTTCCCTCCTCAAATCTCCCTGCTTCAGAGGATTTTATCAAGCACATGATTCTAGCCCTGCGTGGCTCCCTGCAAAAGGATATTAAAGCTCTTTCACACTCATTTAACGCCTCCATGCAAGACCAGAAATACGCACTGACCACATTGAAAGTAAAATGGGAGAAATAACAACTTCTCACAACAAGTTAATTGATGCACATTATGCGCTGGAGGAGGAGGTGGAAAATATCAAGAACAAACTGACTGATCTGGAAGACAGAAGTAGAAGAAATAATGTCAAATTCAGAGGCATTCCGGAAAGTGTAACCCAATCTGATCTGAAAGATTTTCTCACCAAACTAATAAAACAACTTCTTCCAAGTTCCTCAGAACAAGATTGTATCTTGGATAGAGCTCACAGATTAGCAAAACCGAACTTTCTTCCGGATTCAAACCCACGCGATGTGATCGCAAAAATTCATTTCTTTCACATAAAAGAAGCCTTAAAGGGGTTGTCTCGCGAAAGCAAGTGGGGTTAAGCACTTCTGTATGGCCATATTAATGCACTTTGTAATATACATCGTGCATTAAATATGAGCCATACAGAAGTTATTCACTTACCTTCCCTGCGCTGGCGTCCCCATCTCCATGGCTCCGTCTAACTTCAGCGTCTAATCGCCCGATTAGACGCGCTTGCGCAGAAGGGTCTTCTGCCTTCGGGTCTGTTCGGCAGCATCGGCGTTTTGGCTCCGCCCCTTCTACGCATCATCACGTAGCTCCGCCCAGTCATGTGTGCCAATTCCAGCCAATCAGGAGGCTGGAATCGGCACACATGATGGGGGCGGAGCTATGTGATGACGCGTAGAAGGGGCGGAGCCAAAACGCCGATGCTGCCGAACAGACCCGAAGGCAGAAGACCCTTCTGCGCAAGCGCGTCTAATCGGGCGATTAGACGCTGAAGTTAGACGGAGCCATGGAGACGGGGACGCCAGCGCAGGGAAGGTAAGTGAATAACTTCTGTATGGCTCATATTTAATGCACGATGTATATTACAAAGTGCATTAATATGGCCATACAGAAGTGCTTAACCCCACTTGCTTTTGCGAGACAACCCCTTTAATGATGGCATCAAGAATCTCTAACCCTCTTCCACCTCCGTTTACCAACGTCAAGCTTTTCACGGATCTCTCCCAATCCACAATCCAAGCAAGAAAAGCCTTTTCTCAAATCACCTCAGCTCTGAGATCCGCCAAAATCCCCTACAAATGGGGCTTCCCAGTAAAACTAATAATTCACAAAAATAATGCAATCCAAATAATTTCTTCACCAGAAGAGGGTGCCAAAACCCTAAAAAAATGGGATGTTCCCTTACCAGAAATAATGCCTCCAGCCAAGCCTCAAAGGCCAGTAAAGGCTTCCAATTGCCGCTTGCTTCCTTTTACTCCTCCTTGAAGGAATTGGGTCAATACTAAAGATTTTCCTCTTTCATCAAGTTTGTTTCACATGCTGGACTTTAAATCTTCTCAATACAAGCTAAAGGCTATTGTCTATGTGCCAAACTCCCCCCCCCCCCCCAAATGTATCAGGTTTTAAGAACTGTCATTTTTCTCTATTTCATCTTTTCCTTTCCACAGGTCGCCAACTGTTTCTCCAGAGCTTACTTCCGCAACAACTCTGAAAGAAACATACCTCCGTTTCTTCCTACAAGAAGACCTGTCTCTGTTTTAGTGAGTTTCACAGTTCATGTATTGTATGTTATGTATGCTGCCACACTAATTCCATTTCAAATGCACTCACTAAGTATACACAATGTCGATCAATATTTGCTCGCTAAACGTTAAAGGACTCAGCTCCCCCTTTAAAAGGGCGATGGTTTGGAGGGACGCGAAGCTAGCAAATATTAATGTGTTATGCCTACAGGAGACACATTTCAAGCAACATTCATATCCCAAATTCTCAAACAAATCCTATCCCAACATCTTCCTTGCAAATGCCCCAAAAAAGCATGCAGGTCTGCTGATTGCCTTTAAAGATAATATAAATTTCTTCCTGAAAGACCAAATCACCGATACAAAAGGTAGATACCTTATCTTGCTCGGCACAATTAATGAGACCCCAATAACATTAGTAAATGTCTATGCGCCCAATAAATCACAGATTTCCTTCCTAAATAAATTAACCAAAAAAATTAAGAAAATCCACATGGACAAGTTAATTCTCTGTGGAGACTTTAATGTCATCCCAGACAAAAAACTTGATACCACAGCACAAACAAGAATGGCCCCTACGCTTCAACCTTGGCTTCACAAGGAAGGACTCTACGACCCCTTTAGATTTCTAAATTCTTCCTCAAGAGAATTCACCTACTACTCCCCAAGACACCAGACCTTTTCATGAATCGATCTCTTCTTAACTGACAGATGGTCTCTAACTTCAGTTACAAGCTCCTCAATAGGCACCACCACATGGTCTGATCACGCCCCCATCTATCTAAAGTTCAACATCAACTCCCCTTCAACCCAACCAGAATTTGGCGAAACGATATAAATCTGCTCAACTTTCCCACCAACCAAAAACTAATAAAAAATGCTTTAGATGAATACTTCTCCATAAACGCCACTCCAGATATAAAGAATTTTACGCTGTGGTGTGCCCATAAAGCTGTAATAAGAGGAGTATTAATAAAGCTTAAAATTCAAGAAAGAAAAAATAAACAAGCAAAAATAAATAGCTTACTAAATAACATCAAGAAACTGGAGAGGGCACAACAGGAATCTCCCAAAAGCAATCTTCATCTAGAGCTAACTTCTCTGAGAAGAGAATTGAGGAAACTCCTACTAGACAATTACAACAGAAATCTTACCTTCCTCAAAGCCAACTATTATTCATATATTGACAAGCCTTCAAAATTAATGGCTAACTTAGTAAAAAAAAAACAGAATAGAGCTAAAATCCCCTACATAAATCACACCAATGACCCTACCATAAAAATTTCCCACCACCAACAAATATCAGAGCGATTCAAGAATTTCTACTCCAATCTCTATAACTTAGATAAAGATATAAACACCCCCCAACCCACTACAGCCATTATAAAAAAAATCTTGGATAGTGTGTCCCTCCCTTCCTTAGCATCTCAAAATGAGTCTCTAAACAACTCAATATCTATCCCATAAATAACTATAGCCATAAAAAGCCTAAAAAATCACAAATCTCCTGGCCCTGATGGCCTATCTAACGAATATTACAAAATCTTCGCTACCTCTCTCTCCCCTCACCTAGCATCCATATTTAATGATGCAATTAATCAAGGAGAAATGCCAGAAGAGATGTTACAAGCCACAATAATCACCATCCCCAAACCTGGGAAAACAACTACCTCTCCTGCGAACTTCAGGCCCATTTTGCTTTTAAATACCGACACAAAATTATACTCAAAAATATTAGCAAATAGGCTCTTAGAGCTTCTACCCTCGATCGTCCATAATGATCAAATGGGCTTCACGAGGGGCAGAAACGTAACAGATGGTGCGCGGAGAACCTAGAACCTGATAGAATTGACAGACTCGAGTCGGACGCCTTTTCTCTTCCTTTCCCTGGATGCAGAGAAGGCGTTTGATAGAGTCCACTGGGGGTTTGCTTTTGCTGTTCTCCACAACTTTGGAGTGGGAGACAATTTTCTACGTGCGGTTCAGGCCCTCTACGCGAAGCCTTCAGCAAGGGTTCTGGTTGACAGTGCTTTGTCCTCACCATTCCCTATCACAAATGGAACACGTCAGGGATGCCCTCTTTCCCCCTTACTGTTTGTAATGCTGATAGAACCACTTGCAGAAATGATCAGAATGTCCCCAACAATTAAAGGCATCCCAGTTGGCCTGAGGCAATACAAAATCGGCCTCTTCGCTGATGATGTCCTGGTTTCCCTGACAGATCCTCTAAACTCATTAAGGGGTGTATATAATTGCATCTCTCAATTTAGCCTTGCATCCTTTTACAAATTGAATCTATACAAATCTCAGATCATGGGATTCAACATAGATAAATCACTGAAAAACAACATCCAAAAAGAATTTCCCTTCCAATGGAAATCAGAAATTTCTTATCTTGGAATCAAACTTTGCAACTCCTCATCAAAAATTGTCTCCTCAAACCTAGATCCGCTTCTCTCTTCTATCAAAATTGAACTTGGGGAGCTGGGGAAGACGGAACCCTCTTGGCTTGGCAGAGTGACCCTTTATAAGATGTTAATTCTGCCAAAGGTGCTATACCTTTTTTGCACACTGTCTTTTCCGATTCCTCAAATTATTATTACCAACTTTCAAAAACAACTATTAAATTTCATATGGAATAATAAAAAACCTAGAGTCGCGGCCTCTATCCTATACCTACACAGAAAACAGGGTGGATTGGGGGTTCCCAATCTTCAAACCTATTACAATGCGACTATTTTGAGCCAATCTAGCACATGGTTAAAAGACGCCCAACTACCCTCCTGGTGTCACATAGAAAGACACAGAAACCAAAACAGAACCCTAGGTTCTCTCATGAAAGCCTCAATTCTAAGTGTCCTTCAAACAGACAACCCGACCCTCCCCCATACTCAAACCCTCTCTCCATTAATGCTAACTACTGTTCATTGCTGGAATCTCCTAGCATACAAATTCAAATCGACTACCAAGGGTCCCCTATCACACCTTCCTTTGGAGATTCTTTCCTACTTCATCCAAGATTTAAACCTCAAAGAATGTTCTCGGAGCGGAGTTAGACTCATTTCCGATCTCTTGGACGGGGAGAAACTTCTCGCCTATCGAGCTATTAAATCCAAATTCAACCTTCCTGATAAAGAGGCTTTCTCTTACTTAAAAATATCCTCTTTCCTCCATAGCTCTCAAATAGGAAATTGTGCTTTTCCAAAGGAACTAGAATCCTTGCTTTACAAATGCACAAATTCCAAAAACTCCTTAACAAGACTGTTTTACGACTCTATCTCAGGTAACATGAGTAACACAAAAAAAATACACTTGTTAAACTGGGAGCACGACTTACAGAATAAATTCCATGTTGACCAGTGGGTAAAATCTTTTGAATTAGCAAAGAAAGACACCCTATCGGCAGGTCTTCTCCAAACCCATTATAAAGTTTTGACTGGGTGGTATTACACTCCCACAAAACTAGCCAAATGTTTCCCAGGTACTAGCAAAGAGTGCTGGAGGAACTGTGGATACGAGGGCTCACTTTTTCACATATTCTGGGAGTGTTCTAAGATACAGACCTTTTGGAAGGAAGTGTATGGAACTATTCAAACTGTCACAGGAGTTCGCCCTACATACTCTCCTCATCTAGCCCTTCTCCTCTTAAATTGTGACTCCCTTCAAAAAAAAGAAAATGGATATGCCACTTTCTTCTTGCTGCGAAGAATATTATTGTAAGAAATTGGAAGGCAGTCTCTTCTCCTGCGCTAAAGGAGTTGCTGGACCTAACATCGGACCATCATTGTTATGAAGGACTCTATGCAAAAAGCAATAACTCTCTTCTTAAATTCACAAGCATAAGGAAACCTTGGCAGCATTTCGAATTAAACTGTTTGTTCTAAATTTTATGGTAGTTACACCATTTAAATGTTTATTTGAATATACCAGAAAATGATATCACCTATTTCTTTACGAAAGCGTATCAACGTCACCTCAACAGTCTATGTACATTATCTGTATCTCTAATGTAACAATCTATGTCTCTTTTATGTTAGACTTCGCTCAATTTTGAGCACCAAATTCTAAAACATGTAAACTTGCTTTTATGTACGCTTTGAAAAAAACAAATAAAAAACATTGTTTTAAAAAAAAAAGAAAATTAACTCAGGCAAAGTGGAGTATATCAGCTGGTCTATTTTATATTGAAAAGTATAGATAGACAGCTTTAGACAATCTCTCAGTAACTTTCTGCAAATCCTGTCTTTTAATTCCAACATCCTCTTTCATTCTAAAAACCTGAGCAGATGCGGTAGCCAGAGCAATATTACCTTCATTCACAGCTTGAAAAATGTTACATATAGCAGGTTCATTTAGCATATCATTTTTGATACCAACACTACTAGGTTGGGCTGAAATATATATACTATAGTAACATAGTATTTTAGGCTGAATGAAGAGAATGTCCATCTAGATCAGCCTGTTTCAACCCCCCTTCCTTACTTGTCCAGAGGAACCAAAAAAAAGCAGCCATTTGGTTCATTTGGAGGAAAAAAATGTCCTTCCTTACTCCATAATGGCAGCCAGAGTACTCCCTAGATCAACATTTGAGATCATCAACCCTGCTGGTCCCCTAATGTTTATATCTGTAATTTTGTAGCATTCTTAAGCTCCTCTATGGATTTTGCGATTACCACGTCCTCAGGCAGAGAGTTCCACAGTCTCACTGCTCTTACAGTAAAAAACTCACTTCTTTGTTGATGATGAAACCTGCGTTCTTCTAGACGTAAAGAATGCCCTCTTGTTACCATCGCAGTCCTTGGTGTAAACAGATCATGGGAGAGATCCTTGTATTGACCCCTAATGTATTTATACATCGTTATTTGATCGCCCCTTAATCGTCCTTTTTCCAGGGTAAATTGTCCCAATTATGTTAGCCTTTCTGGGTATTCCAGTCCTCTCATTCTGTTTATTAACCTAGTTGCCCTTCTTTGAACCCCCTCAAGCACTGCAGCATCTTTCCTGAGCACTGGTGTCCAGAACTGTACACAGTATTCCATTTGAGGCCTGACAAGTGCCTTATATAGTGGTAAAATAATGTTCTCGTCCTTCACCCCAATACCTCTTTTAATGCACCCCAATACTTTATTTGCTTTTGTAGCAGCTGACTGGAATTGATTGCTCCAGTTAAATCTACAATCCACTAGTACCCCCAGGTCCTTTTCCATATCACTTTTCCCTAGCAGTACCCCATTTAGTGTATATTGGTGACATCCGTTTATCCTGTCCATGTGCATAACCTTACATTTATCAATATTAAACTTCATTTGTTATTTTTCTACCCAAGCCCCGAGCTTATCTCGGTCCATTTGTAGCTGTACATTGTCCTCCGTTGTATTCATTGTCTTGTCTAATTTTGTATCATCTGCAAATATCAATACTTTACTGTACAGTCCCTCTATCAGGTCATTGATAAATATATTGAACAGAATGGGCCCAATACTGAACCCTGTGGCACCCCACTAGCAAGGGTGGCCCAGTCAAAGTATGTACCATTTATTAACACCCTCTGCTTTCTATCTCTGAGCCAGTTCTTTACCCAACTACACACGTCTTCACCCAATCTGAGCCGTCTCATTTTATATATCAACCTTTTATGTGGCACGGTGTCAAATGCTTTAGAGATATCCAGATATACAAGATGTATTGACTCTCCTGGGTCCAGCCTAGAACTTACCTCTTCGTAGCAGCTGATCAAATTGGTCTGACATGATCGACCCCTCATGAACCCATGGTGATGAGGAGTTATACCGTTGTTTTCCTTGAGGTATTCCAGGATGATATCGCTCATAAACCCCTCAAATATTTTCCCAATTATTGTAGTGAGTCTTACCAGCCTGCAGTTACCAGGCTCTCTTTTCGCCCCTTTTTTGTATATTGGAACCACATTGGCAATTCCCTAATCCAGTGGTACAACTCCGGTCTCAATAGTGTCAATAAATATATGAAAAAGCGGTCTATCTTATACGTTACTTTACTTACTTTCCTTAGAACTCTTGGATGCATTTATCAATTTTAATCTTCTTTAACCGGCTGTGCACTGCCTCCTGTGTAAGGTATGCAATATTTATCAGGGGGCGGGGGGTCATTTCCCCCCCCCTCCATCTCATGTGATATTTCTTTTCATTCGTGAACACACTTGAAAATAAATAATTTAAAAGATTCACCTTCCCACCATCATCTTCTATGGTTTATCCTGCATTATTTGTTATAGGGCCAGTGCTTTCAGTGCAAATGCTTTTACTATTTATATAATTGAAGAATAGTTTACGGTTATTTATGCTCTCTTTGGCAATCAATCTTTCTGCCTCCTCCTTAGCATGTTTGATCATTTCTTTACATATTTAGTTTTTTTTTTCTCTGTATGATCATAGCACCTCTTCGCTGCATTCTTGTTTTAGTAGTTTAATCCCTTTTTTTGTTTGTTTATTGCCCCCCTTACAGTCTTATAGCGCCACAATGGTCTTCTTATACTTGTAGTTCTTTTATTTTTTAACCTCTTAAGGACATGGCCTATTTTGGCATTGAGGACCAAATGATTTTTGGTATTTTTCCATCTCCATTTTTCAAAAGCCATAACTTTTTTACTTTTCCATCGACGCGAACTGTAGTTTTTATTGGTACCATTTTTTGTTACATAAACTACATTGTAAAACTTTTATTATTTTTTTTATGATCGTAGGGAGAGAAAATGCATCAATTCTGCCATAGATTTATTTTTTTTTTTTAAAGCGTTAATTATGCAGCATGCATTACATTTTTTTCTGTGGGACAGTACGGTTAAAACGATACGAGAATTCTTATATTTTTCAGTTTTTTTCCACTTTTCCACAATAAAAACCCTTTTTTTGGAAATTATTATTTTTGTGTTTTTTGGCATTTTTTTAACGCTTTTTGTCGTGCAGTATAAAAAGCATGTTCAATATATTGTACGCGTCACTACGGACGCGTCAATACTAAATATGTGGGATTTTTTATTTAATTTTATTTTTTTTCATGCTAATATGAGAAAAAGCATAAAAAAAGGATTTTTAACATTTTTTAACTTTTTTTTTGGTACTTTATTTTTACACCACTTCTTTTACATCACTTGTGTCCCTCTGTGGGACTTTTACTGCAGCACTGCAGATCGTTGTGATAAGGCATAGCAGCACTTCTCTCCTGTCATGCCTTATCACTTACTGTAGTGATCTTAGGCAATGGCAATACAGGATGCCGGTATCTGGCATCCTGTTGCCATAGCAACCAGCAGCGCTCTCGCGATGTTATCGTAAGAGCCTGACTGGAGTCACAGAGGGAGCGCGCTTAGATCGCGGCAGGGAAGGGGTTAACAGCGGGTGGGCGCATCTCCGATGCCCCCCCCCCACTGTTGCAGCGGGATGCCGGCTACTAGTGACAGATCTGCTATATTAATGATACGTCATTTTGTGGGAAGTACCCCGCTCCCATGACGTACCCTTACGTCATGAGGCAGGATGGGGTTAAAGGATATGAATTGCTCCCATGAGGTAATTAAGATGTTTTTAAACTTCTCCCATTTGCCGTCTGTGCTTTTATTTTTGATTACTGTTACCGATAGTAGTTCTAAGCTGATCAAATTTTACTTTATTAAAGTTTAGTTTTCTTGTTGCTCCGTAACAAGGCTTCTTATTGAACGTCAGCTGGAAATTAATTATATTGTGCTCACTATTTCCCAAATGTCACTCAACCTGCACCCCCATTATTGGGTCCGGTTTGCTAGTTAGTAATAAGTCCAGAGTGGCCCTCCCTCTAGTTAGCTCCAGTTGGGTAAGGTAGTTGTCTTTAATTGTTCTCAAGAAATTATCCCCCTTGCGAGATTTGCAGGTGTTGTCTTCCCATGTTCCATGTTATATCCGGATAATTAAAGTCCTTCAGACTTAATTACTTCATTGGGGTTTAACATCTCTTTTACTTTCCTTACTAATATGATTTCAGTTTACTCTGTTGCTTTTGGTGGCCTATAGAAAACCCCTATAAAGATTTTTTATTTTTTTTTCCTCCCTGTATTTCTGCTCACAGAGATCCCACGTGTTCATCTCCTGCACCTATATTTTTTTGTATCCTTGGCATTGGGTAGGATTTAGCGTATTTTCTAATGTATCTGTCTCTTTTGAAAAGATTGAAAGCCTATAAATTCACCGCTCAATCACACTCATTATCCAGCCATGTTTCCATTATTCCCACTATATCATAATTTTCATCAGTCATTCTCGCTTCAAGCTCACCCACTTTACTGACAATACTTCTTGCATTTGTTGCCATACAATTTACAGTGAAGGAAGTAAATATTTGATCCCTTGCTGATTTTGTAAGTTTTACCAATGTCAAAGACATGGACAGTCTGTAATTTTTAGGGTAATCTTAACAGTCAGAGACAGAATATCCAATAAAAAATCCAGAAAATCGCATTGTTTAAATTATATATATTTATTTGCATTTTGCACAGAGCAATAAGTATTTGATCACCTACCAACCATTAAGAGTTCAGGCTCCTCCAGACCAGTTAGACGCTCCTAATGAACTTGTTACCTGCATTATAGACAGCTGACTTAAATGATCACCTGTATAAAAGACTCCTGTCCACAGACAATAATGGCATCCCCTTCATCTGCCAACTTTGCAAACTTGTTGGGGTGTGCCAATTCAGGACTAGCCTCCCTCGTTCTCTTCCCTTTACCCCTTCTGTCACCCAGCTAGCTGCCTGCTCCCCCTGCTCTTTTGTACTACTATCTGCCCCACCTCTACCCCAGCGAGTGCTGCTCAGTGAGCAGCAAACGCCTTTCCACGTTGTCAATAGATCTCAGTGATGCCAGTTGCTCATTTAGATCCTTGATTTGGGCTTCCAAATGTGTGACGGGCACGCATCTTGAGCAACAATATGCACCCTCGATCGGCTAGTCAAGGACCGTATATATTACACAAGTAGCACACTGGATTGCACTGCCAGGCATGGAGCTCATCATTCTGGGGATCTACAATCTACTTAGAGAGGTAGTGAAGATTGACTAGATCCCTCCAAACATGCCTCCGCCCATTCGCAGCCGTTCACACGCCTCTGCTCATCCGTTACCCCTCACACTTTTTTTTTATAAAACGCTCACACACTTACTGCTTGCTCTCACTCAGTCAACCAATTTTGCTTTGCCTACACCTCACACACATGCACCTATTGATGGCCTGTATACTAGTATTTGCATAAGTAGATGAAGTAGAGAGAGCATATAAGGCAAGCTTACCATTAATAGCAGAGTGAGAAAATGTATTAAAGGTCCCATCAGAGGAGGCAAATACAACTGTAGATGTTTCATTAGCATTTCTTAGCAGGAATGCAGGAGTTGAACAAGCAAATTTCTGAGTCAAGCTATTAGAATTGTCAAAGCATGTTGTGCATTCTGCATGATTGCCCGTTAATATTCACTATTGCCTCTGATGTTACAAAAGCAGAGTTATGGTGCAGAGTATTTGCAGTAGTATTCTCAGATACATGCACCTGAGAGCCATTATGAATCATGCTTTCCCTCCATGTTCTCTGCTTCTTGTCATCGCAACTCCATTAAACAACAAACAGGCTTCCCAACAAACCAGCATCAGTTATCACTGCTGCTCTGTTTCTCCGTTCTTCTGCTCTCCCACAATAGGAACCATGGTGCAGCACAATTTAAAGCCCATGAACCAGCAAAGCAGTCAGCACACCAAAGTAAAAACACCGCCTATGGAAGAAAACTGAGCTAGTAAGCTAGCATAACAGGTGACAGCTATCCTTGTGTGTCTCTGCTGCTCACATCATTTTCTAGACCACATCCCATTACAGCTGGGACTTCCAGGGATCATGAGATTGAATTGCCCTTGGTACATATTTTTTGTGGGAAAGCCCATTTCTTACACTTATTTCAATGCATTCTACATATCACAAAATGGTCATATTGAGAAATACAAGTAGACTTACAAAAACAATTACTCATACAGCCATCCTAACTGGAAAATAAAGTTATGACTCAGAATACAGAAAAGAAGAAAAAAATTAAAAATGGTAGCATCCACATGGCCAAAGATAACTCTGTTCTTAACAGGCTAATTGAAAGAAAAAAAATCTTAATTTTTTAAAATATATTCGCAGCTGAATACAAATTATATAAATTATTCCAATTTGAATATTGGGCACTTTCTGTACGGTTGAAAAGCAGTAAGTGGACCCTTTGGAATTATCTGCATTTCTGCACTAATTACTAAAAGATAACAATTAGACCACATTTTAAGTCACAATTATATAAAAACACAATAACAACACACAAACAGTTGTGCCATTAATGTCTTTTATTGAGTACATAGAGAAATCCCCTGTAGTGCAGCGAGAAATACCATTACATGAAAGCACACAAAGCTTGGTTACTGACAAATCTATTACCAAGCAAGATTGATTTGTACATATCTGCCAGGTAAGCATATTGGAAAAACATTTTCAATATGCGGTACTGCCCTTAAAAAGCACTTAGAAAGATTATTCTGCATTGCTCCTAGGGCCTAAAGGAGCTTTGCTGCATTGCATGAGTTTCTCTTTGCTGTACAGCATGGCCAGTAACATGCCTGTTATTCACTGAAGGTCCTTTACCCGTTAAAGTCTGCTAGTCTACAAATAAAAGCAAAAAAGCAATAAATATTTTGGCCTATGTCAACATTACTCAAGACCCCTGGATGTTCTACAATTTTTCTGGGAAAATGTTTTATAGGCAGATAAGAAAAGCAGAACATTTTAGCACAAATGCACAATGCTATGTTTGGAGGAGACTTCACCAAAACCATAAACTCATTCCTACTGTTCAACAAAGTGGAGTTAACATCATGTATTCGGGCTGCTTTGCAGCTTCATGGTCTGGAAGCTCTGTGATCAATGCAGGAACAGTGAAATCGAAGGTGGATCAGAACTTCTTACAGAAGAATGTAAGGGCGACTGTCCATGGCCTCAAGTTGGAGAAGTATTTGGTGATGCAAGAAGGCAATGACCCAAGGCACAAGTAAATCAACTAAAGAACGATTCAAAAGTATGTGTTTTGACATAGTCAAGTCATATGGATGTGCTGAAGAAGACTATGCACACAAGGCATCCCATAGATGTTGATGTAAACCACATTTTCATGGAGGAATGATTCAGAATTCCTCCTCAGTTTTTCTAATTTGCAGTTACAGCAAATGTTTGGTTTTGGTGATTGCAGCTAAAGCAGGTTGTTGAATTCAAAGGTTCACTTATTTTTTCTCCCCGTACTGTGAGTGTTAATTGAACATGCTCACTAAACGACATAAACAGTACAACTGCATTATTTTCTTAGTTGTATTGTGTTGGTCTGCAAATGTGATTTAGATATTAATCAGACTACTTTTTCATGAAACTATGTCTTCTTTCAATATAATGTACTTGCATTTCAACTGGAGATACCGATAAAAATGCTTTCTTTTCCATGTCATCAAAGGCATTTCATTTAAAAAACATACATTTTAGGAACAGAAGTTTAGAAGAAGTGAGCCTCCAAAAAAAACAAAAAAATGTAAACATTAGGCAAATACGAGATTAAAAAGCCTTCATGTCATTGAGAAGTCAAATTACATATAATTGGTGCATTTCATGCAGCTCAAGAAAGTCCTAATGCAATATGCCAAGAATAACAACATGAACATTCAATAACATAGCAAGTAAAAACACCAAAATACAGAATAATGGTAAAATAAGCCACCGAAAGGAATCCATTCAAAATGAAGAGGAGCGTCACCATGGCATCACCCAATGACTAGAGCAATATGGTCTTTTCCATTGCATCTTGTAGTATTTTTTTTTTTTTTACTTTTACATGGGCCAGCAGTCCGCTAGGCAATGTACAAGTGCTGACATCACCACCAAGGTCATCGGCGCTCGTTCAGAGCATTTACACTGGGAAACTTCACTGCTGGATTACGGACTTCTGGCAGGCTTCTCACTCAGCACTTCACCTTCTATGTGTGGAGTGGAGAAAGTTTACACAGAATGACATGCCTGCCATCCAGCAATGTTTTTAAGGTGAGTGAGAGTCAGTGATAAAAACTTGTGACTGACTAATGAGTGATTTTTGTGCATTTACACTACTCGATTGTTGCTCAAATTAGTTTGTTGGACCGAATTATGAGCAATTACCATCCCATGTAAATGCCCCATTAGGCTGTAAATGTGCAATCATGCTGGGGAAAACACTCACTACTAAAGTGTAAGAACCCTTAAGGTAAGATAAAAATGATCAAAAGATAATTTTAAAAAATGCATGTTGAGTTGGGTTTAGAAAACAATGTACAGTCTGTGTCAGGAGCCTAATAGGAGTAGACCATACTGGATGTCAATGGAACTCACTACAAGTTATACAGCCACATTCACTTGAATAGTGGAAACTACAGTAAAATTCATAGCCGACCTTGTACTTGCGGGGATCTGTCTCTATAAATATAAAGAATTGCCACACCCCAGTGAGGCCAAGGCATCTTCATTCTGCTGTTCAGTGCAGGTCTGGAGTCCGCCTGTCATACATTGATGGCCCATTCTAAGGTCTTTTTCAGACGAGCGCAGTTTTAGCGTTAATAGCTGCAAAAATATCTTGCTGCTATGGTGCTCTAAAAGATCGCATTAATGGGCTACTTCAAGTTCCATGAAGTAGCCGGTTCACACGATCCCAGGTGTGTGCTGCATGCTTTCAAGGCTCCCATAGGAGACTACAAAAACATGCAGCAAAAGTAGGACACATCTTATCTTTGCACGCACCTCGGAGCCGACATGCGAGCTTGCACTCGCAATTACTATCTTTGTTAGATGCGCTGATTTAGCGCGTCTAACAATCATCCATGTGAACGTTTCTATAGTAACCAGTTTGTTCCTATTGAAGCCCTAAAACAGCGATCTTCTGAATGAGCACTAAGGACAAGTCATCAATTGAAACTCTTGAACATCCCTAAATAATAGTGACTAGATATGACATATCTACTATAATATTGAACTGTAACTTCTCAAATCAGACTATGGGACACTCCTCACACTGCGATTTACTACTTTCACATGCCTATTTTTCCACATTGAGCTACTACTTCTACAGATGTACCAGATGCTAAATGACTGTTCGGCATGCTGCATCTGTTTAATGCGTTGAACTTTTGTTTGGCTGCTTACTTTATTTGAGCAGCGAATTGTCTTCTACTGATTAAAGTTGAGGTGCTACAACAACTATGTTGCATGCCACTATAAGGGTGAACAATCACTGACGATAGCCTTGCGATGCCAGAGTGAGTGAAAATGCATGATATCACCAATGATTTTCAACGGTTTCATTCTCGTTTGTGATGTTTTCACTGTAATCTCACATCGCAAAGACGAATGGGTGATATTGCCTATTGTTTTCACTGGGGCTAGCAGCAGCACTGCCCTATTGAAAACATAGGGAGAACCTTGAGCTCCCCTGACACAGCTATGACAGCTATGACAGGGGATTCACTCACACCGCAGGGAACATGGGGATGAAGGAATCCTCTGCCATAGCTGTCACTGCTGTCACAGCTTTGGCAGAAGTCCGTGATGCTATCCCATGATGCCAGCACTGCAGCGGCCCCATTGAAAGCAGTAGGTTTGCAGCAATGATTTTCAGGAAAGGGCTTGAAATATAAGCCATTCCATGAAAATCATAGCAAGCTATAAAAAAAAAGTAAAAAAAAAAAACATCTCACCTAGTAGAGTCGTCCGCCTCTTCTCTCCAGCACCAGCAGTACTCTTCTCTGTTCTGGAGGCTAGGGATTAAAAAATCCCCACTTCTAGATAGCACTTCCGCTGATTGGCTGAGTGCTGTAGCCAATCAGAGGCAGTGCCCAGCCGTCATTGAATGACAGCTGAGTGATGCCTCTGCTTGGTTGAGCGCTCAGCCAATCAGAGGCAGCACTTTCTGGTGACGGGGATTCTTCAATTCATTGTATTTCAAGCCCTTCCCCGAAAATCATCACTTCAAACCCACTGCTGTCAATGGGGCCACAGCAGTGCTGGCCCTATTTAAAGAAATGGGATAGCATCACAGACTTCTGCCACAGCTGTGGCAGAGAATTCCTTTATCCCCGCTGTCCACGCGTGGGTGAAGGAATCCCTTTCCATAGCTGTCACAGCTGTGTCAGGGGAGCGCAATGTTCTCCCTATGTTTTCAATAGGACTAGCAGTGCTGCCGCTGGCTCCATTGAAAACAATGGGCGATATCTCCAATTCTTTTTTGCGGTTTTAGATTACAGTGAAACATCGCAAATGAAAATCACTGGTTTCATTACACGCGGTTTCACTCACTCTCGCATCGCGAGGCGATCGTATCACCAGAGGGTGTTCACCCTTATACAGATAAGACCTGCTACATCTGTATGTTCTCTCTGGTTTCTGTATCTTTTCTTTGGAATAAGAAATCAATTAGATTCTGAAGAGCTTTGGACATCTGACTCCTGAGTTTGGCTGTTCTGTAGATCAGATAGGAGGAATGTAGAGCTGGGAGAAATTCCAAGACAATACGAAGCCAGGGAAGACGCACACAATAAAAATAGTAATAAAAGATATGGACAAAATTGACAAAAAGGTATACAGCCCTATACATTAAAGTGAAAGATACAAATTTGATCACTGAGTAATATGTCTCCAGATTGACGGATAGATTACTGCTCATCTTCATCTTTGTTGTGTGATGATACAATGAGGTGATGAGGAGGACTGAGGGGATGCAAGAGAAAAGTTGTGGTAAGGAGCTTACAATAATATAATAATATAGAGCTTTTCTATGGTTGCAATACCTATATACATTATGCATGGTTATATTGTTTGTTCCATCTTTAGTCACATCAGGGATAGTCATCATCAAAGGAATCAAACAACTGATAGTGGAGAGAAGTACTGCAGCTACAATGCAATAAACAGTCCTGTGTACGATCACCCCCCTCAGATACAGGAACAGTCTGGTGTGGAAGTTGGAGATCTTCATGCAGAGGACAATGCAGAGCAAAGATGTTAGCCAAGCATTGGCATAGGCAAAGAAATCATAAACTGTGCTTAAGATAACTACAGTTATGTGAGACTCCATTTTTTTAAGGAAGACTCTAATTAGAAATACATACAGAGTAGCAGCACACTGTGTGTACATCCTTGAAATCCCAAGAGAAGTTACAATGTGGTCAACTGGAGTCACTGGTCTTCCTTTCCACCAGTCGTTGACATTGACTCCTATAATAAATGAATGTATCACCAGTCCAGCTATGAGAGCAATCAGTGCCGGGACAAAGAGACCCAGATACTGGACGTCAGTGTCACCCTGTGTAGAATCAGCCATCTCTGCTGTGTGTGAGGACCCTGGTAACACAGAGAGCCTTTATCAAAGATTTAACAAGCTTTTAGCATTTATTTAAATGTTACAATATTTCCATTGGAAATACAGATGTCATCACAGAGACTCTGGGCTGGAGCAGGTCTACAGTACAAATGTAAAGCAGATCACATTACATAGCAGGATCATATTATAGTTGGCAAAACAGAAAGGAAAAATTCAAATGTTTACTTTTTGAGTCACTCTATAAATATATTACATGACTTATCCCATACTGATCCAGAGTAACAGCCTCTATTATTCTCCAGAGCTGCACTCACTATTCTGCTGGTGGAGTCACTGTGTACATACATTACTTATTCTGTACTGATCCAGAGTAACAGCCTCAATTATTCTCCAGAGCTGCACTCACTATTCTGCTGGTGAACTCACTGTGTACATACATTACTTATCCTGTACTGATCCTGAGTTACATCCTATAGATCTTTAATTATAAAAGTAAAAAAAACACAACAAAGACAAACTGTAACAATAACCATATAAATCAATATAAGGCCCTTCACCCACAGTCCATGATCCGTAAACAAAGTAAATATCCATATCCGGGCTTCCTCCCCACCGTACACACCCACACACATACACACTCAACATATAACACAATATAGGAATCACAGTGGGATGTCAAATCTATATGTTATGTATAGAGCCCTTCACAGATATAGATTAAAAAAGATAAACTTTATTAAGGAATTGTTAAAATTGTGTGCTAACATAAAAACACTTACAAACACAAAACGACAGGACAAGTAGAGTGTTAACCCTCGTATGAGGGCCCCTAGTGATCACCAATCCTCCAGTGGTTGGAACAAGATGCTTTTGGATGTTCAAATGCCAGAGTTATCGTCCCTTTACTGATGTTACATGGGGACAGAGGCTCTAGTGGTCTAGCTTGGAGTTCCAAAAAGGTGGTATATTAATATACTGTGGATTGCCAACTGGCATAAAAAGAACTAAGTAAAAATATGTGTTTTTTGGAGGGTTTTTGGGTCCCCAGTGCAGCTTGGGGGCCAAGCCTGCTCCACCAGTCCGTGCCCAGAGCTCAGTTCAGGACGTGCCAAGCCACACTAGGGTTTTTTTTTATATATACCCCACTGTGCCCGCCGCAGCCTGGGGGCCATGCCGGCTCCACCAGTCCATGCACAGAGTTCAATATTCTGGACGTGCCAGGCTACGGATGAAGGCGTGAATCCCACTCCCCCCAATTATCCCCGCCAACCTACCTGCCACCCAAAATGTGAGTATATGCATATGAATCCGTAACGCAATACACTCCAATAAACCAACATACATAATATACATTATACACATAACCCGAAAGCCTAAGGTCAGCTCACCTGCAGCCCTACTTCATTCCATTTTGCCCAAATCAAAACAAAAGGCTTCATGGTGCACTCACAGCCCCCCACCGGGATTGGAGGTGATAAGCCGGGCACAGACAACACAATGAACTATCCCTTGAATTTAAAAAAAGGTCTCCCTATTCTTTCCCTAATTTGCCCTAGACTGTCCTTAGTCTGTCCCTCAGTCTGACCCTTCATAGAAACTGTCCCTACCCTATCCCTCCTCTCTCCCTATCCTGTCTCTCCTCTCTCCCTACTCTGCCCCTAGAAGATTAAGAAAAGACTGTCCCTAATGAAATACACACCCTCTCCATAGGAGAGAAGCCTTAGATGTGCCCAGCCTCTCATACTCCAAAGAACGTACCTTCACCAGGTCACCCATGATGTTCCTATGGTATGTAGCTCCGTCGAGATTAGACACCGTGCACTCCAGATGTGGAACCTGACCACTAGGCTAACTAGAGATAAAGTGCATCGGTCCCTGCCACCAAGACCTCTGAAGGCTCCATAAGCCCACTCCGCATAGGAGAGGTGTGCCAGCTGAGGCCAGCCTATGGAGACCCCTACTCATGGGTATACCTCTGTGATAAAGGGGCACTGAAGCAGGAAATGCTCCATGCTGTCAGGCAGGTCACTGCACTCCTGACGGGGGCAACCCTGTCAATCAGAGGCCTGCTCTTCAAGTTACCTCTTATATACAGTCTCCCGTGAAAGCAGCACCAAGCCATTTCTCAAAACTGCAAGGGGACCCGGGTTGAATTCAGTAAACGCAAACCTCCCTCCAGGTCCCGACTTGGGCAGTCCTTGAGCGCCAGGGACTTCTGGAAATGGGTCAACAGGACTCTTTCATCGAGGAGCCTCCTCGTCAGAGTCCTGATCTTCCACATTCCCAGACCCCACTGGCGTATCACCTTCAGAACCAAGGTAGCGTAAGCCGTGAGATATCCGTGCTGCGTGCAAAGGTTCTTCACTTGCCCTCCTGTCTCCCATTCCTGGAAGAAGAGCCGAAACTATCACCGGCAGGAGTAGACCCACGGAGGAGCCCTCTCCTGCCAGAGGTTGCCTATGTTGATCTTAAAAAAGGTGTCTACAAGAAACACCACGGGGTTGACCATAGATAACCCCCCTAGTCTCCTCGTGTGGTACGTTACATCTCTCCTGATCAGGTTCAACCTATTCCCCCACAACATTAAGAAGAACAGGTTGTAGACCCGGGTCCAGGGAGGCTATGGCAAAATACATACGCTGCCCAGGTAGATGAATAAAGGGAGCAGGTATGTTTCGATCAGGCTAACTCTTTCCCGAAGGGTTAAAGACCAACCCTTCCACTGATTAACCTTGTGAGTGGCACCATCCTGACTGTCTACCCAAGTTTTACATGGGGTAATCCCCCTGGCCAAATTTGATGCTGAAGTCTGGGGCACCGGAAGGGTGTCCGGGAGATCAAATGCAGGATCCCCCCTTCCTAAACAGAGACTCTTGAACTTATACCAGTTGACCCTGGACCCAGATGCCTCCGAGTAGCCATCCACCTCTGACACCACAAACTCCACCTCCTCCCATGAGGATACAAAGAGCGTGACATCATCTGTGTATGCCACTGCCCTCAGAGTAGCCTCCAGCACCGCCTGGTCCATCCCGGCCCCTGCTATAGGTTCACAATCAACCCTCCTAAGGAAGGGATCTATCGCAAACACATACAACAGGGGACTTAGAGGACAGCCCTGATGGACACCAGACTCCACCTCAAAAGGGCGGCCAAGCCAACCGTTCACCAGCGGGAAAGTCTCAGACCCATGTATACAATGTTCGCAGCCAATCAACAAACCCCACTGGCAGGCCATATCTCAGAAGGACTGACCAGAGGTACTCGTGATTAACCCGATCAAATGCTTCGGCCTGGAACCGGGGTGCAAACTTGACCAGCCGATTAAACAGCACTTTTGCCAGAACCTTCCTGTCCGTATTGAGAAGAGCTGTGGGATGCCAGTTCTCAATACGGCTCGAGTCTTTGCCCTTTGACAGAAGGATCAAAGCTGACCTCCTCATTGCCCTAGGCAGAATGCCCGAGGAAAGACACTCATTTAATACCTCAGTCAAGAGGGGACTCAAGAGGTCCTTGAAGGTCTTATAATACTCGGATGTTAATCCATCCGGACCTGGCGACTTTTTGAGCCGGAGCCCATCAATCGCTAGTCTAACTTCCCCTATTCTGATTTCTTCTGTCAAACCATCAAGAGAGGTGTCTACTCCTGGCTCAGGGACAGTTTCAGCCCGGAAAGCCGACATCACTTCTGAGTCCAGATCCCTCTTTCCCAAGAGTTGCGAGTAGTAGGATCTGACGACCTCCAGAATCCCTGATCTGGATCGATTCAGGGACCCCGTACTTTCAATCAGTCCAGTGACCACTTTACTATTCACTGACCTCCTACAGCTTCTGTAAGGGTCGGGCGAGCGGTACTTCCCGAAATCCCTCTCAAAAACTAAGGATGCGTGTCTATCGTACTGGCACTTCTTGAGCAAAGATTTCACTCTGAAGATCTCCTCGCGTCTACCTCCAGTCGAAACGACATGTTCGAGTTTCCTCCTCAGGCCGTTGTACAGGCGGTACCTGTCCAGGCATCTGATGTTGGAGAGCTCACGGAAGAACCTTGCCGCCCTCCTCTTGAACATCTCCCACCACTCTGACTTACTACTACAGAGATCCAGTAGTGGTACCTGGCTCTGCAGAAAATCCTCAAAGGACTGTCTTATCTCTGCTTCCTCCAGGAGTGGTGAATTCAGTCTCCAAATACCTCTCCCCATCCGTCTCTGTAACATTCAGAGAAAACAATAGTAGAGAGTGGTCGGAGAATTCCACCTCAACAACGGACACTGGTGAGATGGCTTCCTCCTTCAAATAAAACCTGTCTATTCTAGACCTACTGCTGCCTGTATGAAAGGTGAATCCCTCGTGGCCTGGGGTGTGCCAGATGTGGACATCCACCAGATGAGCCTCGCTAGCTACACTAAGTGCGACGCTGTCAAAAGCCAACCGCCTGTCTCCAGAGCCTCCCATATCGCGGGCTCTTGTGACTGCATTAAAGTCACCTCCAAAGACAACTTGGCGGCTGGTAAAAAGGTAGGGCTTGATCCTCATAAAGAGACTCTTCCTGTACTTTTTTGACTGAGGACCATAGAGGTTGACGAGTCTTAATTCTTGTCCCTTCACGAGGACATCCAAGATCAGGCACCTTCCCATTTCTAATTCAATTACTCGTCGGCATTCAACAGCTGCGGTAAAAAGGACCGCCTCTCCGCTATACGGCTCAGCCGCAAGAGACCAGTAGGAAGGGCCTGACCT
Organism: Eleutherodactylus coqui; assembly: GCA_035609135.1. Classification (NCBI taxonomy): domain Eukaryota; kingdom Metazoa; phylum Chordata; class Amphibia; order Anura; family Eleutherodactylidae; genus Eleutherodactylus; species Eleutherodactylus coqui. Next base: position 25,021,779 of record CM069405.1, on the reverse strand, counting down.
CCACTCACTTTTTGCCTTATGTAAGGCTGGCACATCGGACAGCCTGGTCTCCTGCAAAAATAAAATGTCACTTTCAACGCGGCCGAGAAAATCACAGGCCGCAAATCTAGCCGTATCTGACTTAATGCTGGCAACATTAATCGATGCCAGCGTCAGCGGAGTGGGTGCCGCCATCATGAGTGATTAAATTAGATGGCTTTCTTCCTCACATGGCCTTCCTCGGGGTCAGAGGAAAGCCCCACTGCCTCTTTTCTTTAGACACAGATGTGTCTATAGCAAGGGATCCCCCGACCCCGTCGTCCTTGTTTCCCATTTCCAGAGTAGCCCCCACCCCAGAAGGAAGTATGCCTTCAGGAGGTGGAGACTCAGCGTCCACTGTTGACCCTTTCTTTGCCCTAGGAACCTTGCCCTCTGCCTCACCCTCAGAAGAGGAGGAAGAGATGTCTCAAAGGACTCGGAACCTATTGGATAGTCCAACTGGAGGTGAGCAGGCTTTTCCTTCCAGTACTTGGCACAGGGTGGGAGAAGATCTTGAATCCCCCCTTCATTTTCTCCTCGTGGCACCTAGCTTACGCCGTTTCTCTAACCACCTCTTGCCTTCCTCATTCACACTTTCACAGTGGGAGGAATCTGCAGAGTTGGTCTCCTCCCTCTGGATCCTCCTGTCCTCCTCATCCAAATCGCTGTTCCTCAAAGCCTCAGCCACGAGATTTGCTTCTGGTACGTGGGCCATCATCGACCCACCTGCTGTGGGCGCTCCTGTCAGCTCCCTGCTCCATCTGCGTTTCTCCTGACGCCTCTGCTCAGCCGGCGTCTTTTGCCAGTTCTTCCCTGGCTCCTGAGCTCCCCCACCTCTGCTCGTCTCCTCACCCCCAGAGGCCACATCATTACCCCCATCCGTAGGGGCTGAGACCGCATTGGCAACGGAGCGCGGACAGCAACTAAATGGGTGACCGAGGTCACCACACAGGTTACACCTAATCTACGCACAGGTGGTTGCTAGATGACCCAGACCCCCACACAGAGCGCACTTCAAGGTCTTACAAGCAGCGCTCAAGTGTGAGGGGTCACCGCACCTGTGGCAGAGCTTCGGCTGCCCCTGGTAAAAGGCCAAGATGCGATCCCTGCTGAGGAAGGCTGCAGATGGTATGTGAGCCACTGAGTTTCTTGAATGCTTCAGCCTGACCATAAATGTCCAGTCAACCTCCCTGAAGCCTATCTTCAGCAGAAGCTTCACTACCCTTGCACTCGGGGGGCATGTATCATTACCTCTCCAGCGAAGATGGACCACATTCCTACGACCTGTGTCCTGTCTGGGTGTCGGTAGGGACCATACGGTCTCCCCCCTTTGCTCAAGGAAGGCACCCAAGCCACGTCTCTCTTTCCAAAGAGATAGGTTCACTTCTCTTCCTCCAACTGTGATTGTACTTTCCCCTTTCCGTAAAGCCTCCAGGAGATGCTGTTGCAAAACACCCTCCCTAGAGCCTGGAGACAAGGAGGACCCCCTCCCTCCAGCGGCGACACTGGTATAACTCCTACTGGACCCTGTGACCCCTCTGACCTAACCTTATCTCCTGGGCCTCCAGATTCCTGGCTACCAGGGGTACCCGAGGTGCCCGAAGGCCCAGCAACTGCAGAGGAACGAGTTCCCTTGGCATTGACCCTCACATCCACCACACGCTCTTGCACATCCATCCCCGGATGCTCTACTTTTTTCCCGGATCATGTCATCCGTGGGTCTTAGCATCTCCACAGGTGGATGGTAATGCCTCTGGATTTTTGCTTGTGTTTTTGTTCTTACTTTTTTCTTTTTTGCCTCCGCATCACTGGAAGCGCGGGATCTGGCCTGACTTGCTGCCTGATTATGGGAGACCCCAGGTTTTAGGTCCGCAGCCCTTTCTGCATCACAGGCACCACTCGCTGTATTAGTGGCACTATTGCCAACCTGCATCTGTACTGGCCTTTACTGCGCCTTTCTTACTGACCTCCTTGCCCCTGTTACCAACTAACACAGGGACAAGGGGTCTAACCAGCTGGGCCCTTTTTTTTCCCCAACTCCCCGCTCCAGGCCCACCACAGAGTCCGGGCCAGGAGGCTTTTTGGGGTCAGAACTCTGATCCGACTTTGCAGCCAGACCAGCGCTCCCAGGAACTGAAACAAAGACAAGCTTTTACTGCAGCTTCTCCATTTTATTTTAATTTTTATTTATCTCCTTGTCCTGCTCTGGCAACTCGTCGCCAAACATAAAGCCCCCCATATGTACAGAGGCTTCCGGCGGTGGGGTCTTCTGTATCTGCAGCCTTCCCGTTCTTCCCTCCACCTCAGATTCCCCTGAGGTAGATGGCAGCACAATTTCCACAGGCAGCATGTTTCTGGGACTTTTAGTGCCCCTGGGTGTTGGTGCTAGGTCTTGAGAGCACACAGGCTGCTCCTCCAGGGTCTCCTGCACATCTTCATACAACTCCTCCTTAGGGGCTTCACTGGTCGTCATTTAGTATCTTTTCCTTAAAGGGCCCGCTCTCCTCCAGGATCTTTGCCTTCACTGCTTCCCACATCTTAATGCAGTCCCTGCACTTTTTTATGGCTGTCCTGGCTTCTGCCTTTTTGTCTTTGGAAGCATTTTGCTCCATGACCAGTTTGGCATCACGCAGCTTCCCTTTTTGTACCACCAACATTTTCCCAGCAAAGTTATAGTTATTGATACTTTTAGCCAGCTGGGAGGCCAGCTCAATTACGGATTCCTCCTTGTTTTTCTCATTCCACTTCCCCATGCTTACCGATGTCTGTGACTCCCCTGCTCTCCTGCGGGTCTGGCTGTGGGTCACAATCTCACTCCCAGTGCTGTCGGAAGCCGCCGTGCTTACAAACGGTGCCACGCTGCTGTAGCCACGACCCGGACCCAGTCTCTTCTTTCCTGCACCAGCAGCTCCTGTCTTCTTGCGTGCTGCTGGCTTTTCTGGCACCCGTGGCAAAGTATTTTTCTGAAATCGCTGATGCCGCCACTGCCATCACTTCCCTCCCCCCCCCCCCCCAATTGGCCCCGGGGGAAGGAGGTGTGGGAATCCATATCCAAAGAAGCCCAGAAAGGTGCACCTTTTCTGGGATCCAAGCTCAGCAAAACTTACTTCACAGACCACACCCTGGAACTTGCAGAGCTTCACCAGTACACACCCTACTCCAGAAGCTGCACTCACTATTGTGTTGGTGGAGTCACTGTGTACATACATTACTTATCCTGTACTGATTCAGAGTTACAGCCTGTATTATTCTCCAGAGCTGCACTCACTATTCTGCTGGTGGAGTCACTGTGTACATACATTACTTATCCTGTACTGATTCAGAGTTACAGCCTGTATTATTCTCCAGAGCTGCACTCACTATTCTGCTGGTGGAGTCACTGTGTACATACATTACTTATCCTGTACTGATTCAGAGTTACAGCCTGTATTATTCTCCAGAGCTGCACTCACTATTCTGCTGGTGGAGTCACTGCGTACATACATTACTTATCATGTACTGTTCCTGGGTTACATCCTGTATTATACTTCAGAGCTGCACTCACTGTTCTGCTTGTGGAGTCACTGTATACATACATTGCTTATCCTATATTGATGCGAAGTTACATTATGTATTATATTTCACAGCTACACTCATTAATCTGCTAGTGTAGTTCAGTAAAAAGAAAAAACAAAAAGGTTTAGTACCATGTTAGCCAGTAGAGCGATGTGTGATTGTTCTCAGTGAGGGAAACCAAGTCATCTTGTCGATATGATACCTTTTAATGGCTAACAAAAATACATGATGTTACAGAACTACAACATACAGATGAAGAGGGGAGGGGAACACATACCTCTTGATCTAAATAAATGTTCATACACAAACATTTGAGACTGTTCTGCACTTAAAACTTAATACAACACACAAACAGAGACAAACAGAGATAGTAAATCAGTCCACTGAGAACAGGACAGATTTATAATGTCTCTTGTCTCTCCCTCAAACTGCACATGGAAGGGGATGCAGTAACACCTAGTGGATGGCAACATTATTACAAGTCAAGTTCTGAATTTTTATGAAGTTTTAAAGCACAAAAACGAAAGAAAAAAAAATGATGATTCAGTGGAGGACAACCCTCTTTTTTTTTTACTCATTAGATTCTTTTATTGAGGATAATCAAATAGTACAAAGTCATACAGTGGTAGTTATGCGTTACACACAAAACCAAACAGGGTTAGTGGATATAATTAGCCAATCATTCCATTACATCCTCAGTATTTTTCCATTTTTTCATTAAATGATACAACAAAATGACTTGTTTTTACTGTGGCTAGAGATGTGAACTTTCTCGCTCTTCTATTAATTTTCTGTAAATATTTTATTACATGTTGTTGACGTAACTCAAAGTCCAAGTCAAAGATAACAACGAACTAGGCATCACAAAGTATATTATTGCTTCAATGTTTTGTGGGTTCTCTCCATGCTCTCCATATCTCCTCATACCTTGCCAAAGCATTGTCCCTCAATGCCAACCATCTCTCAAACACCTTCTGTTCCGCCATACGTTCTTTGAACTCTCTGAAAGGTGGGGGGTCAGGTTCTCTCCAGCGTTTTGCAATCAGCGTCTTTGCTGTCATCAACTAAAAAAAACAAATGGAATGTGCGCCACAAGGTCCTGTTGTTCGTTTCTGAAGTCACCGATCTCAAATCCCCTCAACTTAGGGAGAGCTGCAGGGTGAAAAGGGGTTCCCAGTAGAGAGCCCCCAAAAACAAGAAAACAATACACAGTTAAAAAAACTCTGCGCTGCCAGAGATGGTGAAAATAAAAAGATTCTTTGTCTCTATTTTTTCATGTAAAAGATGGTAAACAAACACTTACTTTCTAGGAGGGGGGTATGTAATGCAGAATCCCCCTCCTCGTAGTGAAGACTCCAAATGATTAAACCAATCTTCATACGACCAATATATGAGAAAGATTCTTTCACAGGTTTATTAATCCTTCTTAAAACCTCACTGCCGTGAGTGTAAAACACACACGTGCAGAGCAGACAAACACAAATGCCGTACGTGTGCCACACACACGTGTAGAGCGGACAACGCGTTTCAGTACCTCCACGGTACCTTTCTCAAGTCCAATAAACAATAAATGCAACAAACGCCGATATAAATACCTTTAGGAAAGGAGATGTCTTCACTCCGGTCAGTCCCTGGGTAGCGCCATATTGGTGGGCGGAGTTAGTGACCTCATACGTGGGTGGAGTTACTGACGTAGTGGAGGGAAACCTCCTTTGCTTTCACTCCCCGCTCCGTTACAGGGAATGCACGGGGCGGGGTTTTAGACATAAAACCTACGTCAGTGAGAGGCGGGACTTGTGGCACAAAGATGAATGGAACAGGATTATGTCAGTTAGAAGTAGAACTTCTGACGTAGTAGAGGGAATCCTCCTTTGCTTTCACTCACCGCTACGTTACAGGGAATGCACGGGGCGGGGTTCTAGACATAAGACCTACGTCAGTGGGAGGCTGAGCTTGAGACACACAAATACATGGAACGGGTTTATGTCAGCTAGAGATAAAATTTCCGACACCCGAAGCCTCTCAATAGGAGTGCAAGAAATCCTCTTTTGCTTTCACTCCCTCACCTCGTTACAGAGGATGCATGGGACGGAATCTAATGCGTGGAACATAGGTCAATGGAAAGCAAAACATAAATAGACTAAAATAAGTTAAGTTACTATTAGGGATAACTGTTGGTTATTGAGATAGAACGGAATCCAGACATCTCCTTTTAAGCATTCAATAAAAAACCGAAGCAATAATAAAAACAATATATATGTTACATGCAATTAAAAGCATCAATCAATTATATATATATATATATGTATACATATAAATAAGGAGAATGAGAAAGGAAAAAACAAGTCAGAAAAAGCAAAAAAATAAAAATAAAAAGAGGGGGCCAAATAGAATCCTAACGGTTTAAAAATATATTTTTTTTATTTATTTATTTATTTTTTTTTCTCCCTTCCTTTTTTTCCTTATATAATTGTAATATATATTATATATATTCCTACCCTGTAAATAATCCCTCCAAGTATGAGTGGGTTGTAGGGCCCATCAATCTAGAATAACTGTGAAGGTAAAAAATGAAAAATATGCATAAAAATATATATATATATTATAAAAATCTCTCTCTCCAAATATGTACAACCTAAAAGAATGTGTGCAGACGCCCACCCGCATATGCCCACAAAATCAAAACTTAATCATAAAATATCTTAAAATAATTAATAGGGGACGTCCCAAAACCCGCAGATTTCCATGTGGGTAGAATGCCTATAGTTAGAGAGCTCATGGGCTGAACAAAACTCATATGCCCATCTCTAATCCATCCCATATCCAGGGAGGTGTAAATCAGGGGGTATATCCTTAAAGAATAGTATGAACACTAGTTTAGAAGTTCTTTTCAAGAACCTCATTCAAGCCATTTGGAGTCAGGGTCTTCATTTTGAAGATCCAGAACATCTCCCTCTTTTTTAAGAGGGAGAAAGAATCATTATCTATTTTCGCAATAGGTGTAATTTTTAGGCCTGAGACATCTCTATTATGACATAGAGAAAAGTGACGCGAAACACTGTGTTTCAGGAATCCTGACACTATGTTATTCCTATGCTTATTAATCCGGATTCTTAATGCATTTATTGTGCGCCCAATGTACTTCAGCCCACAAGGGCACTCTAAGAGGTAGATGACAAATCTTGTACCGCAATTCAATCGGGTTTTTTATATAATGGGTCGTGTTGTCCATTGGTACCAAAACCTCTCTTCTGCCGTGTGTAATCTGGGCACAACATTTACACCTTGGTGTCCCGCATTTAAATGCTCCTTTGGTTGCACTCAAAAAGGTGTTCCCAGATTTCTTCTTAAAGTTCTTCTTATGTGGGCATGATGGCGCCACTATATCCTTGATCGTTCTATTTTTTCTGAAAGTAATAACTGGTTTCTCTACCAGGGCTTTCTGCAAGAATGGGTCCTCTTTTAAGATATTCCAATGTTTATGGAGGATTTCTCGTATAGTCCCATGTTGGATACTGTATTTCGTGATGAATCTGGGACATGTTTCTCTCCTCTCTTCTTCTTGTTTTTCTTTATCTCCTTCTTTCTTCTTCCATCCCTTCTCTGGGTGCCCCAGGGCCTTCTCGTATGCTCCCTCTATAAGTTGATCCGGATATTTATTTTCTCTAAATCTTTCCTTCAGCATACTGGCCTGTTTTATAAATTCTTCCTCCTTAGTACAATTTCTTCTTAACCGAATAAATTGCCCATAAGGGATATTATTTCTCCAGGATCGCGCATGACAGCTGGTATAGTGTAAGTAACTGTTGGTATCAGTTTTCTTAAAAAAAGTCCTTGTATTAATTCTACTATTTTCGACATACACCTCTATGTCTAGGAATATGGCGTTAGTTTTGCTGTATTCATGTGTAAAGGTTAGTCCCCATTCGTTCGAATTTAGTGTTTTTATAAACGTAAGTAAATCTTCTTCTCTTCCTCTCCAGATAAAAAAGATATCATCTATAAACCGACGATAAAACATAATTCCATTTTCTCGTATCTCCTCTTCCAGTGCCCCCATATACAAATTCGCATAGGCTGGCGCAAATTTCGTTCCCATAGCGGTTCCAGTATGTTGTACAAAATATTGCCCTTTATATGTGAAATAATTATTCTTGAGAATAAATTCTATTGATTACAGAATGAATTCTCTTTGTTGTATGGGTATTCTGGGATCTTTAGAGAGGAAGTGGTTTACGGCTCTGATGCCTCCTTCATGGGGTATGTTGGTATACAATGCTGTGACGTCAAGGGTACAAAATATGAGACCCTCCTCCCACACCACTTCTTTTAATGCTTCTAGGAAATCCCCCGTGTCTTTTGTATAAGCTGGTAAAGTTTTGACCACTCTTTGTAAATGTAAATCAACAAATTCGGACAATGCTGAAGTGATGGAGTTGACTCCCGCAATGATGGGACGCCCCGGGGGGTTGGTTTTGTTCTTATGAACTTTAGGGAGAAAGTAAAAATAAGGGGTTTCTGGTTGTTTGATGTGGATGTAATTTCTTTCTTCCTTGGTAAGGCAATTCTTCTCCACTCCCTCTTGTAATAGGGTGGTTAATGCTGTTTCAATCTGTTTCTTTGGATCTTCTTTCAATCTCCTATAATGGTCTCCATCATTCAAGATTTTATTTGCCTCAATTTCATAATCAGCCGTGTTCATCATTACCGTTGCGCCCCCCTTGTCGGCTTTCTTTATCACTATTTGATCGTTTTTGGCCAAATTGAAGAGAATCTCTCGTTGTTTTCGATGACCCTTATTTTTACTCTTCCATTCCAGGTTCTCTATTCGTGAGAAGTCATTCATTACCTTTTGATAAAACGTTTCCAGAAAGCACCCCTTGCTTTCCAGGGGGTAAAATGTGCTTTTGGGTTTCAATTTAGTTCTCACGGGTTCTAGGGTTGGATCCACAATAGATGCTTCTTCTGTTAATGGTTGATCTCCTATCAATTTTTTCAATTCAAAGTGTCTAGTTAGTGTCATCTTCCTTATGAAATTATTCAAATCAACAAAGAGTTCAAACAAGGAGATAAAGAAAAACAAGAAGAAGAGAGGAGAGAAACATGTCCCAGATTCATCACGAAATACAGTATCCAACATGCTACTATACGAGAAATCCTCCATAAACATTGGAATATCTTAAAAGAGGACCCATTCTTGCAGAAAGCCCTGGTAGAGAAACCAGTTATTACTTTCAGAAAAAATAGAACGATCAAGAATATATTGGGGCCCTCATGCCCACATAAGAAGAACTTTAAGAAGAAATCTGGGAACACCTTTTTGAGTGCAACCAAAGGAGCATTTGAATGCGGGACACCAAGGTGTAAATGTTGTGCCCGGATTACACACGGCAGAAGAGAGGTTTTGGTACCAATGGACAACACGACCCATTATATAAAAACCCAATTGAATTGCGGTACAAGATTTGTCATCTACCTCTTAGAGTGCCCTTGTGGGCTGAAGTACATTGGGCGCACGATAAATGCATTAAGAATCCGGATTAATAAGCATAGGAATAACATAGTGTCAGGATTCCTGAAACACAGTGTTTCGCGTCACTTTTCTCTATGTCATAATAGAGATGTCTCAGGCCTAAAAATTACACCTATTGAGAAAATAGATAATGATTCTTTCTCCCTCTTAAAAAAGAGGGAGATGTTTTGGATCTTCAAAATGAAGACCCTGACTCCAAATGGCTTGAATGAGGTTCTTGAAAAGAACTTCTAAACTAGTGTTCATACTATTCTTTAAGGATATACCCCCTGATTTACACCTCCCTGGATATGGGATGGATTAGAGATGGGCATATGAGTTTTGTTCAGCCCATGAGCTCTCTAACTATAGGCATTCTACCCACATGGAAATCTGCGGGTTTTGGGACGTCCCCTATTAATTATTTTAAGATATTTTATGATTAAGTTTTGATTTTGTGGGCATATGCGGGTGGGCGTCTGCACACATTCTTTTGGGTTGTACATATTTGGAGAGAGAGATTTTTATAATATATATATATTTTTATGCATATTTTTCATTTTTTACCTTCACAGTTATTCTAGATTGATGGGCCCTACAACCCACTCATACTTGGAGGGATTATTTACAGGGTAGGAATATATATAATATATATTAAAATTATATAAGGAAAAAAAGGAAGGGAGAAAAAAAAATAAATAAATAAAAAATATATATTTTTAAATCGTTAGGATTCTATTTGGCCCCCTCTTTTTATTTTTATTTTTTTGCTTTTTCTGACTTGTTTTTTCCTTTCTCATTCTCCTTATTTATATGTATACACATATATATATATATATATATATATATATATATATATATACACTAGCGTTCAAAAGTTTGGGGTCACCCAAACAATTTTGTGTTTTCCATGAAAAGTCACACTTATTCCCCACCATGCGTTGTGAAATGAATAGACAATAGAGCCAAGACATTGACAAGGTTAGAAATAATGATTTGTATTTGAAATAACATTGTTTTTACATCAAACTTTGCTTTCGTCAAAGAATCCTCCTTTTGCAGCAATTACAGCATTGCACACCTTTGACATTCTAGCTGTTAATTTGTTGAGGTAAGCTTGTGAAATTGCACCCCACGCTTCTAGAAGCATCTCCCACAAGTTGGATTGGTTGGATGGGCACTTCTGGCGTACCATACGGTCAAGCTGCTCCCACAACAGCTCAATGGGGTTCAGATCTGGTGACTGCGCTGGCCACTCCATTACCGATAGAATACCAGCTGCCTGCTTCTGCTGTAAATAGTTCTGGCACAATTTGGAGGTGTGTTTAGGGTCATTGTCCTGTTGTAGGATGAAATTGGTTCCAATCAAGCGCTGTCCACTGGGTATGGCATGGCGTTGCAAAATGGAGTGATAGCCTTCCTTATTCAGAATCCCTTTTACCCTGTACAAATCTCCCACCTTACCAGCACCAAAGCAACCCCAGACCATCACATTACCTCCACCATGCTTAACAGATGGCGTCAGGCATTCTTCCAGCATCTTTTCATTTGTTCTGCGTCTCACAAACGTTCTTCTTTGTGATCCAAACACCTCAAACTTAGATTCATCCGTCCACAACACTTTTTTCCAGTCTTCCTCTGTCCAATGTCTGTGTTCTTTTGCCCATCTTAATCTTTTTCTTTTATTGGCCAGTCTCAGATATGGCTTTTTCTTTGCCACTCTGCCCTGAAGCCCAAAATCCCGCAGCCGCCTCTTCACTGTAGATGTTGACACTGGTGTTTTGCGGGTACTATTTAATGAAGATGCCAGTTGGGTACCTGTGAGGCGTCTGTTTCTCAAACTAGAGACTCTAATGTGCTTATCTTCTTGCTTAGTTGTGCAACGCGGCCTCCCACTTCTTTTTCTACTCTGGTTAGAGCCTGTTTGTGCTGTCTTCTGAAGGGAGTAGTACACACCATTGTAGGAAATCTTCAATTTCTTAGCAATTTCTCGCATGGAATAGCCTTCATTTCTAAGAACAAGAATAGACTGTCGAGTTTCAGATGAAAGTTCTCTTTTTCTGGCCATTTTGAGCGTTTAATTGACCCCACAAATGTGATGCTCCAGAAACTCAATCTGCTCACAGGAAGGTCAGTTTTGTAGCTTCTGTAACGAGCTAGACTGTTTTCAGATGTGTGGACATGATTGCACAAGGGTTTTCTAATCATCAATTAGCCTTCTGAGCCAATGAGCAAACACATTGTACCATTAGAACACTGGAGTGATAGTTGCTGGAAATGGGCCTCTATTCACCTTTGTAGATTTTGCACAAAAAAACAGGCATTTGCAGCTAGAATAGTCATTTACCACATTAGCAATGTATAGAGTGCATTTGTTTAAAGTTAGGACTAGTTTAAAGTTATCTTCATTGAAAAGTACAGTGCTTTTCCTTCAAAAATAAGGACATTTCAATGTGACCCCAAACTTTTGAACGGTAGTGTATATATAATTGATTGATGCTTTTAATTGCATGTAACATATATATTGTTTTTATTATTGCTTCGGTTTTTTATTGAATGCTTAAAAGGAGATGTCTGGATTCCGTTCTATCTCAATAACCAACAGTTATCCCTAATAGTAACTTAACTTATTTTAGTCTATTTATGTTTTGCTTTCCATTGACCTATGTTCCACGCATTAGATTCCGTCCCATGCATCCTCTGTAACGAGGTGAGGGAGTGAAAGCAAAAGAGGATTTCTTGCACTCCTATTGAGAGGCTTCGGGTGTCGGAAATTTTATCTCTAGCTGACATAAACCCGTTCCATGTATTTGTGTGTCTCAAGCTCAGCCTCCCACTGACGTAGGTCTTATGTCTAGAACCCCGCCCCGTGCATTCCCTGTAACGTAGCGGTGAGTGAAAGCAAAGGAGGATTCCCTCTACTACGTCAGAAGTTCTACTTCTAACTGACATAATCCTGTTCCATTCATCTTTGTGCCACAAGTCCCGCCTCTCACTGACGTAGGTTTTATGTCTAAAACCCCGCCCCGTGCATTCCCTGTAACGGAGCGGGGAGTGAAAGCAAAGGAGGTTTCCCTCCACTACGTCAGTAACTCCACCCACGTATGAGGTCACTAACTCCGCCCACCAATATGGCGCTACCCAGGGACTGACCGGAGTGAAGACATCTCCTTTCCTAAAGGTATTTATTTTGGCGTTTGTTGCATTTATTGTTTATTGGACTTAAGAAAGGTACCGTGGAGGTACTGAAACGCGTTGTCCGCTCTACACGTGTGTGTGGCACACGTACGGCATTTGTGTTTGTCTGCTCTGCACGTGTGTGTTTTACACTCACGGCAGTGAGGTTTTAAGAAGGATTAATAAACCTGTGAAAGAATCTTTCTCATATATTGGTCGTATGAAGATTGGTTTAATCATTTGGAGTCTTCACTACAAGGAGGGGGATTCTGCATTACATACCCCCCTCCTAGAAAGTAAGTGTTTGTTTACCATCTTTTACATGAAAAAATAGAGACAAAGAATCTTTTTATTTTCACCATCTCTGGCAGCGCAGAGTTTTTTTAACTGTGTATTGTTTTGCTGTCATCAAAGCATGGCCAATTAGGTATCTGTTTGGAGGGGGGTAATTATCTAGATCCACTAGCAGCAGAACCAGTTTTGCATCTCTATGTATGTGGACAAGTAGAGTTTCTTCCAATAAATTTAGTACTTTATGCCAGTAGCTGCTCAGTTTAGGGCATGACCAGAATATGTGTGAGAGAGAGCCCCTGCAACCACATTCCCTCCAACACATACCATCCCCTTTATGAAGTCTATTGAATAACAATGCGGAGGTGAAATACCATCTCAAATTAATTTTCATTTGCACTTCTGTTATGCCCAGTCCCTTAGATGATTTTCCCGCCAGGCTGTACGCTTTATTCCACTCTTCAGTGGAGATGGCCGTCCCCAGCTCTTTCTCCCAGTTTAGCATTTGCGATTTTTTTGTTAAGTTGTTGTTACCTGTCAAATTATCATAGAATGTCCTCATTTTTCCAGATTGGGTTTTGTAGTTAATCTGTTAATAATTTCTGATGGTAACTCCATTTTGTGTATTAGAGATTTTTAAAAAAAATGTTTGACCCTAGAGTACCGAAATATATCTTGTTGCTGTAGGTTGTAGATGATACTCAGGTCATCAAAGGATTTAATTAAATTATCTGATATCAGATCGGACACCTCTTCATGCCCCCCCTCCTCCATTCCCTTAGATCAAGTTCGGGTATATATATAGACAGTACTTCAAAAGGAAGAGGAGGAAGCTTAAAGTTATCATATGTGGCTACTTTTTGAGTTAGTTCCTTCCAGGCCTCGAGTGATGCTATTGTGGTGGGAAACAGGGCCTCGGTGTTTATTTTTAAATCCGGGCGTCCCGACACCACTTCCAAGGACGCTGCTAAAAAAAGGGGTCTGCATGAGGGAAGCCTTGCGAAGCTGTTCTCCATGCCCACCCAACCAAGTTTGTCGCCTTGATGGATCAGACTTCTAGTTTGGTTCAAGAGGGAAGCCTTAAAGTATTTTTCTATGTTTGGGATATCCGCTCCCCCTCTGGAACGGAGCATAGCTAGGACCGATAGCGCCAGGCGAGGCTTTTTACCCCCCCCCCAGACGAGGTCCGATATTTGTTTTTGGAATTTGGATAGCGTAGCTTTTGAGGTACATGTCGGCAAGACCCTAAAAAAATATAGGACCTTGGGTAGAAGTTTCATTTTGTAGGTCATTATTCGCCCAAACCACTAAGGTTCAGCTTAGCTAGGTGTTCTAACTCTCTCTGGGTGGAGTCTAGTAGTGTTGTATAGTTGTTTCTCTCTATGTCTTTTATGTTAGGTGACATATGAATTCCCAGATATGGCAAATCCTTCTCCCTCCACTCAAAGGGGAATTCTCTACGAATTGTTTCTTTTAATTCTCTCGGGACATTTATTCCCAGAATCATTGACTTGTCCACATTAAGTTTGTACAGCGATATGTGACTAAAATTCTGCAAAATTTGTTGGGCTGCCCTTAGGGAGCTTAATGGGTGTGTCAGGGTAAGGATTATATCGTCCGCAAAAAGGCCGATCTTATGTTGGCGAAAGTTTAGGGGTATTCCTTTTATCTCGAGTGACGACCTGATAGCCTCCGCCAGTGGTTCTATTATGAGAACGTATATGATGGGAGGGAGCGGACAACCCTGTCTCGTGCCATTCGTTATTTTGAAGGTGCTCCGAGAGTGTGCCATCGACCAATATCCTAGCCGAGGGTGACGAGTACAGGGCCCGGATGGCACGCAGCAACATTCCCCCCCCCCCCCCTAGACCGAACCCTGCCAGAGTTTTAAGTGCATAGTCCCAATGGACACGGTCAAAAGCCTTCTCCGCATCGAGGGCCAACATGACCGCCGGAGAGCGGGACAGCTTCAAAGAGTGCAGGAGGTTTATAATTTTACGCGTGCCATCCGGGGCCTGCCTCCCTTTAACGAAGCCGACCTGGTCAGAATGGATTATCCCAGGGAGGATCTTGAGAAGCCTGTGTGCTAAAGTTTTGGAATATATCTTTACTAGAGATGAGCGAGCACCAAAATGCTCGGGTGCTCGTTACTCGGGACGAAAATTTCGCGATGCTCGAGGGTTCGTTTCGAGTAACGAACCCCATTGAAGTCAATGGGCGACTCGAGCATTTTTGTATTTCGCCGATGCTCGCTAAGGTTTCCATTTGTGAAAATCTGGGCAATTCAAGAAAGTAATGGGAACGACACAGAAACGGATAGGGCAGGCGAGGGGCTACATGTTGGGCTGCATCTCAAGTTCCCAGGTCCCACTATTAAGCCACAATAGCGGCAAGAGTGGGCCCCCCCCACTCCCAACAATTTTTACTTCTGAAAAGCCCTCATTAGCAATGCATACCTTAGCTAAGCACCACACTACCTCCAACAAAGCACAATCACTGCCTGCATGACACTCCGCTGCCACTTCTCCGGTGTTACATGATGCCCAACCCCCCCCCCCCCGCATGACCCAGTGTCCACAGCGCACACCAAATTGTCCCTGCGCAGCCTTCAGCTGCCCTCATGCCACACCACCCTTATGTCTATTTATCAGTGCGTCTGCCATGAGGAGGCACCTCAGGCACACACTGCAGAGGGTTGGCACGGCTAGGCAGCGACCCTCTTTAAAAGGGGCGGGGCGATAGCCCACAACGCTGTACAGAAGCAATGAGAAATCCAATCCTGTGCCACCTCCATCAGGAGCTGCACACGTGGGCATAGCAATGGGGAACCTATGTGTCACACACTATTCATTCTGTCAAGGTGTCTGCATGCCCCAGTCAGACCCCGTTTTTTTATAAATAGTCACAGGCAGGTACAACTCCGCAATGGGAATTCCGTGTGCACCCACAGCATGGGTGGCTCCCTGGAACCCACCGGCTGTACATAAATGTATCCCATTGCAGTGCCCTGGACAGCAGAGCTAACGTCAGATTAAATGCAGTTGGGCTTGGGCCCACACTGTATGCCCCAACCTGACCGGGGTTTTTAATTCATAGACACAGGCAGGTACAACTCCCTATTGTGAAGTCCCTGTAGACCGACAGCATGGGTGGGTGCCAGGAAGCCACCGGCGGTACATAAATATATCCCATTGCAGTGCCCAGCACAGCTGAGGTAATGTCATGTTTAATGCTGGTGGGCTTCGGCCCACACTGCATGCCCCAGTCAGACTGGGGTTCTTTAGAAGTGGACACATGCAGTTACAACTCCGTGTGGACCGACAGCATGGGTGGGTGCCAGGAAGCCACCGGCGGTACATAAATATATCGCATTGCATTGCCCAGCACAGCTGAGGTAACGTCAGATTAAATACAGGTGGGCTTTGGCCCACACTGCATGCCCCAGTCAGACCGGGGTTTTTAATACATAGACACAGGCAGGTACAACTCCCTAATGTGAGGTCCGTGTGCACCCACAGCATGGGTGGCTCCCTGGAACCCACCGGCGGTACAAAAATATATCCCATTGCAGTGCCCTGAACAGCAGAGCTAACGTCTGATTAAATACAGGTGGGCTTCGGCCCAAACTGCATGCCCCAGTCAGACTGGAGTTTTTTTATAAGTGTACACAGGCAGGTACAACTCCCTAATGTGAAGTCCGTGTGGACCCACAGCATGGGTGGGTCCCAGGAAGCCACCGGCGTTACATAAATATATCCCATTGCATTGCCCTGCACAGCTGAGCTAACGTCAGATAAAATACAGGTGGGCTTTGGCCCACACTGCATGCCCCAGTCAGACCGGGGTTTTTAATACATAGACACAGGCAGGTACAACTCTCTAATGTAAAGTCCGTGTGGACCGATAGCATGGGTGGCTCCCTGGAACCCATACGCGGTACAAAAATATATCCCATTGCAATGCCCTGGACAGCAGAGCTAATGTCTGATTAAATACAGGTGGGCTTCGGCCCAAACTGCATGCCCCAGTCAGGCTCGAGTTTTTTATAAGTATACACAGGCAGGTACATCTCCCTAATGGGAAGTCCATGTGGACCGATAGCATGGGTGGGTGCCAGGAAGCCACCGGCGGTACATAAATATATCCCATTGCAGTGCCCAGCACAGCTGATGTAACGTCAGCTTTAATGCAGGTGGGCAAAAAATTAATTGGATTACACTGTAGGCGAGGGCCCCAAAAAATTGGTGTACCAACAGTACTAATGTACCCCAGAAATATTGCCCATGCCCAACCAAGAGGGCAGGTGAAACCCATTAATCGCTTTGGTTAATGTGGCTTAATTTGTAACTAGGCCTGGAGGCAGCTCAGTTAAAATAAAAATTGGTTCACATGCAAGTTTCAACGCTTTAATGAGCAATGAAACGTATAAAAATTGTTTACAAAAATTATATGACTGAGCCTTGTGGGCCTAAGACAAATTGCCCGTTCGGCGTGATTACATGAGGTTTCAGGAGGAGGAGCAGGAGGAGGAGGAGGATGAATATAATACACAGATTGATGAAGCAAAAAGGTCCCCGTTCTTGATGGTGATAGAGAACGATGCTTCCATCCGTGGGTGCAGCTTACATATTGTTTAGGTATCGCTGCTGTCCGCTGGTGGAGAACAGAAGTCTGGGGAAATCCAGGCTTTGTTCATCTTTATGAATGTAAGCCTGTCGGCACTGTCGTTTGACAGGCGGGTACGCTTATCCGTGATGATGCCCCCAGCCGCACTAAACACCCTCTCTGACAAGACGCTAGCCGCAGGACAAGCAAGCACCTCCACCTCCATACAGCGCGAGTTCAGGCCACGTGTCCAGCTTCGACACCCAGTAGTTTTAGGGGGCAGAGGCGTCACGGAGGATGGTTGTGCGATCGGCTACGTACTTCCTCACCATCCTTTTACAGTGCTCCCGCCGACTCAGCCTTGACTGGGGAGCGGTGACACAGTCTTGCTGGGGAGCCAGTAAGCTGGCAAAGGCCTTAGAGAGTGTTCCCCTGCCTGTGCTGTACATGCTGCCTGATCTCCGCGCCTCCCCTGCTACCTGGCCCTCGGAACTGCGCCTTCTGCCACTAGCGCTGTCGGATGGGAATTTTACCATCAACTTGTCCGCCAGGGTCCTGTGGTATAGCATCACTCTCGAACCCCTTTCCTCTTCGGGTATTAGAGTGGAAAGGTTCTCCTTATATTGTGGGCCGAGCAGTGTGTACACCCAGTAATCCGTAGTGGCCAGAATGCGTGTAACGCGAGGGTCACGAGAAAGGCATCCTAACATGAAGTCAGCCATGTGTGCCAGGGTACCTGTACGCAACACATGGCTGTCCTCACTAGGAAGATCACTTTCAGGATCCTCCTCCTCCTCCTCCGGCCATACACGCTGAAAGGATGACAGGCAAGCAGCATGGGTGCCCTCTGCAGTGGGCCAAGCTGTCTCTTTCCCCTCTTCCTCATGCTCCTCCTCCTCCTCCTCAACGCGCTGAGATATAGACATGAGGGTGCTCTGACTATCCAGCAACATACTGTCTTCCCCCGCCTCCGTTTCCGAGCGCAAAGCGTCTGCCTTTATGCTTTGCAGGGAACTTCTCAAGAGGCATAGCAGAGGAATGGTGACGCTAATGATTGCAGCATCGCCGCTCACCATCTGGGTAGACTCCTCAAAGTTTCCAAGGACCTGGCAGATGTCTGCCAACCAGGCCTACTCTTCTGTAAAGAATTGAGGAGGCTGACTCCCACTGCGCCGCCCATGTTGGAGTTGGTATTCCACTATAGCTCTACGCTGCTCATAGAGCATGGCCAACATGTGGAGCGTAGAGTTCCACCGTGTGGGCACGTCGCACAGCAGTCGGTGCCCTGGCAGAATAAACCGATGTTGCAGGGTGCGCAGGGTGGCAGCATCCATGTGGGACTTGCGGAAATGTGCGCTGAGCCGGCGCACCTTTCCGAGCAGGTCTGACAAGCGTGGGTAGCTTTTCAGAAAGTGCTGAACCACCAAATTAAAGACGTGGGCCAGGCATGGCACGTGCGTGAGGCTGCCGAGCTGCAGACCTGCCACCAGGTTACGGCCGTTGTCACACACGACCATGCCAGGTTGGAGGCTCAGCGGCGCAAGCCAGCGGTCGAGGGCCGTGTGCCTCTTCTCTCCTAAGCTGAGTAGTTTCAGCACGGCCTGCTGACGCTTGCCCACCGCTTTGTGAAACAGTTGGTGGATTATTCGGTCTGGCCCTGCCTCTAACCCTGTCCACCGCACTGCCTCTTCCAACCTGCCCTGCTGCTGCACTTGCCTCCCCATCTAAAGACCTGTCCTCAGTATGCTTAGCAAACCAGGTGGGGTCAGTCACCTCATCGTCCTGCTGCTCTTCCTCCGAATCCTCTGTGCGCTCCTCCCTCGGACTTACTCCAATTACTACTACCTGAGTGATAGACAACTGTGTCTTATCGTCATCGTCCTCCTCACCCACTGAAAGCTCTTGAGATAGTTGCCGGAAGTCCCCAGCCTCATCCCCCGGACCCCGGGAACTTTCCAAAAGTTGGGCATCGGTCACAACAAACTCCTCCGGTGGGAGAGGAAGCATTGCTGCCCATTCTGGGCAGGGGCCCGAGAACAGTTCCTGGGAGTCTGCCTGCTCCTCAGAATGTGTCATTGTAATGGAGTGAGGAGGCTGGGAGGAAGGAGGAGCAGCAGCCAGAGGATTCAGAGTTGCAGCAGTGGACGGCACAGAAGTCTGGGTGGTCGATAGATTGCTGTATGCACTTTCTGCCATCCACGACAGGACCTGCTCACACTGCTCATTTTCTAATAAAGGTCTACCGCGTGGACCCATTAATTGTGAGATGAATGTGGGGACGCCAGAAACGTGCCTCTCTCCTCATCCCGCAGCAGTCAGCTGCGATACACCTGGATCAGGAGCTCGGCCTGTGCCCACACCCTGACTTGGGCCTCCGCGTCCTCGCCCGCGTCCACGTCCTCTAGGCCTACCCCTACCCCTCAGCATGGTGTATTACCAGTAGTGCAGAAACAGAACGCTGAAATTAAATGTGCCGATTATTGGCCTGTGGTTGGAGGCTGACTTCGCTTACGGAACGCACAGCAGAGCCAGGAAAGAATTTTGCGCAAGCCTGCTGTAACACTTAGCTGGCTGCGTATTAATTATGACTATTACCCCCAGCAGAGACGCAGTACACTGAGGACGGTCACAGGCAGCCCAAATAGATTTTTTTCCCCAAATTTTTTGGAAAAAGCCCACTGCCTATATAGACAGTATATCTCTTTCACCTTTCCCACTGTCCCTGCCTCACCACTACTGACCCTATACTATGTAAAATTACTGCTGACTGTTTCCCTCTGGACAGGATGACAGCGGTTATGTAACGGGCAATGCAGAGCCAGGAAAGAATTTTGCGCAAGCCTGCTTCGCGATTTGTGGATGATAGAAAAATGATGGGATGGAGTATCCAACGTTATAATTGTATACATAATTATTTTAACTGCAATCCATGGATAGATAAGATGATTGTCTTGTAGAGATGAGCGAGCATACTCGGTAAGGAGATATACTCGAAAGAGCTTCGCCTTTTTCGAATACCTGCTGGCTTATTACTAAAGATTCTGGGGGGGGGCGCAGGGGTTGGGGGCGGCGCAGGGCATAGAGGGGGAGCGGGGAGTAGAGTGAGAGAGATCCCTCTCTCTCCCTCCCGATCCCCTCTGCAACCCCCCGCTCAGCCCCGTGGCCCCCCGAATCTTCAGGGACGAGCCAGCAAGTACTCGAAAAAGACAATGCTTTCTTGAGTATATCGCCTTACCGAGTATGTTCGCTCATCTCTATTGTCTTGCATGTTCCATCATTAGCATCCTTAGTGAAATTTATCCAAAAGTGTATCAGATTATTTACATCTAAGAGAAGTACTGCGGCTACAATAAAATAAACAGTCCTCTGTACTATCATCCCCCTCAGATACAGGAACAGTCTTGTGTGGAAATTGGCGATCTTTAAACAGAAGACAATGTAGAGTAGTGATGTTAACTAAAAATTGTCACAAATGGAATCGAGTCTATTATATTGAGAAGGATACATATATATTCTTGTAGGTAGAAAAGAAAACACTGGAATATATACATTTATATAGATATAGTTATGTGCCTTTCTTTTTATATGTATACTAACTTTATTCTCATATGTACTAACTCTATGAAAAACTTAATACTTCGCCTTATACCAGATATTCCAAAGCCCTTGCAAGGCGAAGACAAAATGTATTTTAAACACAGCAAACAAGAATCGGACGAAGGCCGCGTACTTGGCTGTTTTCCCAGAAGCGCCATATCTAGATAACGACTGTTCAGCTACGTATATAACTTTCACTGTCTCAGGCCGGAAATCCAGACTTCCCATATATGGTTATGTGGTGAATTTGAGCCAATGAGCCCATCACCCATTCCTAGTGATGAGACCAAAGGGTATAAGATCCCATGTAATCTGTAATAAAGCGCGCAGTTGTTTTTTCCCGTGTGAGGAGCTATACCAGACTTCCGTGTGTGGTGTTTTCTGCTTTACCGTCGACAGCGGGACATTGGCGTGGGCCTGATTGGTGCTGTACGCAGAATTTTCCCTGACAATTGGCGCCCGAACAGGGATGACAAAACCGGAGCCGTACAACGCAGTCCACCCGGATCCATGCCACGGGGAAGCCGTCCTGCTGCAAACCGAGCCTGATCAACTCACAGAACTCCAGGTAAGACCAGCATATATTTATGTTGTGTTTTACACTGTGAGTCTTGCAGCGGGAGGGACTATCTGTGGTTTGTGACCTGACGGGTTGGGTTAAGAGTTCTACAAGGTAGCTCGTGTGGGCTTCGGGTTTGCCGTCACGGACCACTGACCGTGATAAGCGCACCAATCGGTCACCCAGAAACTAGTCTGTAGTCTATTTGTACTTTGAAGTCCGTAGCGTTTTAGCAATAGTGAAGGTTGCTTGTTGTATCTGCAGAATTTTTTTTCTCTTACTTTTCATTTTGTCTCATAGAAGAAGGGACCCTCGATTTTAGTTTAGTTAGTTAATGGTTTAGCTGAGGAGGAGATGCACTCTATGAGATAGGTCTCATAGAAGAAGGGACCCTCGATTTTAGTTTAGTTAGTTAATGGTTTAGCTGAGGAGGAGATGCACTCTATGAGGTAGGTCTCATAGAAGAAGGGACCCTCGATTTTAGTTTAGTTAATTGTTAATGGTTTAGCTGAGGAGGAGATGCACTCTATGAGACTGGTTCCATAGAAGGAGATGCCTTCGGTTGTTTTGCCAGTATATAAGGGGCTGACAATTTGGTTTAAGAAGGAAGCACTCTATGGAGCGTGTTATTATTATTATTATTGTTGTTGTTCTAATATGCGTAAGACCTTATTAAAGAAGACAGAGCCCCTCAAGGGCTGCCGCCGTGCGGATCAATTGATGGAGGAGAGACAAGAGTCACAATTTGTAAAATGTAAGAAAACTTATGAAAATGTGTAACAAGGACCCGCATGGTAGATTACAAAAATGGTGACTGGGAGGTCTTTAGGACCAAGAAGGGCGCCTTGAAAGACCAAGGGTTGCTAGAAAGTGTTGAAGTGAGGAGGAGAGAGACAGTCAGAGAAAGTTGAGTATGTACACATTATTTGTTTAAGAAAGTATCCGTAAGTGAAATGTTGGAAAGTACAGTAAGTGATCAAGAGGGTGTCGGAAGAGCGTCTACTGAAGGTTACATTGACAGTTAGGTAGGGAGAGAAATATGGGAAACAAGCAAAGTCGAGAGGAAAGTTACAAAGCATGTGATTTGTTGGCAAAGAGAGAGAGGAAAAGGTGTATAATACTAGATAGATAATAGATATAGATGTATGTGTATGTGTATATATGTATATACTGTATGTGCAAATGGTTAACTGAGCTTGCTTTTAGAGGAGGTTTGTTTACTTGAAGCTGCAGCCTGTGTCTAGCTTTCCAAGGCTTATTTTGCAAAGGTGGGGGCTTTCAGCTCAGGGTCAAATACAGAGAAAGAAAGACAAGGGGGGCTGAGAGATACCCACGCATTCTAAAATACTTCAGCGTTTAATATAGCATATAATAGTTTCAGTAAATAAGAAAGATAGAATGTCTCAGTCACTCAGCAAATTTTTTTCACATAATTTGTCAAAAATAGCACTCATTCACAATCTCATCTCAATAGAATCATGTACTTTATAACATTATAGCACTCACCTCAATGTTTTTCAACTGATGAATGTATGTTTGTTTGTCAAACTTTTTTTTTTTTTTGTCTGTGCATCTGTATGTACTGGTACACCTTCAATGGGGGGTGACAGGGGAAACTTGAGCGCATGGATGGATGAGAGTTAATGCCCAGTGTTCAGACTGTGATGAATGTAAAATGTGTGATGCAGATATTGACTGTGGATAAAAGTTCCCCCCCATGCATAAGACTTTACTTGGTTGAGATGTGGACGTGCAGACTGTGGAGCTAATATGAAGCTGTGTAAAAAGAAGCAAGCAGCCAGTATCGAAGGGGTGGAGCTAGATGATGTAAAGGATGTAATGTTTCATCCCTCTTGTCTACAAGGGAGGGGGTGAGGATCTTGAGCAGCTAGTAAAAGTTTTTTTTTTTTTTTTTTTCCCCCTCTCTCAAATTTGATAAGACATTGCAGGCAGGATCAGATTAATAATGAATTTGCTTAAAGGATATCACATTTCAAATATTAATAGATGTTTGTAGATTATTCTGCCCTGATGTAACTCATGTCTCTGTTATTGGTGCTAACATCTTACAGGCCTTATCTGCATCCATCAAATCTTTTTACAATGTTATACTACCTTGAACTCGGGTACTCTTGTTCCAATTGAGTACCCTGGTTCAAAGGGGGGGAGGAGAAGGCATAAGTGATCTAGGTATTGCAAATCAGCCATTTTTAAATTTTTTTTTTTTTTTTGCAACAAGATTCTGATCTTTTTGAAATAGAATATCAGCATGATTGTCTAGCAGTAATGCAACAAGAAAATTTAAGTTTTAAAAAGTTACTGAAAGCCCTTGTTAACAATGCATATTTTGAGTTGTTTTTTATAGATGGTACCAGGGGTGATTGACGACTCCACACTGGATATGCAGTGGTCACACAACAAGATGTCCTAAAAGCAGAATGCCTCCGCATGTCGCAGCACAAGAAGCGGAACTAAAAGGCCATCACTGAGGCGAGTAGAGTTGCAGTAGGTAAGAAGGCAAACATTTACACTGACTCCCGATATGCATTTGGCATAGCTCATGATTACGGCCCAACATGGAAGGCCAGACAGTTTTTTACCTCAGCAGGACAGCCAATTAAAAATGGTGCAGCGGTGCAGAGTCTCATGGAGGCCCTACTTCTACCTAACAAAGTGGAAAGCTCACACCAATTCCTACATCGGAGAAGCAAGAGGCAACGCCATCGCAGACCACACAGCAAAGGCAGCGGCCCTCAAGCCGTGGAAGAAAAGAAGAAAAGAAGAATTTGATAAAAACTTGGACTTTGATAAAAACTTGGACTTTGATAAAAACTTTGGACTTTGATATGCTAAAGACTTTACAGTTACAAGCCAGCAAGGAAGAAAAGGAAAAATGGACTAAAAAGGGATGGCGTATGGCGAACAGTCAACAGCACTTGCCCACCACGATCCCTGTGCCCCATGATGGCCCAACTGACGCACGGAAAGATGCACCTCTCAAAGCAGCAATGATATCGGCGCTTGAACGAGGGCGGGTGGCTCCTGAGTTTTCTGTAGCTGCTGCATCATTTGTCCAATTTTGCATGATCTTTGCCGTAAGCTACAGGGCAGAAGTAAATTTGCCACATAACACTTGCCTAGACCACTCTACCCATTTCAGGGATTGCAAATTGGCTACACTCAGCTCCCACTTGGGAAGTATGAATATGTACTTGTTGTTGTTGATGTCTTTTCAGGTTGGAGAGACCTACCGTGTTACCAAAGTAAAAAAAGCAGGTAACCGCACAGAAGCTCATGAATGAGGTAATCCGCAGATACGGGCACCGGAAGTGATTGAGACAAACAAAGGTACACACTTCACAGCTGAAATAATGCAACACATCATGTCTGCTTTGGGTATATTCCAGACTTTTCACACACCCTACCATCCATGGAGTAGGGGGAAAGTAGATCCAAAAGGCAATGAAGAAAATGGGCAAATTTTGAATTGAGTGTCCATTAGTTTTTCTTTTTCTCCGGAGGGTACATGCCTCAGTAGCAGAGTTTGGGGAATGATTTTCTTGTTAATTTTGTCATACGTCTCTCCAAGGAATTGTTAGTAATCCATTCTGCAGTCTCTGCTTTTCTCCCAGGTCCTACAGATGAGTGTCACAATCTGAAACCAGGTGACAGGGTCTATGTGAAAAAGTTTGAGAGAGAAACCCTGTTTGAATGTCCCTACCAGATGTTGCTCACCACCCTAACTGCAGTGAAGCTCGAAGGAAAGCCCACTTGGATCCACACTTCGCACTGAAAAAACTAATGATCCTGCATATCCTTTACATGCTATGATGTGGTACAATTCCTCTAACACACACCTTTGACTACTGTACACTAGCCCCGTGTTTCAGGGATCAGAACAAATTAATACAATCAAATGTGCAATATGAAGCCTACACTGAGGGTGAGAATCCAACACTGCATCGTGCTAAGAGAGAAGTTGACGCTCCAGGTGGTAACTTTGATCCACATGTATACATAGATGCAAGAGGAGTGCCAAGGGGGGTGTGAGATTAATTTAATTCTAGAGATCAGGTTAAAGCAGGTTTTGAGTCCTTATTTGCTATTGTCACTGTTAATAATAATGTAGATTGGATGAATTATATCTACTACAATCAGCAGAGGTTTGTAAACTACACCAGGGATGCTTTACAAGGGTTAGCTGACCAGTTGGGGCCCACTGCATCCATGGCGTTCTAAAATAGAGTGGCCCTGGATATGATTTTACCAGAAAGAGGTGGAATATATAACTTCCTGTACATGTATTATCCCTTTGATCAAAAAGAGTATGAGTAAGGGACTGGACAATATGACACCAACATTTCCCTTGTTTGAAAAAGATGAAGAGCTAGTTCCGATAATGCCAACCACGTACGTTACCAGAAGAATGGAGAAATGTACTAGTACTGCGCCTGCCTCGGTCTCATAAGATGAATTGTCAGTAGAATTCCCATTTGCCTAGGGATAGTGCAGAAGACCTTAGGTTCGAGCGAGGGCACACCCTGCAGGGTGTTAACTTGTACAGATAGAGGGTATGGATGCCCGGAAATAAGCCCAGGGAATCCATGGCCTCCTTCTGAGGTGAGGTAGGGATCCCCCCTCTTAGGAGTAGGGACTTACGGGCAGTGGGGAAACCCTGACGCAAGGGAGAGGCGACCGAGGGAGAGTGCGAGGCCTGGTGCTTGATCTCCGTATTAAGTTTTTAGGGGGGTTTGAGAAGGATACATATATATCCTTGTAGGTAGAAAAGAAAACACTGGAATATATACATTTATATAGATATAGTTATGTGCCTTTCTTTTTATATGTATACTAACTTTATTCTCATATGTACTAACTCTATGAAAAACTTAATACTTCGCCTTATATCAGATATTCCAAAGGCCTTGCAAGGCGAAGACAAAATGTATTTTAAACACAGCAAAGAAGAATCGGACGAAGGCCGCGTACCTGGCTGTTTTCCCAGAAGCGCCATATCTAGATAACGACTGTTCAACTACGTATATAACTTTCACTGTCTCAGGCCGGAAATCCGGACTTCCCATATATGGTTATGTGGTGAATTTGAGCCAATGAGCCCATCACCCATTCCTAGTGATGAGACCAAAGGGTATAAGATCCCATGTAATCTGTAATAAAGCGCGCAGTTGTTTTTTCCCGTGTGATGAGCTATACCAGACTTCCGTGTGTGGTGTTTTCTTCTTTACCGTCGACAGCGGGACATTGGGGTGGGCCTGATTGGTGCTGTACGCAGAATTTTCCCTGACAATATGTTCAATTACATGTGAATTCAGGTTGCTTGAAAAGAAAATATCCAGAAACTATTTTAGAGTAATAACGCACTGAGCACCCACCGAAATCCCAAGAGAAGTTACAATGTTGTCAACAGGAGTCTCTGATCTTTATCTCACTGATCATTATTCAAATGTTTTACGATTTACATTGGAGCTGAAACAGATCTGCAAATGCAGAGCAGATCACATAACATGACAAGCTCATTTTATAGTTGATAAAACTGTAAAGAAAAAATAAAAAAGAAATGTTCACCTGTTACCTTGTTCACCTTGTAAAATACATTACATCTCTTAGGCCTTAGCCAGACGGGCGTTTTTTGCCGCGATTTGCGCATGCATCCGGCGATTATATAAAACCATTGCTTTGCAATGGTATCAGACACATGAGCGCTTTTTATGCGCTTGTCCGATAAATTATAGAACAGAAATCGCAGATCGCACCTATCTGCGATCTGCGATTCCTGTTCTCTTCTCTATATGCGCTCAATGGGGCCGGCGGCAGCAGTGCCGACCCCATTGAGAACATATAGAAGACAAATCCTTCTCCTCTGCCACAGCTGTAACAGCTCTGGCAGAGAAGAACAATGTTTGCCCATTGAATTCAATGTAGCCGGCAATACAGCCGACTCCATTGAAAGCAATGGGCTGCCGGCATGCGCAGGATGAATTGTCAGGAAGGGCTTAGCCAATCAGGGGGCAGGTCTGACTCACACCCCCTTTACACCCACTGTAGGCCGGCCGCGCGGAACTCCGGCTGCCGGGAGCAGGTAAGTATATATATATTTTTTATTTTAACACTTTTCTGGATGAATTGCAGGGAAGGGCTTATATATTTAAGCCCTTCCCGACAATTCATCCCACACTCGCCCGCAGCGCATTGCTTTCAATGGAGGGGCTGTATTGCCGGCTCCATTGAATGCAATGCGCTGGACAGCTCCGGCCCGTTTTGGATGAAACGCGGCTAGGAGCAGATTTTCGGGTGATTTTCGGGCACCGGTCACGCGATTTGCGGATGCGCATCCATCATGCGATCCGCAAATCGCGCGAAAAAACGCCCGTCTGACTAAGGCCTCATCCTGTACTGATCCTGAGTTACAACCTTTATTACACTCCAGAGCTGCATTCACTATTCTGCCTACGCAAACACTGTGTATATTACATTATATTACTTATCCTTTATTGACCCTGAGTTACACACTGTATTATTCTCCAAAAGTTCAAGCGATCTCAGACCAGTAAGGCACTTCAGTCCCTCTTGTAACTGTCCTCCATTAAAGTATTAGATATTTTGTTTTTGCATGTCCGTGGCATGAAAAACATCATGGCTGCAATACACTCTAAGTGCCAGAGTATATAGAATAAATGCACAGAATGTGATGCATCACTTCCATCTTCTATAACTTCTCCTTGGCATGTAGCACCTCTATAAAGTGCTTTGCCACCCTGAAACAAATGTTACGCAGTGCTGCATTGTTTACTATTCCTTGTACCTAAAAAATTCGGAGAACATCATGTGCAAAGCATTACTTGTCATATCTCAGGTACAATATCTGACAGCAGTATGTCACCTTTACATTAAATCCTGACTGTTGCCCTCTATTAAATCTTCTTCACATTATTACAAAAATACATATGTCCATCTAGTTTATCATATTGCCAGTGAAGTGTTGATCCAGAGGAATGCAAAAAAAGCCCCAAAACTTTGATATAGAAGCTAATTTTCCTCATTTAAAAAAAATTCCTTCCTGACCCCAATCTGTTAATCAGAATAATCCTAGAATCATCAACCCTTTTGAAGTAATTAGTGACTGTCACATGTTATGTTGTAATGCTCAAGAAAGGCATCCAGGCCCCCCTTGAACTCTTTTTTCAAATTCAACAAAACCCCATCCTCAGGCCTCGGTCAGACGACCGGTTTTTGCCACAATTTGCGGATGCGCATGCGATCTGCGCATATATAGAACCATTGCTTTGCAATGGGATCAGTCACATGTCCACTTTTTATGCGGATATGTGATAAATTATAGGACACGACGAATCGCAGATCGCGCCTATCTGCGTTCTGCGATTCCTTATGTTCTATATATGCGCTCAATGGGGCTGGCGGCAGCAGCGCCGACTCCATTGAGAACATATAGAAGACAAATCATTCTTCTCTGCCACAGATGTTCGCCCATTGAATTCAATGGAGTCGGCAATACACCCGGCTCCATTGAAAGCAATGGGCTGCCGGCGTGCCAAATTTCACGTTTCTATGACACCGGAAAGTGAAAAAATTACATTCCGCACGTAAAATTTCGACGTCAATTCTTTTGCGCTAGAATTGAATAATCGAGTTGGGACCTATGAACATTTCCTATTTATGACATAATCAATGCTCGTGCCAAATTTCCCGTTTCTATGACACCGGAAAGTGAGAAAATTAAATTCCGCACGCAAAATTTGGACGCTAATTCTTTTGCGCATAGAATTGAATAATGGAGTTGGGACCCATTAGCTTTTTCTATTTATGACATAATCAATGCTCGTGCCAAATTTCCCGTTTCTATGACACCGGAAAGTGAGAAAATTACATTCCGTACGTAAAATTTGGACGCTAATTCTTTTGCGCATAGAATTGAATAATCGAGTTGGGACCATTAGCTTTTTCTATTTATGACATAATCAATGCTCGTGCCAAATTTCACATTTTTATGACACCGGAAAGTGAGAAAATTACATTCCGTACATAATATTTGGACGCTAATTCTTTTGCGCATAGAATTGAATAATTGAGTTGGGACCCATTAGCTTTTCCTATTTATGACATAATCAATACTCATGCCAAATTTCACATTTCTATGACACCGGAAAGTGGGAAAATTAGATTCCGTACGTAAATTTCGACGCCAATTCTTTTGCGCTAGAATTGAATAATCGAGTTGGGACCCAATTACTTTTCCTATTTGGAGATAATCTATGCTTGTGCCAAAATTCATGTTTCTACGACATCGGGAAGTTGGAGAACTTTTGGCTAGTCAGTGAGTGAGTGAGTCAGTGAGGGCTTTCGTCTTTATATATATAGATGATTTTGTAGATCTGAATTGTTTATCCTGTTATTCTATCAATAGGTCGTCTGGCAGTTTTTCACTGAGAGTGCAGACGACCGACGAACAGTGGTGTGCAACCTGTGTCGCGCCAAGATCAGCCGGGGAGCCACCACCACCAGCCTCACCACCACCAGCATGCGCAGACATATGATGGCCAAGCACCCCACAAGGTGGGACGAAGGCCGTTCACTGCCTCCGGTTTGCACCGCTGCCTCTCCCCCTGTGCCCCAACCTGCCACTGAGATCCAACCCCCCTCTCAGGACACAGGCACTACCGTCTCCTGGCCTGCACCCACACCCTTACCTCAGCTGTCCTCGGCCCCATCCACCAATGTCTCTCAGCGCACTGTCCAGCCGTCGCTAGCGCAAGTGTTGGAGCGCAAGTACGCCGCCACGCACCCGCACGCTCAAGCGTTAAACGTGCACATAGCCATATTTATCAGCCTTGAGATGCTTCCGTATAGGGTTGTGGAAACGGAGGCTTTCAAAAGTATGATGGCGGCCGCGGTCCCGCTCTACTCGGTTCCCAGTCGCCACTACTTTTCCCGATGTGCTGTCCCAGCCCTGCACGACCAAGTATCCCGCAACATTGTACGCGCCCTCACCAACGCGGTTACTGCCAAGGTCCACTTCACGGACACGTGGACAAGCACAGGTGGGCAGGGCCACTATATCTCCCTGACAGCACATTGGGTGAATTTAGTGGAGGCTGGGACAGAGTCAGAGCCTGGGACCGCTCACGTCCTACTCACCCCCAGAATTGCTGGCCCCAGCTCGGTGGTGATATCTGCGGCGGTGTATGCTTCCTCCACTAAACCACCCTCCTCCTACTCCTCCTCCTCCGCAACCTCTGTCTCGCAATCAAGATGTGTCAGCAGCAGCACGTCGGCAGCAGTCGGTGTCGCGCGGCGTGGCAGCACAGCGGTGGGCAAGCGTTAGCAGGCCGTGCTGAAACTACTCAGCTTAGGAGATAAGAGGCACACGGCCCACGAACTGCTGCAGGGTCTGACAGAGCAGACCGACCGCTGGCTTGCGCCGCTGAGCCTCCAGCGGGGCATGGTCGTGTGTGACAACGGCCGTAACCTGGTGGCGGCTCTGCAGCTCGGCAGCCTCACGCACGTGCCATGCCTGGCCCACGGCTTTAATTTGGTGGTTCAGCGCTTTCTGAAAAGCTACCCACACTTGTCAGACCTGCTCGGAAAGGTGCGCCAACTCTGCGCACATTTCCACAAGTCCCACACGGACGCTGCCACCCTGCGCACCCTGCAACATCGGTTTCATCTGCCAGTGCACCGACTGCTGTGCGACGTGCCCACACGGTGGAACTCTACGCTCCACATGTTGGCCAGGCTCTATGAGCAGCGTAGAGCTATAGTGGAATACCAACTCCAACATGGGCGGCGCAGTGGGAGTCAGCCTCCTCAATTCTTTTCAGAAGAGTGGGCCTGGTTGGCAGACATCTGCCAGGTCCTTGGAAACTTTGAGGAGTCTACCCAGATGGTGAGCGGCGATGCTGTAATCATTAGCGTCACCATTCCTCTGCTATGCCTCTTGAGAAGTTCCCTGCAAAGCATAAAGGCAGACGCTTTGCGCTCGGAAACAGAGTCGGGGGAAGACAGTATGTCGCTGGATAGTCAGAGCACCCTCCTGTCTATATCTCAGCTCGTTGAGGAGGAGGAGGAGGAGCATGAGGAGGATGAGGAGGAGGGGGAAGAGACAGCTTGGCCCACTGCTGAGGGTACCCATGCTGCTTGCCTGTCATCCTTTCAGCGTGTATGGCTTGAGGAGGAGGAGGAGGAGGAGGATCCTGAAAGTGATCTTCCTAGTGAGGACAGCCATGTGTTGCGTACAGGTACTCTGGCATACATGGCGGACTTCATGTTAGGATGCCTTTCTCGTGACCCTCGCGTTACACGCATTCTGACCACTACGGATTACTGGGTGTACACTGTGCTCGACCCACGGTATAAGGAGAACTTTTCCACTCTGATACCCGAAGAGGAAAGGGGTTTGAGAGTGATGCTATACCACAGGACCCTGGCGGACAAGTTGATGGTAAAATTCCCATCTGACAGCGCTAGTGGCAGAAGGCGCATTTCAGAGGGCCAGGTAGCAGGGGAGGCGCAGAGATCAGGCAGCATGTACAGCACAGGCAGGGGAACACTCTCTAAGGCCTTTGGCAGCTTTCTGACTCCCCAGCAAGACTGTGTCACCGCTCCCCAGTCAAGGCTGAGTCAGCGGGAGCACTGTAAAAGGATGGTGAGGGAGTACGTAGTGGATCTCACGACCGTCCTCCGTGACGCCTCTGCCCCCTACAACTACTGGGTGTCGAAGCTGGACACGTGGCCTGAACTCGCGCTGTATGCCCTGGAGGTGCTTGCTTGTCCTGCGGCTAGCGTCTTGTCAAAGAGGGTGTTTAGTGCGGCTGGGGGAATCATCACGGATAAGCGTACCCGCCTGTCAACCGACAGTGCCGACAGGCTTACACTCATCAAGATGAACAAAGCCTGGATTTCCCCAGACTTCTCTTCTCCACCAGCGGACAGCAGCGATACCTAAGCAATACGTAGGCTGCACCCGCGGATGGAAGCATCGTTCTCTATCACCATCAAAAACGGGGACATTTTTGCTTCATCAATCTGTGTATAATATTCCTCCTCCTCCTCCTGCTCCTCCTCCTGAAACCTCACGTAATCACGCCGAACGGGCAATTTTTCTTAGGCCCACAAGGCTCAGTCATATAATTTTTCTAAACAATTTTTAAACGTTTCAATGCTCATTAAAGCGTTGAAACTTGCACCTGAACCAATTTTTATTTCAACTGGGCTGCCTCCAGGCCTAGTTACCAATTAAGCCATATTAACCAAAGCTATTAATGGGTTTCACCTGCCCTCTTGGTTGGGCATGGGCAATTTTTCTGAGGTACATTAGTACTGTTGGTACACCAATTTTTTGGGGCCCTCGCCTACAGTGTAATCCAATTAATTTTTTGCCCACCTGCATTACAGCTGACGTTACATCAGCTGTGCTGGGCACTGCAATGGGATATATTTATGTACCGCCGGTGGGTTCCAGGGGGCCACCCATGCTGTCGGTCCACACGGAGTTGTAACTACATGTGTCCACTTCTAAAGAACCCCAGTCTGACTGGGGCATGCAGTGTGGGCCGAAGCCCACCTGCATTAAACATGAAATTACCTCAGCTGTGATGGGCAATGCAATGGGATATATTTATGTACCGCCGGTGGCTTCCTGGCACCCACCCATGCTGTCGGTCCACAGTGACTTCACAATAGGGAGTTGTACCTGCCTGTGTCTATGAATTAAAAAGCCCGGTCAGGTTGGGGCATGCAGTGTGGGCCGAAGCCCAGCTGCATTTTATCTGACGTTAGCTCTGCTGTCCAGGGCACTGCAATGGGATACATTTATGTACAGCCGGTGGGTTCCAGGGAGCCACCCATTCTGTGGGTGCACACGGAATTCCCATTGCGGAGTTGGGGATTCCCAGTTGTACCTGCTTGTGACTATTTATAAAAAAAACGCGGTCTGACTGGGGCATGCAGACACCTTGACAGAATGAATAGTGTGTGGCACATAGGTTCCCCATTGCTATGCCCACGTGTGCAGCTCCTGATGGCGGTGGCACAGGATTATATTTCTCATTGCTTCTGTACAGCATTTTGGGCTATCGCCCCGCCCCTTTTAAAGAGGGTCGCTGCCTAGCCGTGCCAACCCTCTGCAGTGTGTGCCTGCGTTTCCTCCTCATGGCAGACGCACTTATAAATAGACATGAGGGTGGTGTGGCATGAGGCCAGCGTGTGGCATGAGGGCAGCTGAAGGCTGCGCAGGGACAATTTGGTGTGCGCTGTGGACACTGGGTCGTCCGGGGGGGGGGGGGGGTTGGGCAGCATGTAACCCAGGAGAAGTGGCAGCGGAGTGTCATGTAGGCAGTGATTGTGCTTTGTTGGAGGTAGTGTGGTGCTTAGCTAAGGTATGCATTGCTAATGAGGGCTTTTCAGAAGTAAAAATTGTTGGGAGGGGGGGGGCCACTCTTGCCGCTATTGTGGCTTAATAGTGGGACCTGGGAACTTGAGATGCAGCCCAACATGTAGCCCCTCGCCTGCCCTATCCGTTGCTGTGTCGTTCCCATCACTTTCTTGAATTGCCCAGATTTTCACAAATGGAAACCTTAGCGAGCATCGGCGATATACAAAAATGCTCGGGTCGCCCATTGACTTCAATGGGGTTCGTTATTCGAAACGAATCCTCGAGCATCGCGAAATTTTCGTCCCGAGTAACGAGCACCCGAGCATTTTGGTGCTCGCTCATCTCTAGCAGCAAGGTCCCATGGACTTCTATGGAAGCAGAAAAAAAAGGGAATGGGAGGGAGTCTCTTTGAATCAAAGCAGGGAAAAGAAGATAACTCACTCTAATTAGGCATTTAATTGCCATTGTAATCCACAGGAAGGTTGTTAGACGCAAACGTGTGAACAGGCATGTTAATCGCAAAAAAAAGGCGGACAGTGAAAATATGTTTTGCCCTATATTTCTCTCTTTTAACAGTTCCTACACTCCCCTATTTTGTTGTATTTGTAACCTTGGGATTGCCCTCGCAAAGCAATATTTTTAGCAAAGTAATTGGGTGTAGTTATACACACATCTGCGCGTCTCTGGGCGACCACTATAAAAGACAGCATGTAATGTCTCATGTGGCACAACAATGTAATGACAGCAACTCACAGCACATTTCAGGGTTTTCAAATCAGACTCCATAGTCCATCTTATGCGCGCCAAAGTACAGGGGTCAGAGCCACCGAGCTCCCCGAGCGGGTAATCCAATATACGAAGAAGAACGATGGCAGCATAAAAGGCGTAGCAATTTTCTTATACTTTTTATTCCTCCATAAAAACTGCAACGTTTCGACCCTCTTGGGGTCTTTGTCAAGCATTTGCAAAGACCCCAAGAGAGTCGAAACATTGCAGTTTTTATGGAAGAATAAAAAGTATAAGAAAATTGCTATGCTTGTCATGTGGCACAACATACATTGATTGCATTTGAAGATTTGCAAGACCTCTTTGGACAAGAATGGCACCAAGTATTGCCATGGAGGTTCTAATCCCTGTGGTGAACGCCCGGCCTGCACTGTGAGCATCTTGTGCAGCCAGTATAGGGAGAGGCTTGTGAAAGAGACTCTCTGGCATGAGGTGGCCCACAGTGTATTTGCTGAGCGCAGGGAGGATCCCATGATCCACCAGCGCAACAAGCCATGCGAGTATATTTCGGCTAATATCTTTTGACATGATTTCAGTTTATGAATGACCGTTTGCATTATCTGACATCTTAAAAGCACCTCTGTGAACCAAGTATTGTTTACTATACCTAATGTGTGGCTGCATTTGGGACACTTTGTAGCCAGACTCATTTGTCACTCTACTTACAGTGCTCCTGAAGCCTTTATTGTGTGCCTTTCTCATGCACTTGTTCTTGCCTTGCAACAAAAGGTTTATATTTGGTTTATCTGTTGAAATCTAAAGTTCTCCTTTTTTTGGCTTTAACTTTTTTTTAAATATTGCCCAGTATTAATGTTTCCTTTTTTTGGCCAAATATATATATATATATATATATATATATATATATATATATATATATATATTGCCCTTTTTGGGGGGAGCAAATCAACAGCCAATATTAGCTGACATGCAGAGGATCTGGCACTATGCATTGGTTCAATACCCCAGAGAGTTTGCAAGCCAAGGCCACCATGGGACAGCACCCAACACAAGCGGCCCAAGCACTACCCCCGCAAGCTAGTGACTCCTTTGCATAGTCATTATAGTGATAATCAGTATGGTTCCTAATGTGTTATGCAGGCAATTCCACTGTTTTCTCCATAGATCACTGTAAAACGAAACCATTAAAGGTTCCATTAGTTTGGCTTTCTTTTGGCTGCCGCAAGTAGCCAGGAAGTGCGTGCAGCCACTGACACTAGTTGGACACAATTTTTTTTCTTTTAAATCAGTATTTATTGAAAATTTTGCACACACAGTACAGGTACATAATAACCAGACTTGATATCTAGGAGCATATCCACTGCCTCATAAATTTTACAATACTAGAGATAGTACTAATGCATTAGAGAGGCAGAGCTCTGCCCGTCAACCGGGTAAAGAAAGAAATAAATCTCCTAAATACTAACGGTTTTAGGTAAATGAGCCAACATACATTTACATATAAGACAAACGAAGATAGATAAATGAAAACAAAAACCAAAAAAAAGGGGAAAAACTGGAAAAAAGGGTAGGGGTGTTGGGGGATTAATTGTAGCACTTATATTGCCAAGCCAGATTGTGGATCTCCAGCCCTCCATCAGGGATAACGACCCACCCTATCCACAGCTCGAAGCACCACCCAGTCTCTCACAGGTCCCCCCGCAATAGATGCCGGGGATCCCAAATTAGTATAAATTTTTCATGTGTGCCCCTTGACCAGCTAGCGAGTTCCTCGGGATTGTACAAAAGGTCCACTTTATCAATCCATTGATCTAATGTGGGTGGTGATGTTTGAAGCCAAAGCCGCTGAATAAGCGCCTTTGCAGCATCCAATAGAAAAGCTATCAGTCTGTGTTTCAACGGATGAAAATGCTCAGACGGCCACCAGAGGAATACCATCTCAGGAGTAATGGTAAAGATATGGGAAGTAAGTTTCAGCAGAGTCCCCTCCACCGACTGCCAAAATAAGGATAACCCTAGACACTCCCACCAGATGTGGAGGAAGGATCCCACATCAGATTCACATCGCCAACATCTGTTATGGGATGCCAATTTGTGGTCAAAAAGCCATTGCGGGGTCATATACCATCTGACCAATAGTTTATAGTGATTTTCTTGGGATAAAATGCAATCAGAGTATCCACGTGCAGTCCTTAGAATCAGTCCTGAGTCCTTTGTGGAAAGGGAGATATGAAGCTCTCTCTCCCAAGAGACGAGAAAGACAGGCTTAGAAATGACTGACGGCAGCACAAAGTTTTTCCTCAAAAATGCAATTTTCCTCATATAAGCTCTTCTATCTCCTACTAATTTCTCAAAGGAGGTTAACGATCTGGCAGATTTATGGAGCTCAAGGAACTCCCTAAAAACACCAGAAATGTGGGCTATCTGTAGAAAAGAGAAGGTTTGATTTGGCAACAAAGTATTAAGAATTTCTCCTACCTTTAAGTGCGCTAACGCTTGAAGGTTCATAAGTTGATACTTATTAAATTTCCCCCAAAGAGAGGAGGTGCAATGGTCCCTCTCCCTGCCTAAAGCCTTGTTAATTAGCCTTAATGGAGTAACTGGGGAGGGTGAGGAGGCTAAAGATTCTCTCAGGGCGTCCCAGGTCTCGCAGGGGCCCAAGAGCAAGGGGCTGAACAACTTTCCCCCATATCTGCCTTTGGAAGGGTACCATAAGTTCTCTAGCAGGGCTTTGTCGTGTGAGTCTCGTACCTGGAACTGGAGGAGCTGGTCCTTAATCGGAGCAGCTAATTCCAGCCAGTAACTGAGCTGTGAGGCTCTATAGAAATCATGCACGCAAGGCATTCCAATCCCCCCTTCCGTATTTCTCTTTCTCATGAAACTGAAAGACAACCTTGGCCTCTTCTGTCTCCAAACGTAGCCCCAAAAGCTTGAGACCAAATTTTTGAAAAAACTCCCGGGGAGATGTAAACGTAAGCTTTGAGTATATTTTTCCTACCAAACTATGAGATTAGGAGATGGTTATACTCTCTCAACAAGTTCTTAACCCTTGACCGTAAAGGGAGGAAATTCACTGTGTAGAGGTCTTCAAGTTTTTTAGTTAGCCTGACGCCCAGATAGTCTAGGAA